>VZTN01031556.1:114353-129626 GCA_013400515.1 Erpornis zantholeuca | reverse complement strand
TAAATTTATTCTGCTTTCTCAGATTTGTTCAAAGGATTTTGGTGTGTACTCAGAGACTTTGTGCTGGATCTTGGATTGTCTGGTTTTGCACTTCTGATTATAAGCTGCATCAGGTGCATTCAACCCCAACTGGCATGACAATAGCCTTAAATGTTCTATCATATTCTCTGGCTAATTTTACAGAGGTGAAGCTGCGGATTTATGCCTGATACGTATCAAATTAGTACTGTTAGAATGCGTGGATGTTGGGTATTAATGATTGTGCAATTGTGCCCTTTTGTCAGAGAACATTCAGGGACAGCCATTAGGGTGTGGTATGAGCGAAGTCACGGGAGCCTCCTTTCCAGGAGAATAGATTAAGGATTATTGCAGATGCTCGGCTTGGTTGTGATTTTATCTGCCTTGATTTGCCCTGTGTCTCTCCAATTCATTTTAGAGACTCTACCCTCTGGTCCAAGCCACCATCATGAGTGTGCTCTCAGACATATGAATAGGCTGTGTCCAGCTCCTCCAGCAAGGAGTTCAGTTCCTGCAGAATTTCAGAGCCTGCCCTGTGGTCTCAGAATGCTCTTATGTAGTATGCTTGCTTTCATGTATTGGAGAAAAAATGGGATATGTAAAGGATACCTGTGAGAAAAGCAGAAATGGACAACTTCCATTTTTACTGTAAAGAAGCATCAGGTATGTTTGGCATGAGCGCAGTTTGACTTAGCTCCATGCAACACAATGTAAGTTGTAGATACCTTTTTGCACCACAGAAATCAGTTATTAACTTAGTGAATTGGGTTGGCATTAACCTTTGAGAGGCTATTCAGGACAGTGTAGGTGTGGACCTGGACTCAGCAGGCAGAAATTAATTAGTTTCTTTTTTTTTTTTAAATCTAAAAATGCCTTTTGGTGTCAGTGTCTCAGGAGGTGCTGGAATATATGCTGTGCTAGTGATTCCTGTTGGACTCAGTTCAGAATGGAGGTAGGTTGTCTTATCATGAAGTAAATATTAAGGAAAGAAGTAGATCTCATTGTTGTGTCCCCTCTCATATATCCATGAGGCACAGTGATATGCTGACCTCTGAAGATGCATAAGGATGAATTTACCACATCCTTTATAAGGGAATTCATCTGGAAATTTGAGAGTCAAATCTAAACTATTTTCTTCTTTGTTAATACGAGTTTTGTGCTCTACATTATAGCTGTAAAGAAGGGTTTGAAAGCATATGCAAGGCATCAGAAGGCAGCTATTTCTGAGTGGAAATGTGACAATTTTTTAGATCCGCAGGTTCTTTTACTCTGTCCACTGTAGTTCCTATTTTGTTCTCTCTCTCTGGTCTTTTAAGCTTTGTGAGTTCACTCCCACTATTAACCTTTTTCTTAGCAGCCTTTTCCTGTCTCTGCTGCCTCACATCTAACTGATCTTCTGCTCACTCTTTTTAGGACTCATCTTTTTCTCTTGAATTACACTTGTCTATTGCTACAGTATCTGAGCCAGATCTCTTTTCAAGGATAGAGGGAACAGCTTTTTAAGTGTGAGAAACTCAGAAAACTGAGAATGACTTTTCCAGAGCTCACTTCTCTCCACTCTTAAACTGCCAGAGGTTTCATCCATAGTTACACAGAGCAGGGAGAGATGATGGGAGAACAAACTTTGAAGGCTGAGGGAAGCAGGGGCAGAGGAGAAGAGACTCCCTCCTTCATGTTCCAGGAAGCTTTTCCCTAGGATGGGAATGGTATACCTCTGCATAACAGAACAGACCAAGAGGGGGAAAATCTCCAGGGAACTGCTGGATTTCCTTTCTTTTTTTTCGTCATTCAATGCACCAAGCTTTGCTTGAGGCAGGATCTTTGTCATGTTTTCTTGCTTTCTGAAGGTAAAAAAGGAGTATTTTGAGTTCTGGGTTTCATTCCAAATGTAACAGAAGAGTTTTTTGAAGTCAAGTTTACCTCCAGTTCTCAAGAGTTTGTCTTCCCTTCTGCACTGTGCCCTCAGCTGGAGTGCGTGAAGCCTCTGGCACCCTAGAGGGAGGAAATGTATCCTGGAAAGGTAATTCTTAGTCTTGCATGAGTATAAAGCTGTTCCCTGAAATCCTGAATAGAGAGTTGGCTATGGTCCCAGCTGGAGATGAGAGCATAGTAAATTCAGTCTGTGAAAAGCCCACTTAGACAAGGGAGTAGCTTAGGTCTCTTACAGTCTTTTCTTCTTTTTGCTGCTGTGATGCAACGGAAACAGGAGCAAGTCATCAGAGGACCAGTGTCCTGGGATGAACTTGGATCTAGAGTTGACCTCTTCTCCTTTGCTCGCTTTCCCTTCCCTCTTCCTCCCATTTCCTTCTATTATTTAATTTTATAATCAAACGTCCCCCAGTGTGCACTGTGTAAATATTGTCACTGAATTACTGTCTGTTTGCTTAGCTCATTAGAGAAAGCCATGATAAGCTTTTTAATTACAAAATTACCTTCACCAAATCAATTTCTTTCATTTAATGAACTGAAGAAAACTGCAAATGGGAGGGGTAACATTCTGTTTTCCCCTGAAGCATAAATTAACTATCTCCAACCCCCAATTTCCTACATAAAATGAATGTAGCCCAGAAATAGATTTTCTCAGTTTTTAAAAAAGTGTGACTTGAAGAGTATCTTAAGCCTCTCTTTCTTTTCTGTCCTGTGTAGTTACTCCTTTTGGGGGATTGTTTTTTGCTTCTCCCTTCTGCATTTTATTCTATGTATTTATCTTCACCTTAGAGCACCAGTCACAGAACTGAAAGCAAAATGTGTGAAAGCAAAACGATTCACATAGCTTTCATACCATGCCTCTTGGTGAGATTTTGCTTCTCCATGGAAGGACAGCACCAGTAGAAGGAAGGTTTTTTGGCAATTCCAGAGGAAACTGGTTGGATGGAAAGAGATTGTTAGTGGCTTTACAGGCAGTTCGTGTCAAAAGAATTGTGGTTCAGAAAGGAAGACAAATCTATTGGATTGGTCTAATGAATGTGTTTGCAGACCACAATTTTGCTGTAAGACCTTGAACTGAATAGAGTAAAATGTCAAAAATGGGATAGCCTGAATGATCCTAGGATATCCATGGGTAGACTAGGGCAGAAATAAGTGTATTTAGCATTGCATTTCTCAGCTGTGGACTCTGTTTCAGTGCAAATATGGTTATCACTTTTGGCAATGGAGTGACAAAATGAGAGTGTCTGCATTTTCACAACTAATTTAAAATCTAACAACTCAGGTGAATCCATCAAAGAGGGTTTGTGCTAAAATACTGCTTAGAACTGTAACGTGGAGCAAGTAAGGCATGGAATAACTCTCCATTTTGTTAATTTATTTTTGAGGGTGGTCCTCTCTGGTAGAGTGGTGGGATAGACAGGTGTGTACAATATTGTGTTAAACTGCTTGAGATACATTTACCGAAGCTTATCTGTCAGAACTGTCTATTTACTTCATTCTTAGAACTGGGACTGGCAGTAAGAGAAAAGGTTCTCTGCAAATTTGTGTAAGATTCCCTAGTATTCTGGTTTCACTATATTGTCAGAGTGAGCAGTGTTATCCTCAGGTTCTTCCTTGAGCCTAAAAACAATTAGATATTCCTGCTAATGTGGTCACAAGTGAAGTAATTCACAAAGCTAACACTTGTCACCTGTACACTTCAGTGTCAATGTTCTGCAGAACTCTGTGGGGGCAACCCACACTTCTCATAGTTTGTTCATTCTTACCTTATTTCTGCTGGTTCTTTCAGTTCTACCACTGGGGCAGATTTTCTTAACAACTCTGGTGAGTGCAACCTTATTATTTCATTCCTTCTCAGTTCATCCCGTGTAGAGAGTTAGGAAATACTTAGTGCCACGGTATTGAAAATGACCAAACTCTGAACAATGTTTCTGACCCCTTAAAAACAATCATTTGGGGCTCAGATGAAAACTACAGCAATGAAAACTACAGCCAAACCTTTTTCAACCAAATCAATGCTCCAGTTTCTTGCCACTGTGGTGGTTGCTTAGATGAGAGAGCACGAGAGCAATCACAGGCCTTACAGAGAGGAGGAAAAGCTAGGTGTTCACAGCTTCTAGAGGGTTCCCCTAACATATAGAGGAACTCATTTCAGCAGATCACTGAAATCTTGCATGGACATAGGGAACGGGCTGTGTTTGTCACTGTGCATCCTCTCTGTTCCCTATGGCTGAGAAAGCTTCAGCAGGAATATCAGAAAATATAAGCCTGGTTCTCTCCTGATCAGTATTGCACTGGACTTGTTCTTAAACATAATGAACCAAGTTTTGGAGCATTTGTCTACTGCTTTCATAATATAAAGTTGGTATTGATTTTCTGTATTTATTTATCATGAAATGAATTTGTCATAGTGCTAATTTCTGGCTGGCAAAAAAATGACCATGGGAGTGCTGCTACAGAAGAGGTGGGCATGGCTATGACTGTTCTCAACTTCTTACTTCTAATTGCAAGGATAACTCTTTGATACTATAAATAGGATAATAGCAATCAAAGCAGTTTCTTGGAGACTGAAGGGCAGCAGTTAGCCATTTTTACCTTCCACCCTCAAACTGCAAGCATAGCTTTTCTGCTGCTCTCAGTACAATCAGAATGTGTTTGCTAAGTGAATCCATGTGCTGCAGATGAACAGGTATCCCTTATGTCAGATTACAAAACATCCTAGATCTGCAAGGCCCCTTGTCTCCTGGGGAGTAATAATGAAAGAAAATCCAATCTTCTGTATTTAAGCAGTAATAAGAATTCTCAGTGAAGCAGAACCCTTTTCTGTGCCTCTCTCCTGCTGCCTGCTGTTTTGCATAATGATTGTACCTACTGAGATGAGGCACCCAGGACTTCTTAGTACAGTAGTCTGGCTACTTTGTGGTGAAGGCAGGGTGGATCCTTGATTTCAGCCCATACTTTTCTATGCTTCCCAGCAGTCTAGTGATCAGAGAGGTGAACAGGGAATTTGTGAGGTTTTGTCCTCTGGAACTCAATTGAAGGCACCTTGGTTTAAAGTGCTGTGGAGTTTTTCATAGCAAACAGTCATTGTGAGAAGCATGTGAAAGTCAAAGAACACCCATTACTTATAAACAGGATCCAAACCTCTTGGTGTTTCACAAATACCCCGAGGCAGGCAAATTAATAGGAAAGAACTGAACCCATTCTTCTAAATTATCCTAAAAAACTCTTTCTCCAGTTAGTATAGGACTTACTAAAAGGATACTTCTAGAGTGACTGATCCTTTCTGATTTTGAGTATCTTTTCCTGGAGAACCATGTCTGCTAAAAAGAAGATTCCTGGCTTGGTGAGATTTTCTAGGAACCATTTCACTTATGAGATGTCTAAAGGCATAACACCAAAAAGGTGAGTAGCTTGTCAGAGCCTGCTGAACTTCAGCAGTAACCTCTCTCGATGGTTTCTTGTCAAGATAGGGATGAACTATTAGGAACTGAAGAAGCCACTTCCCAGGGCTGAAAAAGAGAAAAATTACAAGTAACATGATCATTTCATTGCGAAAAATCCCCCAAAGATTTTGAATTGTGTGTCTGCAATGGACCAAGTTAATGCATAATGTAAGAGGTTGTGTTGCCATTGAGTTCACATGAGTTGCTCCCCAGAAGAGAGCGGGGAGAGGGCATGCACTCGCCCTCCTCTTTCACATTCCCACTTCCCTGCCTGCACCTGCTTATATAACCCTGCAACTTCTCCTCCTTTTATCCTGTCTGCTGATCCATGCCTGATGGTGGTGTCAGGCCTCCAACAACACCAGCTCTCTGATTGCTGCACTCTGTGCACTTTGACATGACAATTAATAATGATTTACAAATGGTCCTTTCAGTTCCAAATAGAGAGCAGCAAGAGGTTGTGTTGCTCACTGTGGTATCAGACATCCATCCACCTTGGCAGCTGCTGCCTTTGCATTCACTGCTTCTGTGTCCCCAGGGTTGCACCTAGGATACCTGTTCTCCATGGGCTGCTTTGTTAGGGCACTCTGTAGGGCTGGAGGCAAGAGCAGAGCACAGTCAGCCTCCTGGAGAGAGCGGCTGGTTCCCAGTAAGGAGGCACTTGGTAGGCTTATGGGGCTGTTGTAGGGATATACCTGTAAGATGGGAGAAGTGTATGGCTGGCAAGGGGACTGATTATTAATTGTCAATCGGGGATGACTAAACAGCATTTACTGTTTGTTATTGTCAGTCTTCCTCGCAGAGAAAGTTGGATTTGAGATTGATCCATAAGCATTTTGGAAGTTATTAATGTGATCTAAATTTGAGTAACTAAGTTTTAAGGCAGGAATTACTGTATAGGCTCTGAAGAGAAATGGGATGTGTCACAGGGTTTTGGAGCACCAATGTCTGGCACTCATCCTGAATCACATTCTGAAGAAGGCTGCTAGGTCCTGCAAACACAGTGTGAGTTCCTGCTCCTCTCACCTTTGTGACGCTGAGTAGCTCTGTGTGCCTAGGACAGATCTGTGGATCTGTGTTTGGGCTTAGGACAGGCATGGCTGATCTTGTCATTTCCAGACCTGGTGATCTGACACTTTTATCAAATAGTTTTGTTTGTTTAGGGTCAATTACGTTTCCAGTCTGTGACAGAAACTCCT
Organism: Erpornis zantholeuca; assembly: GCA_013400515.1. Classification (NCBI taxonomy): domain Eukaryota; kingdom Metazoa; phylum Chordata; class Aves; order Passeriformes; family Timaliidae; genus Erpornis; species Erpornis zantholeuca. Next base: position 123,034 of record VZTN01031556.1, on the reverse strand, counting down.
GAAGAAGTCGTGTCCATCTTTACAGTGTATTCAGTCCCTATCTCTGCAGCAACTGAGTTGCATTAAGATACAGGTATGTTCTGCAGGATCAGGTTTGCTCTGACGGGAAGGATCAATGACAGGAAGAATTTTTTTCAATCGTTAAGACTTTTCAGTGAAGAAGAAGCAGCTGCTATGGTATTTTGTCCACCAGCAGTGGTCAAATCAATCTGTGGAAGTGAACACACAGTACAAATTATACTTCCCCTCCTATTTCTTTCTCCTATTGCACATATCAGCTCAAGTTGTGTCAAAAATTTCTTTCAACAGGAAAGAGCCCATCCCTAATTTTGCATTCTGTTTACAGTAAACTCTCCTCCCTTACAATTCAGTGTCAGGCACTAACCAGCATCATCTTGCTCTATATGCTGCTCTGCCCACTGTCATGCCTGTCTGCTGCTAGCTGAGATTGACACAATGCTCTGGGAGTGTGAGAGCAACCAGGCGTCCTAAAGGAATGGATAGCAGTGTGTAGTGAGGGAGAGGGAACCACCTAATCAGTGTTGCTGATGTAAGTGTTATGCTGAAGGATCTTCCAGTCAGTCTGATACCAGCATGGGACACAGTCATGCTGTTTCTCAGTGGTGGATACATGACAATCCAAAGTTAATTGCTGCTACCACACAGTTCACTGGAATCTGTTTAGTGTTTCCTCAGCTGATTGTGGTGCCTTCTGCCGTCAGTGACAGATTAGCTCTCTTACAGAAAGATTCTGCTGCTTTGAATACTGAGATGGAGGTCATAATTGTTCTTAGTTCTACAGAGATGGATTATCAGTGGTCATTACTCCAAGGCTTGTTCACATAGAACTTGTTCGCATTTATGAGCTGCAGGAAATTTAGTTCAGCTACATACTGCTCCCTGCTGCTCTGGAAAAAAATTGGAAGGAGTGGAAAATCACTTTCAAAAGAGAAAAAAAGGAAAATATCATAAAGATGTGAATGAGATTTGCATATCACCCTGTCAGGAAGCAGATATTACATTTTTATGTTGTAGTGGCTGCACACTGGCCTACTCAGGAAACACTTATTTTGCACAGTGAAGGCAAGAACAAAAACAGGAAAAAGGGATTTAGACTGTATTAAAACAGTAAACATAGATGAGTTACAGGTTTTTCAGATGTATGTATAGGTATGGGGTTAAATGGGGTCAAATTTGCCGTCAAATGGAATACAATAATCTAGTGATCTCAGACTCCTCTTCTATAGATTCCAGCCCCAGAGGGGGCTTTTACAAGTCTTGAAAGACTGGAACAACACAAGGTGCAGCATAGGTTCATTGGTGGAGCTGACTGAGTTACCTTGTGGAATAATTGCTACAGGTAGTGAAAGGATGGGAATGAGTTCTGACAAGGGTGACAGTGTTGTTGCAGTGCCTAGGCCTGAACTATCTGGGAAGCTGAAAGTCAGGACAGAAGTGTTTCAGAAAATAATGTGTATCACTTGGGCATCTGCTTGATGCTTTCAGTCATTCTGTTCTAAGAAGCTCTGGAAATATTTTCTGTATTTAAGGAAAAATGATGGATAAAATAAACTGCAATGTTAATTTAAATGAGAGAAAATAATTTGCACCTTAAATTTCCTTTTTCTTATCCCATCGCCACTACCAAATTAGGATGGAGTATTTTTTTTCATGACATAATGTCCAATATGTCATAGTCTGATGTGTGACATACCTTGACATGACAGAGACTGACATCATGGGTCAGGACCTGGAGCACAATTGTTAAGCTAATTTAAAAAATAAGTAAATAAAAAAGTGAGGCAAGTACTGGTTGTTGGAACTAAAATGCAATTTTCCTCACAACCTTTTAACTCTGGACATCTCCAAAGTTTTCATTATTCAGATGTCTACAAGTCCTCGCTTTCAGAGCACTTGACAAAGATGAAAGATGCTGCTACTGCCTTAGGGAGTGGGCAAACAGGAATGGAAAGAAGTGATATAATGTAACCAAAACTGACCCACTTGTAGAATTAGGCATATAACTCAGGTCCTCTGAGTTGAAGCTTGGTTTTCAATCCCATTATAGTACATTTTAAGGGATGGGGTACCTCAGATTTGCAGCAAAAGGAAATAGAAATTAAGCAGTGGCTTTTACGGTGGTGACTGAACAAAGGTGACATTTTTGGTAATGGTTTTGCTAGCTAGAGGTCATGTTAGGTGAAGTTAGGGTTCCAGTGTAGTTCATCAAAAACACTGAGGTTTCTATATGGCAGCATTCGTCCTTGGTTATGTTCTGCAGGTAGGAGAGCCTCCACAATAGCTCTATATTTGTAGACACAAGGCATGGCTCCATTTCAGTTCTCTTTTAATAGGCATATAGAACCTGAGCAAGAGTTAAACCGTATTTCAGCGCATTTTGCTCAAATCAGAGCAGGTAATTAATTCAGAGAACGACTCATTTTTCTGCTCCTCCCATTCCAGCAACATAAAAACAAGATCAGTCTATAGAGCTGAGGCGTTTGCAGCAATCACAAGTGAAAAGTTGTCAGACACTGAAACACAGGTAAATGCTTCTGAAATTACCCTTAATTACAGTGTTGTGTGTGTGTATCATATACGTTCCCTCCCTACCACCCAGCCTTCTTCCTACCTCCCCCACCTCAGCTGTGCTTGCTAGCTCCTGAGAACCAAGGTATGTGCACTGCAGTCCACAGTACCTTTTTCATCTGCTTAGGCTAGAGCAGGATTTGCAGAGACTGTGATGAGGCTGTTCATCATGGGCTATGTTAATCACGAAGGCAGTGAGAGAACCAGATTGTGCTTCAGGGCATGTCTGTGTCCAGCACAGCAGCCATCATACAGAATCTTCTTGTATAACTGTCACGGCTGAATTTTGTTTTTCTCCAAAGACAATGGCACAGCCTTGCCATCTTGTTATTCCATAACACCCTCTTGCATGCCAGCAAATTGCAGGTGGAGGGAGAAGAGATAAAGCACCTCTCTTTAGCAAGGGACTTTGCAGAAAGATTTCTGCTAGCTAGCCTGATGATCTGAGAAACAGGCCAAGTTATGAGTTTAGTGGCCTGACAGCCGAGTCTCACCTAGATAGCTGACATCATCACCTGGTAGTATCCCATCTCAGGAATGCCTTTTCTTGTTCTCAGAACAATATACTTTCGGGAAGAGCTATCCTGATCAGACCCACAGTAGGAGCAGGTAGTGTTTAAAAAACTGTGTACACAAGAGATGACATGTTAGCAGAGCAGTGTGTTATTTCAGGGTGCCTCAAAACACAAGCCTTACACTAATACTACACTGTGAACCAGCCTTGGCTTTGGATCTTGTGTTCCAGTCCCAGGCATCTTTAAAAACATGTCTCCTTTTAGGGGGGACTTCATGGCAGCCTTGGATTTACTTCTGCATATTGAGAGTTAGAAGAGGGAGGGAAGAAGCAGAGCTCAGGACAGGAAAAGTCCCTCTGCAGGTGTGACATACTCTGAGGCATAAATAGGGCATCTCTTGCATGCCTGACACATGAAGAAAAGAGAGTGTAACGACCTTCCTTTTTTTATTTCTCTTATTTTAATTAGTTCTTTACAAATGACCCTTTTCCTTTCTGGTCGTCTGGATTCCTTCTGAACCCCACAGGCCATGGATAGCACTTCTGAATATGCATGAGCTGATAAGAGAATCTAGTGTGTGAATCACACTTAAAACAGACCCACCCACTCACTCCCTGACATCAGCTTTTTCAGAACTGTGAAGTGCGAGCGATTTTAAAATTAGAAAGCATGTCATCAGGAACTTTTATCAGCCCTCAGAGAAAATAAATAACCTCTCAAGATGTGGGAATGGATTTAACTAATGCAGTTGTTTATTTATTTTTGCAGTTAAAAAAAATGCTTTCATATTTCTTTAATACCGATGCTCCTCTTCAAAAAATGAGCAGTAATTGTAATGACTGTCAGAAAATACTGTCATCTCTAGTTCTTCTTCCACGTCTCCTGAGATCCTAGCATGTAGGCCTTACTTTTGAATGTGGTATCCATGCAACTTATTTCATTGGGAAGATCAGAGGAAAGAAACTCCTTTTTCTGGTATGTGTTTTTCCTGAACATTTGCAGTTTAAAAGTAAGCAATGTTGTGTAATTTTCAGTGTGGGTGCATCTTTAAGAGGTGGAAAAAAATCAACCCAACTAGGAACTTAAATTGCCAAGTTTTAACAGAATAAATAAGCATAGAGGAAAAGAACCTAACATCTTATTTTGATGTTTGTTGTTTTTTAAGTGTGGTCTGTGGAATCTTTACTTTTTCATATATTTCCAAGACTGAGATATGTGCTAAAAAAACAGGACAGGAGGGTGGTCTACAAAGGAAATTAGTCGACTTCATGTAGCCCCACATTCTTGTGTACTGATGTCACCAGACTTCAAATAGCATTAGTTAGGGCTTAAAGAAAAAATCTCCAAAAACCTCCAAGAACAGGTTTTTTTTAGGGATGACTTGGTAGATGGTCTTTTGCCCCTTGAAGTGGTACTGATTACTCTGGCCTTTGGGGATAAAGCATAGGCCTATTTCATGAGTGTTGGTGTTTGTAAAGATCTTCTGTCAGTTTTCACAATTGTAGATATGTTAAATCCAGGGTTCTGGTCTAGTTCCAATTTGAGGAGCTATTTTCTGCTTAGTTTCTGCAGCAGATTTGTATTGGCTGCGATCTCCTCCTCCATTTGCTGTGTTACATTTTCATGTTTGCTGAGCTTTTTTAAACAGCCACCACATTCCCCTTCTGTGTGTATTAAAAACTACTTCTGGAGTGGAACATGGCAGCACAATATTATACTTCACTTAAGAGGAGATGTGATAATGCTATAACAAATCAAAGCCACAAAAAGAAATTTAAGGTAGACAGAAACTAATTACTTGGTTGGAATTTTGCCAGGGTAGTGGGATTAAAAGGCTTATGCAGAAAGACTAGAAAGCACTTATGAATGAAGTGAAAGATGCCTTAGACACAAGAAATGGCAAACACCTGTGCCATCTAGTCCTTCCCTTGGTACTTGCTGCAAGTTTGTTCTTTATGTCGCAATCATAGTGGTACATCCAGTTTAATTATAAATAACTATAGCAACACAAATTCCACCATCACTCTGTGGAGGCTGTTCCAGGGACTTTGTTGCCGAATAGAGATGCATCTTGACATTCCTCCTGTGTGTTCCTTTGTGTCTTTTTCTTCCTAATTGCACAACCTGGAATTGTTTCCTTCCCCTTCTTCTACCTCTCCCCTTTTGCGTTACGTGCCCTTCAAAAGCTCATAGACATTTATGGTAGCATGCTGTTTTCTGCAAGATTGCCTTTCCAACCATCAGGCAGGTTTTGTCAAACAGCCCCTGCAATCGCTTGTAGCCTTGTCTACAAGCAGTTTGAACTGTAACATTGACTTAAAATCACTGCCTCCACTGGATGCTGGAGTCACCCAGAGCTGGAAGGACAGGAGTAGGGTTATGAGGCACAAGGAGGCCAGACTTATTCACCCACTGGCCCAAGTTCCTGTTCAAGCAGATTTTGTTCATGCCAGCTTAGATAGATTGTCTGTTAGATCACCCTGGAAGAGGTAGGCTATTTAATAGAAAATGTTTATAAAGATTTGTTGGCATATCAGGCTTTCTGGAGCTTTGCTATTAACTGTGAATATTAGTGGCAAAAATATTCTCCCTATGCTATAAGGAATTTAATTTTCCATTGTGTGGCTGCTCCATTACTTACCTTAAGTGGCACAAATAATAAATAAGCAGCTGTAAATGTAGTGATTAGGGACTGGGTCTCATTTAAACTCAGGAAGTGGGAGTGGTTTACAGGAAGGGCTTTAGTATTTCCGTGAGACTGCTGTTCCCTTTGCTCTCCATCCTCTCAGGCTGTAGCATCCATCTGTCCTGAGTACTCATATTCCTCATCACTCCTGTTCCCAGTGCTCATAAGCAATGTTAGTTTTGATGTATGGAAGGTGGCCATATTTGCAGATTTTCTTTTCACATTTTCTTCTAATACTGGAAAATATGCATAGAGGGAATTTTGAATTCTTCAGCATGTCTTGATAAAAGTACCAAAAGCAACATATATGTTTTTCTCAGAGCAAAGGATGTTTTCCAGTATGACAAGCATTCATCTCGCAGTGAGCTGTTCAGTGAGGCCTCTGCATCTACAAGCCTTACTAGCTACAAGATCACATTATTTAATTACCAGTGTATTCTAAGTTTAGGTGATACATTTGATGGATATTATTAACTTGTTTTGGGATAAAAGAGTGGCTGTTTAATTTCTTTCTTCCTTCTAATTATAGCACATATAAGACATCATTAATAACCTGTCTTAAGGAAATGGGTAAAAGTCTGCATTTACTAAAAAGAAAGCAGTAAAAAAATAAAAGATTCTGATTGCTTCTCCTGACACATTGTCTGAAACAGAACTTGGAAGTCAGAATTCATCAGATAATCTGATGAAGAGCCCAAACCAAACAGATTGCTGGTTTTGTCTTCTGGGGTTTATATTCATTTTCAGAGTGTGTGTGATTGAGTAGGACTAGTCAGGAGCAGAGGTAGAAGGTAAGATGAAACACAAGTCCATAAAGGGAAAAGAAAATGAAAGCTTCCTAAGCGAGTATCTGGAAAGTAGTTCTTCAGATAGTGGGAAATGATGAGGCATCCCTGGGAAGCCTGGGGGACTGTTACTAAAAGTAGAACTTTATAGTGTCTTCAAGTTTTATTTTAGAACAATGCTATCAGACCTAACTCAAGCCCCAGGGGAATTTCTGACATTGCATTTGTTACAGGTATGTCCTTTATTATTGTTTAATTTTGCTTTTCAACCCTAGTATTAACATTTAGAACATTATAATCTAAAAGACTTTGTGTTTGTATTCTACAGCTGGGGCTGTCAATCAATCTGTTGTTATCAGGTTTGTTCCATAAAAGTTAGTCGACTGGGGCCCAATTATCCTATCTATTATGCAGTGTGAATTTGACAAATAAAGGTGCAAGTTACAGTTAATCATTCTGGAGTGAGTGTGAGTTTTAGGAAGATGGTATCGTGTCGTCTCAGCAGAGCCAGGGAGTTTGAAGGCATATGAAAGGTTCAGAGCTGTATGATATGAGACTGTGCTGGTTTTTAGTTAAGGTGTGGTCAGACCCATATGCTTCATTATTTTTGTCTCAGATTTGGAATAAAATGGGAAGAGCTAAAGCTGTTTCAGGTAACTATCCCTTGTTCTGTTTTATGGGACTTGCCTTGACTGGTAACGAGGGAATGCAAGGCACATGGCTACAGTACTAACGCAGGATTCTTCCTGGACTTGGCAAATCTGTATGATGCACTTCTCCTTCATGCAAGAGGTAATTGATATTGTAGCTAAAATAATGCTAGCAATGTACTGAACTTTTCAGCAACAACTGCACTGTGTATCTGTGTCTGGGAACAGGGAACTTTGTCTAAATGGACTCATTCAGAAACACATTTTCACTTCTCTTCTTGGATGCTTGAAAGCACGATGTGCTTTTATAAATTAATATTACCACATGTGATATCTCAGAGAAGCACATCTTTGAAAAGACATCAATCTAAAGCAAAGGTACATACCCAGATTCAGCAGACAGAACACTGATATTTAAGAAATGGCAGACCACAAAATAGGGTGATTCACATCAGTTCATGCTCATCCAAACCAGTGAAGAATTTCTTCTCTGTCTCTGATGTGTCTAATTTATTACAGATGATTATCTCATAAGGAATAAAATGGGAAGACATTCCCACTGTGCGCTCAATATTAATATACTAAGCTTATCTCTGTTTTGTTGTACCATCAGCTGCCTTTGCCCTGTGCTATGAAACCCAAAAGGTGTTCAGGTATACCTGCAAAACATCTTACGAGTTTCTCATAGGAATAAGTAAATCTACAAAGAAAATAAAAAAGATCTGGAAGAAGGCTGTTTGAGAACATGGAGCGCTTCCTTTCTGTGCCATTCTGAACAGGTACATGGACATTTTTCTTAGCTATCTTCAGCCTCACTACACCTGATAACATCCAGTGGTGTGCAGCGGTCTGAGATGCATCTCATCTCCCCATAATTGGGCGAGTCTGTGGCTTTTCCTGGTATCCCATCAAGGAGTTGTTGAGATCCCAGTTTTTGTATCTAGAGAAATCCAATTCCCTTACTATTGCCTCACTTTTTCAGGTGAGTCCAGAGTTTGCTGATACCTATCCCTAGAGAATTTTGAGGGAACAAAATACCTAAAATCTGAAGACAGTTTGACCTGACATCTTTGTAGTATTGCTGTTGGCCATTTCCCTGGAGAAGAACGACTGGTGCTGCATGGCCACATTTCTAGTGGTACTAGTCTTGTATGCTCTGTCCTGCTTGCATGTAGAGGTGTAACATGCAGGTAGCTCACACTGAATTAAACATGCCTGCATGGTTTATCTTTAGGGCCCTACACTTACAAAAAATAGAGTCAAGCCTTTTTCCTTTACTTTTTTCCCTTTTTTCCCCTGTAATTTTCATTTCTTGCCCTCCACTTTTTTCCTTATACTCTTCTGCGTATCCTTTCTTATTTTCCATTTTCATTCACTAGTAATGGGACCCAATTGCACAGCACAGCATGCAAACATTAGGTAAAAGGACACAGTGTTCAAAGAAGAACATGAGGTG
>VZTN01031556.1:94586-111692 GCA_013400515.1 Erpornis zantholeuca | reverse complement strand
CACTTTTCTTTCTTAAATGGTACAGGTTTTCATTAGCTTACACTTTTAAATTCCTGATCTGGGCTAAATAAAAACACAATGCCACCAAATAATACAATGTACTTATCCAGGTTAAACTCACATTGATGGTGCTGAGCTATTAAGAAAAATATTAGTGGATTAGCCTTGCAGTGAATGGGAATACTTATTCTAGATCAGATAATCTGTTCTTTTCTAACTTTATGCCAGAATGGTCATTATCGGTTTTCCCTTAGCCAGATGAAACTCTTCAGAAGCAGGAAAACCAGCATAAGGTCTGAATTTAGTGCATTGGTCATTCAAAAGAAAAATTACTGTCTTCTTGCCACAGACCTAGATCACAATTTGCACTGCCAGGTGATCCCCAGGTTGCTTGGCAGAGTTTTTCAAAAGAAAGCCATGACCCTGCAGCCGGCAAAGAGATGCAGGCACTGTCAGGGTGGGTGTGGGCTCAAGGGAAGTGAATCTGCTCTGGGTTCCTCTCACAATGGTAGCTTGGTTTATCTGCACAGATCTCTTCTCCAAGTGCTGCCCGAACCTGCTGGTTAGTGTTTGAGGTCTGGTGCACTTTCAGCTTGAAGTGTTATGCTTTGAGCCTGTCTGCTGCTGCTTTGGAAACATCTGTCTGAAAGTAAATCTAAAGCCCTAGAGGTGTTTTGAAGCCATTACTGGTGGCAGGGCTAAGATTAAAGTAATTAAAAAACCCAGCCAAAGCAAGTGGTTAGAGAGACGGATAAAGTGTGAGGTAATATTATAGCAGGGACAGTGAAGGAAGTAGAGGTCCATTTGTGCCAGGAGTTTTAACAACCTGCACTCTACAGATCTCTGTTGCCCAACATTCCCTCCCCCCTCTTGCTGCTTCCCTGAATCCTCACAGACCAGCAGAGTTCTTAATTAAGTGTCAAAGAATTGATTAGCTGGAGCTCTTGCAAGGCAATTCCATTGATGAAATCATTTTGTCAGGCCGACTGATATAATTAGACCAAACAAGATGTGAAATCTTCAGTGTTTTGGGCTACAACCCAGTAATTATTTAATTTGTAATAAAAGAGCTGGGGAGGGAGATGGAATTGCAGCAGAAGTTTAAAAAAAAAAATTGAGGAAAAAAGTTTACAAAATGTTTTTCTTTCCCTCTCTTCCTACTGTTCTTTCCTCTCACGGGAGCTTGAGCATTTGCAGAAAGCTGCTTAGTGTCTGTGCAGAGGAAGCCTTGGTGAGCTGTCAGCACTTGTCCATTCCTCTGGAGATGTAATATCGCCTTCCTTGCAACTCATCAAGCTGCCAGGCCTGATTTATACAGAGCTAAACATACCAGTGCTGTTGGGATGATCATCGTTACTGAGATTGCACTGTTCATTTTCCAAGCTGCTGCTGGGGTGTCTGAAGGAGTAAGGACAGAATCATATTTTAAACAATAATTAGCACTTATCTGGCAGTTTTCTGTGGATCTTTGTGTTTTACGGGCGAGAGCCAATGTATGCCCATTATATAGATGGAGACACTGAAGTTCAGCATGTAAGTGTGATTGACGTTGTGCTGGAGGAGAAGCGTGGCTGGGAATATGACCACGTCTCTTCACCACTAGCCCAGGCCCCATGGTACCAGACCACGTTTGCTATTCGTTTGAACAGCATCAGGGTTTGTTCCTCTTTCCCACCCTTTGGTAAGATAATGGCTGAGCTACCATTAGTAGAGCATGGTAATGGACTGCTGCCTTGCATTCTCAGGTTTTCCACACTTTTCCACTGGACTGACTCTTTGTATACCCCTTTTTGCCACAGCACACTTCCTTGTACAGGGCATTTGATTCTGAGTCCTATGGGCTTTCATACATAAAAATGAGAGGGTTGTTACCCAGGTAAAAAATATAGGTATTTCAAGTTTTCCTTTCTAAATTCTGGAGAGCAGCAGGCTCTCCAAAGACTCTCCGAAGGACTTTTACTACAGAAGGTGACCACACAGCAAATCCACAAGGATTCTGAGAGACCAGAAGCCCTCCATCTCTGTCTCCTATTTGATCCAATTTGTTAGCTGCTTTCTTGAGCTATTCTGGCTGGATTTTAAGAGTGTTCTTCCTTGTGAGTTTTTTTTCATGTGTTTGTTTAGGTGTTTTATTTCATTGCTGAAATGGGAGATAAACTTCCCTTTAATAGAAGGAAAATACTCCCATGTGTTACAGGTTGGCAAGAGAAACTGGGAAAAGGAAGATAATATAAAAGAAAATCTGGTTATCGAGTGAAAATCACATTCCAAAGATGTTTCACGCCTTGCAGTGCAAGCTTTTCTCCCTGAGCTGTGATTACTGGATGATAGCACTAGCCCTACTCCATCCCCCGCACACCTTCCTCATGCTATTATGGAACAAATATGCCCTGCCTTCCTCCTCTTCCTCTTACCACCTCTGTCTTGTATTCTTTACTTGAGGGAGAGGTGCATGTCTGTGCAGGGGAAACAAATGAGGCTGACAGAATCAAAGACTGAACAGAAGAATCAGCTGAGTTACAGATGGTATTAAGTCAGAACAAATCCCTATGTGATTTCTGAGTGTGATGTACACTCTCCTAGAGGCAAGGGTCTGCCACCTTCCCATCCCCCCCATATTCCACAGGAGAGGAAATATTATGTTGTCTAAATAGCACCTGAAGCAAAGGTAGAAGGTGAAAGATATATTTATATAGAAGGCAGCCACGATAAGGCCAGAACAAAATTATTGAGCTAAGGTAAGGTGATGGGTAGGCCAAGCTGCAGGTAGAACAATGCGTTGTCATCTGCCCTTCTGAGTTGTTCCACAGAGCAATGTCTGTGCTGATTATTAGAGGCAGAGAGCAGAGCTGCTGTGGAAATGCAGAGCTGGTCCCTATCACAGTGAAATCTAAATTCTAGCAGTCACCAGGTGCTAAGGAATTTCCTTGGAGACCCCAGGTGTGGAAACACATGATAAGCTGCTAGGATGCAGTCATAAGAGCAAAAGTCTAAAAAGTGTGAGGATGCTGTTTGTCATCCTTTAGAGGAGAGTGCTTTTCACTGAGCTGTGACCACGAGCATAGTAATCCAAAGATACATTTTGGTGCAATATATATGGGTTGTGGCTGTGCAATTTATCAGGATGCAAGACCCACCCTGTCAAGGCTGTAATTAGTTTCTGGAAATTGTTGAGTAGAGCTTATGCCTTTGTGTGTGTGTATATACAACCATTAATATATACACATGCACACATAGAGAGTATAACCAAAAGCCACTGAATAGTTCAGAGGGGGCTGGATCTGAGGGGCATATTTTTTTCTGTGAATCCCTTTTAGTGTTTATACACTGGGACAATCCATCTGCCCACAGGTACTTGTCTTACCACCACCAGCTTATCACATGAGGCCCCAGAGTATCCTGTGTAGTTGCATATTCACCGGGTACCGCCATGTGATGTCCAGCAGAAATAATTCCCTGCTGTGTGATACAGCATTAGGACAAAAGGGATTTTGCACAATCCCTAAGAAGGACAAGTCCCAGCCTTTTCAGTACAGTACCCAAAGATGAAAATCAGAACCTTTTTGCTCCTTTTATTTATAGCACTCCAAACTACTCCTTAAACATGAGCAATAACATGAAAGTTACTCTCTTTCTTGTTCTCTTTCTCATTCTCTCCTTTCTGCAAGAGCACCGTGCCTTTCCTGTCACTACCACTTATCTGGAATGGTGAAATTTTGTCTGTTAATTAAAGCACTAAGTCCAGTGATGAGCGTGACTGCAGCCACTGCCCCAGTGTTTGCTCTGCTTCTTTGGTTTCATAGCCCATGCACACTTCGTACAGTGTGTCAAGAGATGTTTGTTTCCTTCTGTTTAGGCAAGTGAAGTGTATAGATCAAATGTTCAAAGCCATTAAAAGTACGTTCAATCAGAGACACTACTGATGTAAGGGTATTAATGAGGGACAACCCATGGTGTTTGGCAGTATTGATTCTAGTGTTAGGTGGCTGTTGAAAACATTAAGCATCTGATCCATACTTTTTACCAGCCTAAGCAGAGTGGGAATAAACATCTGAGCACACATTAAATGACAAGACTTTGATGTTACTTTGGTGGGTATTGAATGTAGGGGATTCATTTCTCTTTCAGTCAGTGTTCCCTGGAGTTTGTCAACCCAGTGCAAAGAGCACTCAGAGTTTATGCCTGCTCAGCATGGAAGAGACATAGGGCAGCAGGGTATGGAAACACCATCCTGTTTAAGCCCCAGGTTTAAAAATAAGTTCACCATATAATTTCTGCAGAACTTCTTTACCTTCTTCTGTCAGTTAAACACGATGATATCTGTAATCATAGTTTATTTTTAAAGCAGAAAGTCTTTCTTGTACCTTATCTAGTATTTCTGGTTCATTTTTGGGCAATTTAAACAAAATAGTGTTTTTAGTTTCTTAGGCAATTTCCACTTCCCACTTTGAATTGTGACTGTATTATCAGCTGCACAGATGGAAGAATAACAGGGAAGAACTGACAGTGTTTTCCAACATTTGAAACACTTGGTTTGAGCATTGGGGCAAAAGGTAGGAAGGTCTTCCCTTGTCTGATAAGCTGTGCATTTGTATTTAGCTTCCTCTAACAGATTGAATCAGAATCTCTCAGCTGTGTCATAACTCCTCTCCATTGATGGAGGTTCTCTATTAGTTCAAGCACAAAGATAAAGATGTGTCATACAGTGTGTTGAATTTGCACATAATAAAATATACAGTTTCTGCCTCAGCAATCTTGTGATCTAAATCTCATTCTTGCTGTTGCTCTGGAGCTGTGAGATGGACATAGGGTAGAGGAGAATGCCAGCCTGGTGGTGGCACATCTGTTGTTTTTTTCTGCCTCAGACCCTTTGTCCAGACCTGGTTTAGAATGCTTGGTCAGAAGCTATCACTCTGTAGCCTAGACAGGAGTGGGATTCCTGGGGGTGTAATATGTTCAAGCTGTGCGTTGGTGTGTCAGTCATAATGACTGACACCTTCAGATGACTGAGAGAAAGTGTTGTCAGGCTTCACTGTCAGGCCAGGAAGAAGGATAGTGGCTATAACTTGGAGGCTTACCTGGGAAGGACAAATTATGGATACCTGCAAGGAGGGGTGAAGGGGAAAGCTACTCAGGCATTTGCAGGTACATTTCTTTTTCTTTGCTTGAGAGCAGATTTGGTTGCTTTCAGAGTGGAATTGATGGTGGAGGGGCAGATCTGTGGAGCTGAACTGAGACACCAGCTGCAGTGAGGGATGCTGAGAGCCAGTGAACATGAAAAATGGATGCAAAATACAACAGTCTTTCAAGCTGGCTTTCATTATGTGGGATCAATGAATAAAGTGTGTCAGGGAAAAGACAGGCTCTAGTAGTAGTACATATTTTCTGCACCTTGAGCTGCAATTTAGAACCAGGTGAAATTAAACCATTTTAAAAAAAGGCACAAATCTATATACTTTTCCTTCTCTGGGATTTGAACCACCTGCTTACTGAGAAACCCTGCTAAAAAAGGCATTTCAGGTTTGCATGAAAACATTTAAAAGATTCAGAAGGAAGTTTACCTTTAGTTGGAAAGTGACTCATTTTTCCTGAGAAAACATGCATGCTTTGAGGGTGACAGTGTTTATATTTTAAAGAGATGGGACCATTTTTAACATGACAATCAGGGCAGGGGGGAGCAGGGAGATGAAAGTGATGCCATTTTTAGGAGTTTGTGTTTTGCACATTTTCCATATTTCCCGCAGATGAATGAAGTGACCTTGAGCAGTGACTGGCCTTTCTGAGCTGCACAGCTGAGCGTGGTGCAGGCTGTACTGGCCCAGCTCCACGAGTGGTGTCCCTGTAATGTGTGGAACAGATCTGTGCAGAGAGAGGTGCTGTTCTCCTGGCAGCAGTGTTATCTGTGTAAAGCTGTTGGTCTCTGTCTCTTAGCAGAGACACAGTGCTTTCCAGATGTGCTGCTTCTGACTCTAATGCAGCTTGGATGCAGCTGGTTCATAGCTTTCTGAAAAGTGTTCCTCCATCCACATCTTTATTTTTAGATTGTACTGTAATGTGACATGACTTATGTCCTTCACATTTTGGGAGGATACATACATTGAAGGTTGTGAAATATTCTGCATAACAGTGAGAAGTTTCAGTGGCAAAAAATTGTGGTTGGTATCCACAAAAGCCCTTTGGTGTTAAAAGTACAGCTTAAAAGATACTGAAAACTCTGCTTAGGCAGCATGTGTGCCTGGGACACTGTATTTGCATTTTCTGGTGAAATTTTACTAAGGGGTCTTCTCCTCTGCTCTCATGTGTGCCCAGAAGTGCTACCAGCTTTGCTGTACTGGATGTTTGCAGAGTTCGCTTTTTGGACGATCTCATGCCTAACTCCTCAGATGGAGATGACAGGGTGGGAGGAGATTGAGAGAGCCCACATTCGTAGGTATGCTTTTTAGACCCCCTACACCTATTAAGACCTTTGAATACTCATCTCTAAGCTGAGAAAATCTTCCTTTTTTCCTGGGACTGTGTAAAAAAATTGTTCACAGTACAGGTCCTCTGTGTCAGAGTCTTTATTCTGGGTACTGCAAAGGCTCCTGGTCAGTGTGTACTGGGAAAGTACAGACCTGTATTTTAACAGTAATTGTCATCAGTGGCTCTAATCCCCACTCAACCATTGCTGAAAGCAATTTTACTACTAATGAACATGGGAGAAGTGGTTTTTAGTAGCTGCCACAGTGATTGAAACCTGTTGGAATATGATCTCAAGCCTATTTGCTCAAACAATAATAGGCACAATTTTTAACCCTTTGTGATTGCAGAATTAGAAGTGCAGGAAGTAGAAATTAAGATGCATTTGAAATTTTTTCACTTCTATTGAAGTCAGTAGAACTTTCAGAGAAAAGAGATGCATCATCTTTCATGGCTTACAAGTTTTTATAGGATTGATTGTGAAGTCCAAAAGTATATTCTTTATTTCAGATGTTATTTGAGCTGGAAGAGTATAGACTTTAGATCACAGACTGAGTTTACAGGTTGAATTTACAGGGTTGGAAATTAGGGAGGGAAAACCCAACATTTTTTCTTGAATTCTAAGTGTACATGGTATGAGACCCATAATAGCTTTTTAACTGAGCTGCTTTCCTAGCATAATTTCACTCTAAATTATTTCAAGTAATGTGTAAGGGGAGATTGGGTATTGGCCACTTTAGCAATAAAAGTAGGCAAAGTCATTGTCTGCTTTTAGGATAGATATCAGAAAAATTAAAAAAACAACAACAACAAAAAAACCCACCAAACAAACAAAAAACCCCCACAATTTCATGTGATTTCCACTTTGGAAGTATTTAAATCCTCTGCAACCATTCCAGTTTTACACAACAGAATTGTTCTCACAGTCTGTAAATGCAAGGTGCATATTGGTAACCACATGTGCCACATATTGCTTACTGTAAGGCCAAAGCTACTGCCTGTCCATGAGGTTTGCCTAGCAGAAAGGTCTGAGGCCCTGAGCAGCAATGTGGAGTGAAAAGGGGCTGGATGGCTGTGCAGGTCTGTGTTTTCAGCCTGCAGGACTTCAGGATCCAGACACTACTGCTTGCCTCATTGAACTGATGGTTCTCAGGGAACTTTTATATTCTATGTGTGTTTATAGCAGAAAAATTCACTCACCTCTGGCTTTCACTGTTAGTGACAAGCCTGATAATTAATCAAGACTGTACTGTGGTCAACTTTCTTATTTTCGTTTCCCCCTTTCTGAAGTGAGTAACGAAGAATGATGTCTTCACTTCTTCACCTCCACATCTCTTCACCTGCTGAACACTTGAACTAGTCCCATTGACAAGCAGCCTCCACCAGGGAAAAAGTGCCACAGATGACAAATGTGGCTTTGGAGTTTGGCAAGCATGAGGTTGGCTTTGTGACAGTTCTCCATTTGCCACCATCAATCTTTCTCTGTCAAAGTCCTTTTTGTCCTGTCATTGTTGCTGTTTGTTTCACATTATGTATCGAGTCCTGCCTTTGCCGGCTGGAGACTGTACTTGGTCAGCACACTTCTAACCAGTGGGGCAAATGCTATACCGAGGGGTAATAGGGTCAGTGCTACAGGTCTAAAGAAGCTATTCAGAAGGAAGACAGAAGAGGTTCTCTCTGAATTTCAGATGCTTCTCCAGTCCCTACTCTCAATCTTCTTTCTTTGCACAATAAAGTTAAAAGCATCTTGAAGGTTAAAAGCAAATCAAAATCTAAGTCCTGATGTAGAAACCAAGAGGTGTTTCTCTTTCTTTTTACTTTCACACAAAAAAGTGAGATTTTAAAATGTAGGAAGTTGTCACTGTAATAGCAACATCTGCTAATAATTCATAGTTTCTACCCACATATCACAGTTCAGATAATTTCAAGTCATCTGAGAATAAATCCTCAGAGTCCCTCTGAGGTAGATACCAATGTCATCATCCTTATATTTGAAAGGAAGTGAAACTGAGGTACTGAAATGGGAAGAGATTTTAGGTTTCACAAAGGTTCAGTGGCTAGGGGTTTGGGAAATGAGGCCTGCCAATACTACAGAGATATTTTGTAGGCAACAGTTAATTAAGTATAATGAAGTACATCGTATAATTGATTCCTAATGTTATCATGATGTAAGACTGGGTTTCCATGAAAGAAGCAGAGCTAATCTATTCATGAAGATCCTTGGTTTTAGGTTTGCTTATTAAAGCATCTGTGGTGTTGGGACATTTATGAAGAGAAAATCATGATTTGATATACAATCAAATCCTTCATTGACATAGTTGGAAGCCAGGAGGGTCAACTGTGTCCTGGGGTGCATCAGGCACAGCATCACCAGCCAGGCAAGGCAAGGGATTGTCCTGCTCTGCTCTGCACTGGGGCCGCCTCACCTCGAGTGCTGGGGGCAGTTTTGGGTGCCACAATATAAAAAAGATATTGAGCTGTTGGGAAGCATCAGCGTAGGTAACTCACTCTGAAAATGTAAATCTCTTCTGATTACAAGCATGATCTATATATTCGAACTTATCGGAATTTACTGAGTGCTATTTTCTCGTAATTTATCTTGCTTCATTTTCCATCACTCAGCTAATTCTTCTTGTTATGCTATTTTCTGTTAGGGAGAAAAAGCCTTTTAACTCTCGGTGTTTTCATCTATTGAACACATTTACACTTGCACACAAAGCATTAAGTATTCTATAGACATATTTGTATTACATGATTCCAGTGCTCAGTGATTCCACCACTGGAAGTGGAAACACTCCAGTAGATCCACACATGATGCAAGGATTATCATAATGCTTCTGCTACATTTGGCATGTTCAGATTTTTATAAGAGTTTTTTTTTTTAAAAAGCTGAAAAGGCAGGAGCAGTGATATGTCTTCATACAGATTAGAAGTGTTCCACCTTCTTTCTTTGTAATCTGACTCCTGAACACTTGCTGATCTTTATATATGACTGCCTGTCCTTTACCAATTATGAATCTCGTGAACTGTGTTTCCCATATATTTAGAATCTATTTGACAATATGTAAACTAGACATATAACATTCAGAAACTGGCTTTTTTTCTCTGTTCTAATTCTTCAAACATATGGCCTCATACAGTAAATACACCCCACCATGTGCCAGAACATACAGTGTATGTGTGTGTATATATACACACACACACATTGAGGGACAATCTGTCATTTTCTTCTTTCACTAAAAGCTTTCCTTGCCTTCTACATCTCCTAAGGGAGCCAAACAGTTGTATGTGGATTTAAATGAACAAACTAAATATATACAATTTGACTAATTTGTGACTAAGTAGGCATGAGATGATTATTTGAAATCAAAGAGTGAGAAGTGTTGCATGCAGTGAACCACAGAAAAGGAGGTACAGCAAGGGAGAAGAGACATCTTAAGAATGGAATCTTCACCTGAATATGGCAGAGGTAAAACTTCATGGCACTGAGATCCACCTTGTTTCAGTGGTGGTGTTTTTACTTGCTGACTTGGATAAAACTGCTGGATAATTCTTGTTCTCTGGTACACAGTGCTGTAACTCCCATGTGTTGCAGGGATTCCCTGCTGTCCTAGGCCACTGTAGAGAATAATGTGCTTGTTGGTTGTGAGGTGAGGTTATAGAGATCGTGTTTAGCTGTTGTGGAAGCCAAATTGCATTGTGACTTTTTTCATGTTACCACCAGTACAGACAAGTAACCTGGCATCAACAGCCATCAGGAAGTGGCTTTGACCAGGTGTGCTGTGAGGTGACAGCAGTTGGGTGCTAGCATCAGACCATGTACTTTGACAGTGGAGTTGGGAGACAGCTTCTGAACTTACTTACTGAGAGGTGTTGACAGTGCCTGAGAAGTGCCTCCTGACAATATTTGCTGTAGGCATTGACATCAGTTAGGACCCAGCAATTGTTTCAAGGACCATTTTCTGATGAATTATAAAACATGAGTTGTTATGGACTCAGGTTGATAATACCAGACTGGAAACAAAAAATGGTCTGTCTTTCCTCGGTTCTGTGAGTTGATGAGCAAGGCTGTGCAATAGTTACACAGATAGAGAATGAACTGAAGGGAAGATCAGCAATGTTGCTTCCTTTGTTAGAAGTTGAAATGAGGGAGGAGAACAGATGCTTGCAGCTAGACAGATCTACTCACCTCTCTCATTCAGTGTGTACCACAATGAGAATGAGACACTGTTTCTGCGTGGTAGAATTGTACAGAATCGCACATTTTCCAGTCTGTGCTAAGCTGGAATATATGAATAAGGCAGCCTGGGGTTTCTGTGTGATCAGACATGTCATTACAGGAAGGGGTTTTACCTTCTGAGTAGTTTCTCCTGAAACTCCTCTTAGGGATATTTAGTCTTTCTTTTGTCATAATTTTCCCCATGAATTCTCTCTGTTTGCTGATTTGCAGTGTTTAGGGAAGGAGGGAATATTATGTATCTGCTGTGGTTCATGAATTTCTGTGGCCTACAGCAGTAAGTTGGAGATCACTAATGTGCCCATAGCTCTTTAGTTTTCTCTATATTTTCAGCAAAAGAATCTGGAGATGTACTTTTTACTGCAGCCTTGTTTTTACACTTACCATGGCTGTGTTCCAGCTTGACAGTCTCGTGTGAATGTGAGTCATTTTGCTCTAGAAGATGCTGCACATTGTTCCAATCTAATTTTATCTTTGGTCCTTATATAATAAAGTGACTGGTACCTTCTAGGCGGACCACTGCCAGCAGTGTTTGCTCCAAAATCCTTCACACTGAAATGTGAACTTCACTGTTGAGAAATGGATTCCTCTGTGGCCTGCATCAAGCTGGACAATGTACAGTTTTAAAGCTCACTGCTGTGGCCACTGGAGCTCTCTCTGCTTCTCTTAATTTTTGACAACTTTTTCTCTATTCATATTGCAGCTGCCTTATGCTAGTCAGTGGCTAAAACATGTTGCAGATGCGGTTGCTTTCCCAAGGAGATGCTATTCTAAAATCAAGTTGAGAGATGACAGGCAGAGGACAACAGACAGGGACAGCACAGATTAAGGTGACAGTTCCAACCAAGGCAAACTGCTGTGGCCACACCACACTAACCTTGCTGAAACTGAGACAGTAATGGACACTCAATCTGCAATAACTTGCTACTTAGGCAAATATCTCAATAAACCCTGACACTAAATAGAGAAATGTAAGAAAAGAAGAAAGTAGTCTTTCACTTCAACTGCTTGTAAACTCTAATGATGAAGGCAGTATCTGGGTTGAACAGAAGGTGGTTGATGTGTTTGACATAAAGAGCTCTGAGCGTGCAGTCAGTGTGGCCAGGGCAGTCCAATGTGTTTGCTAAGCCCCTGCCTGTCCAGTACCACTGCTGGTATATGTTTATGAGAGGATACAGAAGTCTAATGTGCTTTTCTAGATATCTAGATGAAGTCTTATCTATTCCTAGGAAGCAGCTCTGGTACTGAAATTATCTTTGCCATTCTTCAATATTAGTCGCCTGAATACTAAGCATGGAGTGCAAATTCTATTGCACTCCATGCTTAGTATTCAGATGCAATAATGTTACATCTTCAATTGATTTTCATGCCACAGTACAAGTTAGTAGTATTGCTTTTTTTTCTAATGTAACATAATTATATCTTGTTATATGCTACATTATTATATGCTATTATTTATTGCATATATGTTGTTGCATAATGTATTATTACATATTCCTATATAATATAAACATTGAAAAATGATAGGAAAAACCACTTGGTAGTCACTGAAGATGTCAGGGAGGAACTGGTTTCCTTCAGCAGGAGATGCCAAATGCTGCATTGTTAGGCTACAGATTTTTCTTGGTCATATTTGTAGAATAGAAACATTTGAAGATAAAAATATGCATGTCTTTGTAAATAAGATGGAAAGGAGGTTATTTAATTTGAGAGTAATAACTGTTTTAAATGTGCTTCTGTTTGGATTTACAATGATTCTTTCTATGAAGTGAGATACTGTACAAAAAACAATTGTGAGATGGTATCAGGAGATGCCAGTGCTGCACAACAAACAAACTGTCATTTCAGGAGCACTTGCAATGTGGCCTCTTTTACCAGGTGCTCCTGGTAAAAGTTTGCTGCCAGGATTTTCTCTTTTCCATGAAGATTATTAGTCTATATCAATTCTGTATAGGAGAAAAGCGATCCATAAATTAATATACTCAGAAATACCTTATTATGAATATTTCCAGCATCATAGCCCAGTCCTACACTCCTTATTTTTAAGAAGGACTTGGAATTTGTTTATTTGGGTTTTAAAATGCAAATCCTATAGATTAGTAGTAATTATAACACCCTGGTCATGTGCAGCACTTCTTGTATGAAGAGCTCAAAGTATTTTTGTCTCTTTTAGAAACTATGAAAGGGATGTACAGAAGACCTATAAATGGCTTGCTGAAGTTGAACTGGTGAAGATGTGGCAGTTCCAGGAATAAAAATCAGAAGTCCATTTGCCTTTCTGGCCTCTTGGTCATAGTGTGGACGTTGTGTACAGCATAATGTTGTATGTGTGTGTATCACTTTTCTAGTCTATTTTCTTTGGAGTTCCATTGCTATTATTTTAATCTCTGTAAGGTTTATAGCAAATCTGAAAGAAAAGAAGTAATACTGGACATTATTTCTTTGTTATTTGAACATAGTTCCTCTCACCTCAGCATCTTCACCTCTCCCCACCTGCCTCTATTGATGTAAAACTGCTTTGAATTTGATTTCTGCTTACTATGAAGTGAGTATAATTCTCCCATCAGTCCTAGTGGGGGAAGTTGAAGCTGTTAGTGAGAAAAGTGAGCAAACTTCCCCCCAACAAGGTGTACAATGACATTTTGGGGTTCAGCATGTCTCCAAAAATCAGCCTTTCTTATGTTTTGCTTGGTGGGACTGACCCCACTAATTGCCTACAGGACAAACTGTACTGCATGACTTTCCCTTTGTTTACTTTTGTTTTTTCAGGTGTATAGGGAGGTCACTTAGCTCCTCCTTTGTCTTTAGAAGGCAGCCACTACCGCCAGTACTGAGGTGCTGGATATACATCAAGTTAGGGGCATGTGCCTTGTAATTACTGATTTTCCCAGGTGTCATAAACAGAGAGTGTAGAGGAGGCTGGAGGGGACCAAACCAAAGGAACACCACGTGGAGGTTTGACCTAGTTTTATTTGGAAATGGAGTAGTCTTTTGCCCTGGAGAATGGCTTCACCTGGAGTCAGTGCCTTTTTCTGCCCTGTCTTGCGCATGGGATCTCTTGGTTGTGCTGGCATAGCAGTGCTGGACATGCCCTTGGCATAATCTGGTGTCAGGAAGGAAGCCCTTCTGTTGCCTCTGTGGAGCTGGAAGGCTCAAAGTGTCCTTCATTTGCCCTTTTGGAGAGACAACGCCTCTTGCCTTCACTGGGGATAGTTACTCCCACTCATCTCTCCCATTAGCACTGTTCTCTTTAAGCTTTTGGGATGTGATTCCCCTGTTCAGTTTGTACCCTAACAGTGTCTCTTGCTACCATCCCTATCTTTAGTTACCTTTGAAAGTTTGGTGAAAATTACTTTTATATTGGTACACAAAATTCTAGATCCTTGAAGAGAAAAAGGTTCTTCAGATGCCACATAGGAGGAAGCTACTCAGGGATAAAGTTCAGTGGACTTTAAAATTAGGGGGCTTTATTGCTATGTTTTTAACTGTAAAATGATATTGTGTTATTCCTGTAAAACAAGTCAGGTCTCAAATGCAAATGAGCTAACACATCAAAAAATCTTTGAACCGTTTCTGATACAAGTTTAAAATTTTTCTTTTTACCCCTTTTCCCATTTCTTTTTCTCATTCCATATTACATGTCACTTGCTATAATATTCACAGAAGGAAAAAACAGAAGGGACTCAGTGCAACCAGCTCTATATTTATCTACCTGAATAATAACAAAATTCAGAGGTGTTTGTCTAGTCCTATATTTAATAATGAGATGCTACAAAATGTTTTTGCATTTTCTGTCTTCCAGATATCTCAAAGCACTTGATCATCGCCATTATGAGACAAACTTAAGTCCAAGGAAAGATTTTGTGAGATGTCCACAGCTGACATCCAGTAGAAAATAGAGCTGAGAACAGGATCTATGTCTTGAGCCCTCAGGCCACTCTGCCATCCTCACTGCAAAAACTGTCGGATACGTGTTCCCTCTTCTCCCCTCTCCCTGCTGTTCCAAGGTCACAAATCAGGGAATTAAGCTTCAGGAGCAAGCAGCTCTGCTTGTGAGGCCCCTTGAGCTGAAGCCTTGTTCTGCAATTAGTGCCGCCTCAGCAAGCAAGCTCAGACAGTGAAACAAAGAGAAGCCCTTGCAAATTGCAGCCATTATCTCTGTAGACTTTCTTCCCAACCTTGTGAGCACCACACAGCAATAAGATACTGAGAGATGCAGGCAGAAATAGATTCACTCATCCTAGGGTTGCTGCAGGGTAGCTCGGGATTATCCATCTTGGAAGGCAAACCTGCAGCATCCAGGCATCACAATATTGTCTTAGGCCCACCGACTGCAGTGCAAATACTACACTGTGGTGGCACTTTGCTCTGAAATTGGAGATTAAAGTTAACAGAACATGGAAGTAGCTTCAAAGCAGTGTTCACTACACAGAAAATTTATTGATAAACTGACTTTTTATTGTAAGGTGGGGGGTTCGTAATTAAGGTTTGGAAAAGATCTACTGGAATGCCTTTAGATTTTGACTAATAGATGTGAGTGGACTACATCCAAGTTATATAAAAACTAAGTAAAGCAAGATTATTGTCATTTGTCTTAAAACCACTGTATGGAGATCTACAAGAAAGGCCCAAATTGTTTTGAGTATATGAAAACTGAAAGGTTGAAACCCTTTGTAATTAGGTCACCAGTCTCCTGAAGAATGTATCCTTGCCTCCTTCTAGTTGTAAAAGCCCAAGGTAAACAAAGTATCTGCTAACGTGACCTAGAATTGCTTTTGTGGTCATGGAGCTGTAGTAACCATCTGTCATAGATGCACAAGCCTGCTGTGCCTCGAACTTGTTCACAATCCTTTGGGGATTTTAATTCTCACTATTCAGCCATTGGCCTTGAATACTGTTCTGGGGAGAGCTATGAAGCTCCCCTGAGCTTTAGCAAGGCTAAAGATGTGTAAGACCCCCACTAGAGACAGACTTCTTTTTGGTTCTGCTTAACATCAACTAGTAGAGAGAACAGCCTTGTCAAAGAAAGATAGATGGGTAGCAATTTCAAAGGCAGCATTGGAAATTTTCTAGCTAAGAAATAAAAAGGAAAGCATTCACATGCCTATTTTGTTGTGGTTAGTTGTCCTTTTTTTTTTTTTTTTTTCAAAAAATAAAGTTTTGAAATTTTTTTTTTNNAACTATTTAGTTCAGGAGGAACCCAAGTCCTGAACTTGTTTCTCCACTTCAATATGCAGTTCAGGTGCTATTTCATTCTCTGACTGTTTTTTGTTAAAAGTTAATAGCTACATGATGATTTCCAGTTAATTTTATTTCTGCAGAGCAGTAGACTTTAATCAATCAAGTATAATTTACTATGGGTAAATTACTAATATGTAATTTGACTTACTGTTTCAGGGGGAGAGAAAAGTCTGGTCACAGGAGGTTGCTTCTCAGAATTAATTGGTAAACTGAGGCATATCTTCTTCAATGAAATACTGAGACCATTTGCTGCTTCTTGAAAGAAGAGTAAAAATTACATTTTGGAGGTCAAGTGCTATGATCAATGTGATAATTTGAATTTTTCAAGCTTTCTATTTTAGAAGCTTCACTGAGATTTTCAAAGTCTTTTGGGTCTCCACAATGGCGTAGGATTTGTTGCTAAAGCAAAAGTATTTCAAGCACTTCTGGGCTTGCATGAGAGACCTGTACAGTTGCTTTCCTTCTGTTATCTCATAATTTATTCTGTAGTTACTGAAGACTGGGGAAGTGGAATAAATCACAAGCACACTGTTGGAAAAGCATTATATACTATAACTGTTTTTATTATTTTATAGCTTTCTGGGTGTTCTAAAATCTGGTAAATACTTTGTAGCATTTGAAGCTTTTCCAAATTGATCCCCCTATCTGAGATCGCAGAATGGCATTGGGAGGAATATAACAATGCAGGTTATAGTGCAGTAGCATTGAAATGAATTGCAGTAGCAGAAAGAGAGTTGGTTACATCTTGCTCAAAAAATGTTGTCACATTTAGACACAAGAATAGATGAGCCGTTGATTTGATTGAGCAGAGTTCTTGTTTCATTGTTCCCCTGAAAAATTTTCATTCAGATTATGGGAGTTGATAGGCCTCTTAATTAAAGAGAACTGCTTCCCTTTTTTTTTTTTTTTTTTTCCTTCTGAAGACAGGGACTCATCATGCTTGTATCTTACTCTTTCGGTAAGCACCATTTAACATGAGGATGTAAAAGTCTGGCTTCCCTGTACATCTCTTGATCCAATTGAAGTAGTATCTCTGCAGCATCCTTTCAAAAGGAGAATTGAAAGAAGAATAAAAAATTAAATTCATTACATTGTGGTTGTAATTCATCAGAGGGATTCTAGTCTTTCTGGAGCATGGAAGTGTTTCTCAAGCTTCTTAAAGTATGACA
>VZTN01031556.1:67498-87253 GCA_013400515.1 Erpornis zantholeuca | reverse complement strand
TGGTTTGTTTTTTTTTTTTCTTGAAGGGTAAAAAAAGCCAGCTACTTCTGTGCCAAGACTGATGTAGCTAGCCAGAAAATAACATGTGAAAATGTGGCTCATGGCGGTGTTATCACAAGTAAGTGCTGAGGTTTGACTGGGTAATATTTTATATTTTCTCCTTTGTCCCAGTTTGGGCTTCAGTTTAAGTAGAGATAATATAGCCAAACCTCTTCTTTCTGAACTCTGAGTGTAAATCTAGGGTAAATAACTTTAAAAAAAAGAAACTAAACTTCTAGCATACAAGAGTAATTATCCCAAATATTGGTGTAGCATAGCTCTTGTAAGCAGCAGTGGAAGTCTTTATCATAGAGTATGATAAAGACTTCCCTGGGTTCATTGCAAATTTAAAGATTTATAACATTATAACAGTTGAATAGTTTGCCCCATTTCATGTTACACTTCCATCTGCTAGGACACTTCAGCACAGCAGCATCCTGGCACACTGATACTGTTTTATTTTCAAGTAGGGGACTGATTCAAGTTCATATATTCCCTCTGCACAGAAACTAGTCTGTGCAGCCTCACCTGGAGGCTATTAGTCAGACTGAGCACCCAAAAGCTTGGCCTGGCACCCATTGCAGAGGGGGGGTTAGGAGCAGAGCAGCTGTGGTTGACTTCCTTGGAACATCTGGATTTCTCTGGCACATTTACATAACCTCAGCCTTGCATCCTCTAATGGCAGACATCTTCAAGAGCTGAAGTAATGACAATAACTTTCCCTAGGGGCTTAAACAGGTCACAATTTTTTTCCTGCAATGAGCAGTAGGCAGTCTGAAGCGACAGACCTTGTCCCAACATATTCTATTAAGAACCGCTTCTGAGAAGAGAGGTTGCAGTGCAGCAGCCAGGTGCTGTGGGGAACTGGTAGTGAACCAGAAAAAATACTTGGAAGGGCAAATCCTGTTACATCTTGGCACTTGGGAAAAGGGGCTGTTAGGGCAAGGAGAGCTGCTCAGGCCAGCTGCATTCCCCCCAGCTTCGCTTTCTGTCTGAAGGCTTTGAGAAGTTTATGGAAGAGCATCTGAGCAGAATCTAACAGGGAATTAGGCAAGGATGCTTGCAGAAAAAGGAGCAGGAGATGGGCTTTCATAATTGAAACAGAAAGATAAGGAAATATATAGACAACAAAGGAGTGGCAGAAAGGGAGCTCTGAGAATAGGCTTGGGAGCCAGGGGCTCAAATTTGATTTCTTACATCTTGTTCTGTGGATAAGTCACATCACTCATCTGCCTGATTTTTCTTATCTGTGTAATGGGAGACATATTACAGATCTCTGTTTAAGGGGAGGTCTGAGAATTAATGGATGCTGATAAAATGCCTGAAAGATGAAAAAATTTGAGTATTACCATAGCAAATAGTAACCCCTTTGACTCATTTATGATCTTATTACCACCAAATGCCTCTTTGGCTTCCTGTCATTTTAACTAAGCCTCCTTCTGATCCTATTAAACACCAAGGGGAAGTTCCTCAGCTTGTGTCAGCTGTCACAGCTCCATTGACTTCAATTATTTCTCTTGCACAACATATTTCATCCAAAGCACTTCAAGTGTTTGAGAGATACTGGCCAATTAAGCACCAAAACCTCCATGGGAGGTGCACAGTCATACCACTTTTAGAGAAACTTAGAAAAGAAAGTTTAATCAACTTACCCAAGGTCATGAAGAAAGCATAGCAGAGATAAGAAAATCCATCAAGAAAATGCTCCTAATTCTGGACATCACCCTGGTCAGGTTTTGCTCTCCGTGTATCGGGGTGGATCTGAAGCCACTCTTCCAAGCTCTGCCTTCATGTTTTTACTGGAATGAGACAGAGCAGGGACTTGCTTCCTTTCATGCTCTCATACCCTTTCAGCTTTTATCATTCTCATTTTATTTGAGGTGTCATAGGAAGAGAATTATGGAGACTACACATATAAAGGCTGATTCCTCAGCTGGTATAAATTAGAAGGATTTCCCAAAGGCAATGGGAATACAGACCTGAGGATCTGGTCCCAGGGGCTTATTTCTGACAGAGTGTGGCTATAAGATACCTAGGGATTTTCAGCCTCCAATCACTTATGCACAGGCTTTCTGAAGCTGCAGGAAGCTAAACTGCCTACTGGTGATTGCTTTTTCAGTATATTGAAAGCCAGGACTTTATCAGCATATGTGCAAATGATTCTCAGTAAGCTGGTTTGTGCCCTTATGCCTGCTAAAATGCAAAATGGCTGCATCAAATGGGGATACTTAGAATAGACCCAAGTGGCAATACTTCAAATATTTCACAGTAACTCTGCTGTTTAAGAGATGGGAATTATTTTTTTTTCCCCAGTGTAGCGAGAGTTTGTGCAACTTCAGCATTTTATTCTACAAATTTAGATCCTCTTTCAGGGAAACTAGTGACTGCTGTGATAGTGGAGTTTAATTTATAAATAGCCAGCAGACAAACATGAGGAGAGGCCATGAATAACTGACAGATGGAAGAGTTTGAGATCAGTTGTGACATAATGGCAGAGCAGCAGAGCAGAGCTAAGGAGCAGTGCTCAGCTGGGTCAGCACTCAAAGAGAATCCACAAGTGCCGTTCTTAATTACACACATACAGTTTTAAGTCCAAAATCAACTTGTTTGAGGTTTAAAAAAAAAAACCAAAACAAGAACAACCAAAACTACCAGCCCTCACTCTGCAGAATTTGCAGTTTTGATGCAGTGCTTGTAGCACCCAGCTAGAAAATACTGTTATTAGGTTTTTTTTGTTTTGAAAAGCTGCAAACAAGTTGAAGCCTATCAGAGCTATGAGAAATGAACTGTATTTCTAAGCTTAAAATCTTAATTTCCTGAGGCAGCTTTAAATAGTTTACTGTCTTTGGACACTGAGTTAAGACTAATTTGTACCAATATTCCAGCTATTTCTTATTTAGGTAAAGAATAACTGAATGTGCTATATTTTCATACTTGGGGGGAAAACAAATTTTATTTCTGTAAAGCCCATGAAAATACTTATATTGAAGTAAATATACATAGATGTGTTTGTACACACATTTAAGTAAATGCTGATCAGTTTTGTGAGAAGCCAGGTCTAAGAATTCAGAGGAGCACTGGGGGAAGGGCTGAGGTGTGTGGAGAGGTAGGTGAGGGGAGGATAGGGCAGCTCAGAAATTCAGATTGTTTATCTAAGTACTTCCCTTCACACGTGTACTTCAGCCCCTTCACACATGTGTACTTCAGCATTAAGAACTAATACTGCAAAAGGAAAGGGAAATACACACGCTTTTGGTCAGTAGCTACAAACAAACTATGTGTTTGGGCTTCAAGAGAACCTATATCAGGCATGTGCTCCTACTTTTAAATTTCTATCACCCATGCTATCCCATTCTGTCTTAGCACAGATGTTTTTAATACTGCCATGGGAAACAAAGGTCTTGATTGGGAGGAGAAGGGAAACTGGTGCTGTGCCAGAAACCTAACAAGAGAAATCTGGAAGTTGTCCAATATGCTTGATAAATCCTAACACTGTCTTGGAAACTGTTTGGAGGTGCTGAGTCCTCAAGGAGGTAATGGTGTACCATAGAATAAGAAAAGTCCTTGTCCTCCAGAAAGTGGGCACAGGGTGGCTTCAGATGTTCCCCATTTACCCCCACTCAATGTATAAAGGTGCCAGCATCCCTCTTAAGGGGTAAAGAGCTAAAAGCAAATACACATTATAAAGTGCCAGAATACTTTATTGTTAAGTGTAAAACCTGTTTCTGTTGACAAGTGCAAGTAGTCTTTACTGTTCTCAGTTAACAGGACCCAAGGGACTTCCTGTTCATTGGAAGAATAAAAAAGAAGGAGAAACCATTTATGTTCAAACTAATACTTCTTGCTAGAGCTTGCACAATTTAGCACAGACCTGCTACAGAACACTAAAAGTTCATTTACTTTTACATGGCATTTTAGATGTCTAAAAGCACTCCTTTTGCAACAGTCTATGTCTCAAAGACTTAGAACCACTTGGTCAATCTGAATCCATAGGAATACATTAAATGGATATGTGGTGTGTGAGTAGACTGGGTCCTATATCACAATCCTGGTGGGGTTTGGAGAGCATAAAAATAAGACTTATGTTTTGGACTAAATAAAGCCAGTGCAACATGACTTCCTCTGCATCCCCTTTTATAGTCAATGCCTCAGAGTTAAGTCCCATATTCATTCCTGGAAATTCCTGTATGGGACCTGACAATCTTTCCATCCTTGGGACTATGAGGGCCAAAATCCTGCTAGTATTGCAGTTATGGGCTTAAGCAGAGGTAACTCCCATAAGGTGGATCCAGGATTGCTTCCATAAAATACCACTCCTCCCCTTCTACCTTTTGGAAAGGGAAAGGCACCAGGGCTTGGGTGGCTTGCAGTGGGCTGCTGCCAGTTGAAGGGGGCTGCTGTCTTTAAGTCACTGGCCTCCACTGCCTCTTTTTAAGAAATGTAAGGATGGACCTCCCACAGAATTTCTATATGGTCATAGGCTATGCAGTTCAGGGTTTTTTCCCTGGCAAGGTTCTTCTAGAAAGGCTACAGCTAAGGGAGGAACCTTTTCCTTCTCTTAGAAGAGTTATTTTCATCCTTGGTACTGCTACAGTGCTGTTTCAGGTATATCTATCTATGCTTCCAGTTGTCTCTCTAGGTCCCTGCATGGAGAGCTTACAGTGATTGCTGCTGTGGTGGCCTCTCCAGAATCACTGGCTCTTGCATGTCCCTCTGCCCAGGAGGGGATTCCTGGTTATGGGTTGTTGCCTGGTGGATTGGAGTATCCTGTCCATCTTGTTCCTCTTACAAATGCTGTTATCAACATGTCATACCTTGACTATGTGTCAAAGCTTTTCAAGCAAGAGGATGTGAGGGCATGGCAGGTGTGGGTTATTCCACATGAACTGGTGGGGTATACAGCAGAAATGCTCTCTTCAAGAGTCACTTTCAGAGGAAATCCCTGGATCTCTGATATTTCTTTGGTCAGGGAGAGGGAATGCTGTTGGAACTGTGTGTCACCTGCCTGGTTCACTGTCACTTCTGACATTTATGTAATATACAAATATAGTTCTCACTACCACTTTTTATAGCACTAAAGAAATGTTAAAATGTGTAAAAGCCATCATGTTATCATCATTTTTGAGGATAGCATTAAGCAGTGTATTAAACCATTCTCTTTGCTGTACAATTCATACCTCTTAGCCTGAAAGTGCATTTCTTATTAAAATGTCTCAGATCCACATATTGTGCAATAATAGCCACTGAAATTCCCCCTCTTTATTTATGTATTTAAAAGAAGTTGGTAAGGGATTTGGGGAAACAGACAAATTTACCATCTGGTAATAATGTAATATCATAAAAGGTACAGTACTTATTATGGGAGTTATTTTCTAAGAGTTTTTTAGGCATTTCATTAAATTGGGTTTGAAATGAGCACTGTTCCAGATGGACTGAAAACTCTCTGAATGTCCCCAGGAGAATGTTGAGTTGGACAGTAGAGTTGGAGGATACTTTAGAAAAGATCGAGCTGCAAGATTTCCTTTTGCTTTCGAATAAAACAGACAAGATTTACAGAACTAGTTGTTTTGATTACCTCAATTTTAATGACTTGAAACAGTTTTAAAACTGATTGCAGAGGGTGCCAATTGCTCTTTTCCTGAAACTCAGCTTCTTGTGAGGGTTCTCTGTTCACCCAAGGAATACTGAGGTACCTAGCACCAAACTACAGTAACAAATCGGTCTGGCTGAACAGCTGCAGTGTTAATGTGGAAAGGGGTTAAATAATAGTCATCAGTTCTGTTGTCAAACCGGGAGGAACTGCAAGCCCCAGAGGAAGAAAAAAGACAATATGACAAATGATCTGTGTTGGTGGATTTGCCAGAAGAGTTACTTGCAAAGCTTCTATAAACAAGCTTAGATCTTGTGCCAGTGTGGGTCACAGGTAGCTAATTAGCTGTACCGGGGAAAAGCACTGTTTTTCTTGGTATAATTGTATCTGTAACTGAGAGTTTTTCCTCAGAAAACCTACCTTGTATACCTTTGCAGAGGTAGGCAGGAGGTGAATAATTCACCCAGCCAGAGCCATAGAGAGTTAACTCCTTGTTTGGGCACTGCCAAGCTCAGGCTCCAGCAGTGCCCCAAGAGCTGCCTGCTCAGGGCACCATGGGATTATTCCCTGAGTACTTTTGCCCTGCATCATCTGGCCCTTATCAGGCTTGTGTGCAGTACAGCAAATGGCTCAATACATTTTTTTTTCTCCCATACTATTTCCTTCTTTTGAAAATAATTTCTTTTTATTTAATTTAAAAGTTTAACAAAATATGATTTTGGCCTGTAAAGGTCTAGACTTGTAGGATGTAGGTGACTGTCTCCCCATCCCGTTACCTGTGCTTTCATCTTTCTTTTGCTTGCTGTTCTTCTTCAGCGCTGAAAATGTAATCAAAGTCACTGGTGCCCCAGTGGACCTCTACTTGTTGATTAAAGTTGGATAAACTAGACAAATTCTGGTGGGAACGGAAGGCATTTATGATGACTACCTGGCATTTTTCTCTGCCCTTTTTTATGTACTTGTCACTGTATTTTCCCACATCAATCTCATAAAACATTCTTTTGCTCGTGCTTGAAATATTGATATTATCCTACAGCAAAGATAAAAGCACATCACAGAGCAATATGGCTTGGTGATAGAATTATCTGCAATACACAGAAATCTCTACTGATGTTTAGGGCTGGCATGGTATTAAACACATTACTTTTGCTGACAGGCATTTTCATTTCTTGCATCATGCAGGTAGGGGAATTTGAAGGAAATCTAGTTTTCAGTTCTAGATTTGTTCAATAAAAAATGTAAAACAGAAATGCCGATGGATATGGTAGCATCTCTTTAAATCAAAAGGAACTCACTGAAAGTTTAAATAAGTTTTAGAGAAGGCTATGTGTTTTTATGTGTGTATATATATTTCTATGTCTGTATTTACAAATCTATCTCTATATAAATATTTATATAAGCTGTTCCTTATTCAACAAATCTGAAAGGACTGGGCACAATCTGAAGTCAAGCAGTTAAAAATTAGTGTCAATAAACCTTGTGATCCTTTGGTTATGGTCTTTGTGCTGTGATGTTTGGTAAAATCTTTACTCATTATTTCCCCTGTATGACTTCCAGCCATGCTGTGCACAGAAGAAAAAAGAGCTTCTGGCACTCAGGGTCTGCTCTCAAATGGATGGCCTTGTACATAGGATGCCCACTTCGATTTTTCAGAAGCTGGATGTGTAGTGAATGAAGCTAAAGATTCTTACAGGGGAGGGATACCTCTTTAGCAAAGCATGGATTAAGGGACATCTCAATTCTTCTATCCCTCTTTCTTCCCCAGAGTCACAGTATGATGCTGGGAAAGTTATTAAGAGAATTTTTTCTTCAGGTCATGTCTGAATTATGCATTTCTTGTGTTCTGGTCCCTTACTTGAGATCCTAGAGCTTGGATGGAAACCATATTGAGCCCTTAAAAGCAGGCATGAAGCCAGCACTAGCTATACTTCAAATGTGTAAGGTTCCATAAGGTGCTAAGCACTCTGTGTATGCAGAATTTGCAATATGAGACTGCACATTCAATACTAGTGGACATTTTGATTCAATTTCCCTATTCCTGAACTCAGCATTTGTAAAATGAGCCTATCACCCGAGAAAGGTGTTGTCCAAAGTAATTAGTTTTTGCAAAACCCTCCAGTGCTTTGCTGAGCGGCACCACGGAAAAGCCCACGTGGAAATAAATTACTCTTCAGAGCAGGATTAGTAGTGTGCAGAAGGGCCACAAATGGAACAATGAAGAAAAAACATAGGATCAAGTATGGCACCTTCAACAGGCATTATTCTTCTAGTGCAAGGAGTGAAGGAAAGGTCATGTCAATAAAGAGTAGTGTGTGATCGTGTCACTCAGGGCTGTGTAGAAACACACAGAGGTGCCCCCACAGTGGTGTGTTTTGTCCCTCTGCCTCAGCTTGGCTCTCTGTTAAGCTGAGTAATTAATGCTTCCTTTCTATGTACTCTCTGCCAGTAAATTCATTTGGCATAGTTTGATACCATACATTTTACAAATACAGAATATTCATATGTAGTACACGATTTCTTTGTATATTCTTTTGTGGATTTTGGAACAGGATTTTTGTATGTTTCCAGGGTTATGCTGTGGAATAAAACCAAGTGTTCTGCTGCTGTACTGAACAGGCTCAGAGCTGCCCAGAGTGAGCTGGCATTTTCATACACCAACTTGCATTAGGGAGATCAGGTCTTCTGCAGTCTAGGAGGCAGCAGCTTCGGAGCAGGAGAATGGGGTCTCTTCTCCTGCTATATAGTTGGGTGTTCTGCATGAGTCTGACATAAATTATTAACTAGTAGAGCCTAATTTTCCTGTAACTGATGAGGGATTTACAAAACTTTGGAAAACTTGGCCAAATAGAAGAAAATATTTGTTTATGCCAGTGTTTGTGTGACTAAGATGAAATTTGTCAATAGGCTGAATTAGTGAGCATACAGAAAATGAAATGTCAGTGGTATTGCATGATCTTGTCAGGCCATTTTCCTTGGAAAAGTAGAGTTTACCTGAATGTCTGGCACAACTGACCAAAAAAAAAAAAAAAAAGCTGATCCCTAATCTTTGTTATCAGTAGGCCTCCTCATTGCTAGCAGGCTGAAAATGGTATTTAGTATGTGACTTACTGTAAAAGTGTACTCCTTGCTTGAGGGCATCGTGGAGGTGAATTATATGTGGGCTGCTGGGACCACACTGGCCAGGGGTTCTTGTAGCTGCTTTTGCAAGAGAACTTGAGGTTAAGCTACTTAGATTTTTGTAATTTAGTCTGACCAGCTGGATATGGCCTCAACTTTTCTCTCAGGTCTAAGCATTGACAGAAAAGCACCCCAACATTTCCCGCTCGTCAGAAGGTCAAGCATATTTGATCTGGTTAATTCCTAGAAGATGAGAAACTATGTCTTATTTTGCACAGCTCCTTTTAGAGCAGAAGTACCAAAAGAAGACCTGTTGTCACCATTTCCAGCTAGACTGCAATCTCCTGCCTTTTGAGGTTTGTGGGAGAAACAGTTATTTTTCTCAAGAAGCACTGAACTATTGTAAAAGCTTTTAACCCTATCCAAAGGAACGAGCCAGGTTATCCCCTGCTATGCCCTCAAATTTGCCAGCCATTAAGCTAATATCTGAATATCCACATAAAAACAAACCGTGCAAACAAAAGGTGACCCTGGGCAGTGGAGTTACTTGACCTTTTACATTACTGCTTGATCTTGGTAGTGGTTCAGGTCGGTGCTATTGAGTATGTTTCTTTGCGTGGCAATTTGCATCGTGTGCAGGGCTTCAGGCGACAGTGTGGGGGATCACATGGCTGCACCTTGTGCAAAGCCTCTGTGTGCATAAGTCATTTTCCAGGCAGCAGGAATCCTCATTCTTTTTGCCAGGCTTTAGCTGTGGGAGCTTGGATGTGCCTTCCCCCTCGGAGCTCCCGTTAGCCTGCTGCACAGGGAATATTCAGCATTCAGTGCAGCCATTCTGCAGCTGCCTGGCAGAGCACCAAGCTTGCAAGAGGGCACGAGAGAAAGCATAACCCTGTTTAAAGCTACTCAAACTCATCAGGACACTCTGGTATTGCAGAATGGGAGAGGTAGCATGGCCCCATAGTTCATCCTTATGCAAATAAGGTGCCAGCCAGCATTAATGAAAAGGAACTCTCCTGAAATTGAGAAAAGCTGCAAGCAGCAAGGTAAATAAATGGGGTTATGCATGTGCTACTCATACTCCTTGTCCCACTCCAGCCCATGGAACAGGGAGAGAAGGAAGGAAAACAGAGAAGGGAAAGAGGGAAGTGGTCACAGGAGAAGGGAGACCAAAGAAATAAGTCACATTTCTGTGGACATGATTAGTTTTAGGAAAGCTAAAGTAAGGCAAGGGAGAGCACTTTTGCCTTCCCAAGTTTTACCTAGATGAGGAGGCTGGTAACTAGCACTGGGGCCACAAAACAACTCCACTTTAGCTTTTCATTTTCTCGATACAAAGGCAAATAAATGCATATTTAAATGATCACAGCAATTAACCACTGCTCCAGTGCAATAATGTTCTGTTACATCTGCCTAGCAAACACCTGGGTATGCCTCTGCAGAATAGAGATTTTGAAATGTTCACTGATCAAGAATTCTGGTTGTTTTTTAAATGTAAGATGCTTTTTATTGCTAGTGCATAATTTAATTTGAGGCCACTAGTGGCTGATGTGTATCTTAAAATCTGAGCTCCTGCAGGCATATAGTGTCATTGTATCTGCTCATTTAATTTTTATGAAAAGAAATTTTTGATTTACTACAGATGAAAGTATGAAAACAGCCCCCTACTCCCCAGTTTTCCTCTCCCTTTACCCAAATCCAAAAGGAAAAGGCAAATAAAAGAAACAGTACCATATTAAAACACAAAAAAAAAAGTTAAAAATCACTCTTGTTGCACCTGAGAGGCCAGCTCTGAGATTTAGACTTCAGAGGATGGTAGTTTTACTAGTCCGAGCTTCTGGATTCTGCCTGGAAAGGCCTACATTTCTTCTAGGGGAAGAGCAGACTGTGGCAGATGGTGAAATAGTAAAATTACCTCAGAGAGACTTCATTTTTCCAGTGTAGAGGGTGTCTCTTGATTTGGGTGTTGGAAGGAGGCTGAGAATGGGGTAGGCTGCAGTGGAATCCCAGGCATGGGTAGCTTGCAGAGGGTTCCTCTGCAGCGTATCCAAGGTTACCCTTCTGTGATGTCAGGTATCCTAAATTCGGTGTCCGACTCTGCTCTTGTGGGTTAAGTTATAGCATTCCTGTAGATTATCCTGTGCTTTCTGTGTTCTCATGATGTACTTGTAATGTGATGACTTGAAGAATAAGTTTTCTGTTTAAATGTCATTGCATTTTGACATGGGACCACACATGTCAGCTGACAGTGGTCCAGGATATTGTAATCCATTAACACAGTTCTGCTCCTACTACTGCAAAGTAGCATCATTTTGTAGCATGTTTTGTTGAACAGGCTACAGGATGTGATCATTTTATTGAGCCTTATATTTGGCTGCAGAACAAAATGGGATGCTTCTCCTGACATCGTTCTGGTAAGACTAGAAATGCAATCAGAGCTTTTTAACTGAGAACACCAAGAAATGAGCCAGGCTGAGGAGAGTGGAGTGACCTTTGGGATGACAAAGTGACCACGGCTGGTTGTACTAAAAGGGAAGTAGCTGATTCATTGAGGCCACTAAGCACAGTTGGGCTTCCTGCAGCCTCTCCAGTTTGCAGAGTAGCCAGTGCTGCCTGCCCTCATCTGCTGTCACAAGGCTCCCGTAAGGATTGACCATTGACCACCCATCCTTCTCAGCGTGCAGTCATATCTAGATGACCACTGTGGAAGCATGAGCTGTTCCCACTCATCCCTTTTAAATGAAGTAGTCCTAGCTGTCTTGTCTGTGCCAGGACCAGTGTTCTGCCTCAGCACTGCCTTTTCCATGGTGGTGCTGCAGTCACTGGGGTCAGCATTCTTGGGGGTCAGTCACTGCCTTCACGTTCGTGCTAACAGAAAAGAACCAAACCAACTAATATGCTCCAAATGCATTAAAAAAAAAAAAAAAGGAAAGAGGGAGCATGTATGTTGTGTCACAGAAAGGCCTTTTAGGTCTGCTCATGCTCTTCCTAGAAGAGTTTTTAACTTTCTATTTACCCATGTGTTTACCCTTCTTTCTGGCTTCCATAGGCAAAGGTGTACCCTGCACTATGGTATATGATGCTCCAGGAGATCACTGAAAGCTCTGCTGTGGGTCCCTACAGTTGGCTGGCCCTCAGAATGGTGAAAGGTAGTGGTCTGAGAGTGTGTGCCTTTTTTAATTAAAAAGAAAAAGAAAAAAGAGCAATCTATTTTAGATGTGGGAGAGAAAAACATTTGGAAATCTTTTCACATAACAAGGCTCTTCTGTGACATTTAGGCACATTTATACAAGTTAAAAAAGAATTTGGCACCTTCCCACCTCACTCATCAGGCTTGGAAGAGAAAAAGCAACTAAGAAGACAAGATTACTTGATATGTTGCTTTGTTTTGTTCACATGAAGTGTTGTGCCTGTTGATGTTGGCTGAGTACTATTAGAGCCCACAAAGGGCCTTGACAGAGGAGTCATATTCAGTCAGGTTCAGGGCTTGCCTTCTAATGAGGAAGGATAATTATCGTGCCAATCTCTGATTGCTTTTTACAAGGCACATTTAATCTGAGGGAAGATAGGAGCATCTTTTGTCTCATACAGACTTGAGAGCAGGGCTAACAGATGTAACAGAGTAATCACTCTGAAGGATTTGTTCATTATTTCCCAGAAAGAGGAGAAAGTCTTCGTGTCACTGTCTCTCTTGTCTTCCCTGCTCTTGAGTTCAGTTTGTGCAGTTTGACTGTGGGGGCCCCACTTCTCCCTTACTCAAAAACACTCTTGGCAAGCGTTTATTACTGCATTTGACAGCCAAGGAGCCTCCCTACCCATGCCCCTTTCTCTTTGGATGTTTGCAGTGTGTTTTGGTGGGACGCTGATGATGTGCAGTGGGCTCTGAGGCACCCACCCCCTTGGCTGAAGAGCTGCATGGCCATGGTTGTATGCTTGCATACATTTATGTACAATATAATGGACCTCCAAAGATGTGCATGCTACCTCTCTGGGTTCATATCATGACAACACCCAGGTGCCCATTCCAGGGGAGTACATCATGTGCATATTCTCTGTGAGATGTTTACTTTTATACACCTCAGTGCACTCATGTCTACTAATTTATGGCTTCTGATTATATGGGAGCTCTAAGACTACAGGGCCAACTGTAACTTCAAGAACTGTAGTGAGAATTCTTTTGTGTCTTTTTCTTAGTTATAACACAAATTCATGGGATTTCTGGTTTTGCATGCTTCTTCATAACATAGATTATCTCCCTAATCCTGTTTACCAGTTGGTTCCACAGTCACACCAGAGGGCTTGCCTCTAGGTTGGGAATAAAAGGTTCTGGATGGTACTGTATGAATTGATTTTGCCTCAGGGAAAAATGCAAACAGAACTAGATTGTGAAATACCGCAATTTTAGGTAATTGAACCTTCCTTTTAGGACAACGTATTTGGATGCGCAAGCAACTTGGTCAATAGAGAAGCTTGGAAAGAGCTCCAGCAAATGTTGAAAGTGTAATTGCAGTAAGATTTCATTTATTTTTTACTTTACAGTCAGTTCTTTGATAACATCTCAGTGGTTTTTTTTCCAGCATGACATAGGTTTCTGCAGTGGGGGGTCACATTGAATGTGAAGACAACTGGTGGGACAGTTGTGTTTTAGCTGCTGGGGAAGCAGCTTTTGCATGTTACCTGGATTACTTCAAGACTGGTAATGGAAAAGTTGGCAGGATTCACTTGCTGGCTTTAGCTCTGAGCATTGCCAACTCATTGCAGCAAATGGAGAGTACAAATCTCACAAACTTGCTGGTTTATACCTGCAGCCTTATCACTACATTGGTTTATATATGGTTCAAAATCTTGTTCTTGTATACCGTCAGGTCAAGACCAGTATATCTTGATCCCATAGTCCACTGAAAAGGCAATTTTTCTTGGACTGTAGCAAGGTCCAGCAATGTGGAAGAGAAACATTCTGACCTCTTTCGATTCATTCACACCATCTCCTGCAGCATAAATTTCTCTAAACACAGGATGAAACACTAAAATTGCACTATTGGCTCTGAGGGGAAAAGACTGTGAATAAATCTGAATGATCCAAATCCCAGTTGCTGAAACAACTGTTAAAACAGGTGTGTCTAATTTTAGCTTTATAACAGCTGGGCAAAGTGTTGGCTGTGTTTCAGCATCTTTTGCTTAAAGAGAAGGCAGGTGGCATTCTCTGAACATGCCACTATTGAATTAAAGAGACCTATTAATATTAGTAAGTCAACTTAACTTAATTCTCTCAACCTGCTAACAAGAGCACTTTGGAAGGGGTTGGAGAAGAATGACACAGTGCCTTGAATAAACCAAAAGGGAAAGGGATTGCGGTGCCTGTGTTCTAGCAACAGCAATTTAATCAGTTTAGGAGCATCTGTGCTACCCATCACTTTGCTGGCTGTTTGAATTTCTTTTGCCTGGGTGACCTGAGGCATCTATGTGCTAGCTGTACTTTTTGAATGAAAGCATACTCCACTGAAGTAAAGATTACACATGAACATGAATAGATTGGCATGTGTGTGTGAAAGAATGTTTAAAAAGCCAGCAACAACCCTGCAGTGAGTAATTCAGGATTTTTGATGCAAAATCAAGCATTCAAAATTGAGGCAAGCTGGAAATCCATGTCACATTTCCCCCCTTCTGCATTTCTTTCAGTCTTTCAATCATACCAGGATCAGTATCATGTTCATGTAGACTCCCTGTTTTTTTCTGGGGGAGAAACAATCATTAAGTGAAACACATTTGCATAGTTAGAAAATTCTGGTTCGTGAAACCTCTGTTTTAGTTGATATAAAAACTGTCCATTGAATAATAAAGAGGAAATGGGGGGTTAGTAATTAAAGAACTCAAATGCTTAGGTTGTTTTCCTGGCTCTACAGCAGGCTTCTAGAGTGATAGAGTCTTCCTAAAAAGCAGTGAGAATGTTATAGATGTCAATGCAGAAATAATGGATTGTTATCAGTGTATACTTTTATATTGGTTTCTTTATGTCCCTGGGAGCAACAGTTGTGAAAGCTGGTCACTGTATGGAAACAGAGGGACTGTGAATCCCTCTCAGAAATAAAACCTGTTGGAAAGAAGTCGGGGGGAGAGAGAAGATATTTTAAGAATGAGGCATTTTGTCATGTTCTTTAGCAGTATCTGATTGTGCTAAGGAGGGTATAGCTCCTCCAGATGTCAGCTATTTAGAGAGACACACACCAGAAGTTCTGTGGACAACAAATGATTGAATCCCACACAGGATGCTCTTCTTGGCAAGAGAAGAAATGGGAGTGAGTGGGTGAGCCTGTGTGTGTTACTGTGCAGGATGGGATGGGCAATTACAAAGATGGGAGATAAGGAGAAAAATGAAGATGGATGGAAGTAAAAATACCTGCTAAATGTCAGCTGTCCCACTTGGATAGAGTAGGATTTTTGTCTGGTTGTCTCAGTGCTTTGCCTAGTGTGATTTTAACCCTATTTTACCATGATTTATATAACCTAAGGTATGATAAGCTCTGTATAAACATCTGGATATGTGTTATTTTCAGCCTGTAACTAACAGCCTGAGAAAACCCAATAATGACAGTGATTTGTTGCAATACAGCTTGCTGGGGAAAAAACCCAAACCAAACTCAAATTATTAGATCATCCTTTGTTGAAAGCAGAATTTTTTCATAGCTTCATTCCTTTAGATGAGAATTTTGTTAGAAGTTTTTTAAAGCTCAGCAGTGTTTCTGGAGATGGGTCAAAGGGTTTCAAATAATAATATGGCTTGGGAGCTTCCCTCAGAGGCCACTCATTTCCATGAGAGAAGTGGGAAATGTGATGTTCTACTGGTTTTAAAATTTACTTTTGTGTAATACTTTCTTNGATCTAGGTCCTGCTGCCAGTGCTAGATGAAATCTCCCATTTCTAGTGGAGAGTAAAGCTTGATCAAAGGGACATAGAATTACTCACATTTGGAGGATTCCTTCTGGACCATACTATACGAGTGTGGAAATATACTGCTATTGCAGTCTGTTTTTCTGGGGAAATTATGCTTCTACAATCACTCTGTGGCCATCACCCCTTTGGTTGCCTAGCCAGCAGCCACCATATTTGACAGGAGGATTAAAACCCCAGAGATACTGAATTCCTCCAAAACCTGTTCCTCATCCCTGCTGAGGCATAAGGGCTGGTCCACCAGAGTTTGCAACTCTGAACTTGCATCAACACAGATCGCCTGTTCCGTGGCCAAAGCAAGACGTGAGAAGGAAAAGAAGTGAAAGGTATTACAGTGAGCTAAGGAAATGACAAAAATCTGAGCACATCAGAGGAGGGAACGTGGGAGAATGCAGGGGAAACCAAAGGTCATGTGGCGACATTGTGGTGAACAGGGGAGGGCACACATGGCACAACAAAGGGATATCATAAAGCCTCAGTTATTTCTAAGCCTCTTATTATTCCTAATCAGTTATTTCTGTAGTTCTGCTGCTTGTAGAACAAACATGTTTTCAGGTAGCCAGGAATATCAGATGCCCTTGTTTTATCTGCCTGCTGCTACATTTCTGATGATAACACCTAGTGTAGGGGCTGGTAGTGGGTAAGTAGCATCTCAGTGAAAGTAAATGTGTTATACAGAGCACCTGTATATCTGCTTATTCTGTTGATCACATACCACTTTCTGTCTCTTTGGATTTTTTTTGGTAGCTTGGGCTGTCACAAAATAGCTACCTTCAGATTTCTATGCAGGAGGAGATCAGAATGCAGAGATAAAGACAGCAACAAAATGATTCACAGTTAGTCATCCTGAAGACCACTCACATTTCTTTCACCCTCACAGTACCCACCATACTTCTGCCAGTACCCTGGACGAGTCAGTGGCAGACTGTGTGTTGCCATCCTGAGCACTCACTTTAGGTGGCTAATAAAAAGGCGAGGGGGGTGAAATGTGGCATCTAATTAAAACTATGCAGGCCTAATAATAAAGGGGTGACTTAATGGATATATTGGTCCAGCAT
Source organism: Erpornis zantholeuca (assembly GCA_013400515.1). Classification (NCBI taxonomy): domain Eukaryota; kingdom Metazoa; phylum Chordata; class Aves; order Passeriformes; family Timaliidae; genus Erpornis; species Erpornis zantholeuca. Next base: position 70,501 of record VZTN01031556.1, on the reverse strand, counting down.
GCAGATGGCTTTCGTATGACCAACTCAAAATTCAGATAGAAGAAATAAAGTGTGGTTCTTCAAGTGAGTTCCCTCTACAGGTTATGCAGGCTTTTTGCTATTTTCCATTTTTTTTGGTTTCTTCTGTAGTCGTCCCTGGCTGATGGTCTGAGAAAGAGATAAAGAGGCTACAGAGGAGAGAGCAAAGCAGAAACGTGTGCATGTGTGCATGCACATGTTTTTGTATGCATCTAAGTGTAATCCCTGCATCGCTGGTTTAGGTTTTTCCTTGGCACTTTCCAATAAGTAGCTGGATTTTTTTGTTGGTTGTATCCAGTAGATAGTACATTCTATGCTGGTAGCAGTTAATGTTGTATACAGCCTATCAGTGGGGACTTTGTTACTCCTTCCCCTTGTTTCCATGTCTCAGTGTTCATGGCTGCCTGGCACTTAAAGCCCTTGTACTCCTGATGACTGTACTTGCTCTGGTGGTGTTTGCAGCTCCCGTGGGATTTTGTTGCTGCTGGGTGCTTTCCCCCCATTTTGCTCAAAGACAAGGGTGCTGGGTAAAGGAACTGTCCAGTTTGAGGAAGTTTCCTTTTTGCATCCATGTGAATATTACAAAAACTCTTTGAATCACATGTGAGTTGGAGGATATGACAAGGAAACTCCTGGTGCCTCAGGAGACCTTCATTGCTGGGGGAGCTTGTGTAGGTGGATTTTGAGACCCTGAGGAAGGACAGGAGAGGGAGGTGCTTCACAAAAAGAGAGATGTTTTTAAAGCAGTTCATGCTCCTTATATTTATTCTCAGTATTGTCCTTTTGTTGAGCTACTCTGCTGGAGACCAAGTATCCCAGTAAGGTCTCTGATCAGTTGTTGCAAATGGACCTAGAGTGTATTCTGCTTCCATCTGTTTGATTTGTTTGTGTGGGTGCATTGCATGCCTTGAAGCCAGGGCCTATCCTTGCTAGTATTAAATATATCAGCAGGGAACAGGTAGTTGATGCTGTACAACTACTCATCTCAGCATAATACTGCAGTGACCTAAGGTGCACTTCCTGAAACTTGCAAAACCTTTTAAAAATCTCAGTGCAAAAAGTCTAGGAACCTGTGGACCAGGGCTTAGTGGTATTTTCCATGTTATAGAATATATAACTGGAACTAGCTAGCAGGGTGCTAATATAAGCTCTCCTTCAGTGCAAGAGGGGCAAACACCTTACAAAAAATGTAAACTGGAGTATCATCAATAAGATATGTGAAATAATTGTTCTTATGTATGCAGTGCTCATGAGACTTTATCTGAAGGACTGCATCCAGTCTGGGACATGGCACTTCAAGAAAAATTCATGGCACTTCAAGGCATTTGGAAAAAGTCTCTAGGAAACGAGCAATAATGAGCAGAGTCTAAATCCCACAAATTTCTAAGGGCAATACAGCAAATGTTCTTTTCTAGGGAGGAGGAGCATAGCAGAAGTTGTCAAATATGTACACATATCTGTAAAGAGGAAGGAAATAATCCTTCTTGTATGATAGGGAAGAAATAAGACACCTCAGTATTGCAACTGAAAATGTGTGTGTATATGTATGTTGGGGAATTACAGATCACTAGGAAGGGAATGTTTAGAACACTGGTAAATCAGTTTTAAACTTTAAACCAAAACTTTACTGAACGCATTGAGCAGCAACACACTTTATGCTAATGATTAATTCTCAATCTTTATCATTAATTATTGTTTTATATACAAAACTACAGAACTGTTATTCTTTAATATTTATGTCCTAAGTTAACTGTGACTACACAGTGCCACAGAGCTGATTCTCTACACTTAGCACTGACAGCTACAATCCTTGGTGGTTTTATCTGCAGAAGAAGAGGTGAGAAGTAGAGAAGGGCGAGAGAAGTTGGAAGTGATGCTGGCTTGTCATCTTTGGTATCCAATTACCCTTTACATACTTGATTCTTTAATGCTATTTTGATCTCCCAAAAATGGGATCTTCAACTGCCAACAGTGCTGCTTCCCTTGTTCTTTTTTTCCTAGACATGCTGCTTGTGTGTTTAGCAGGATGCCTGTCTGTTTGCATCCCTTATACTTATCTTGTCCTTTGTTGCAACTTTGTTACCTGCATGCCTCCTGTGAGCAAATAACTGCCTTGTTTGCCTCTTTGGTGGTCACTTGCTCACATACTTAGTGAGATGCTCATATATACCATCAGTGTTGCAATATATTATATACTGCTGTTAGTTACCATATTTTAGTATGTTTATATCTGGGCAGAAGGAAATTTAAGATTAATTATATCCTAATTAATGCATTTGTAATTCACAGGGGTCGGTCACATGTGACTTTTTTGACTATGGCAGATTTGTGAGAAGGTGAAAAAAAATTGTTGATAAAGCTAAACACTAGTATTTATTGCTTCCAGAGAACTGATTCTTCATCACTGCCCTTTAGACATCACCAAGAGTGTTGTAGGTAAAGTTTATACTGCATTGGTGGAGAGATGGACAATATAGCTTCTTAAGGTAGCTGTCTATCTAGTCTATTATGAGCTGAGTTACTTGGAGGGGAAAAGTTTATTTCTACTGTGGTTGAGAGCAATTGGACTGTATGCTGTGTACCACCCTGTGCAGGTCATGTAGCACAGGCAGCACATGTCAAGACAGCTGTCCCCTTTGGGCAAGAAGAAGGCTAGCTAACAGCTTATTGTTTGTTATACCTTAGCTGCTAAGTAATTTGACATAGACAATGCAGAATGGACTCTTTCAGGGTTAAAAGCAGAATTATTCCCCACAGTGTCTTCTTTTGTCCTTCCAAATTTTAGCTTTGGCTGCTCTGACCTTCTTTTCCTCTTCATCTCCGGCACACTGACAAGGTATACATCTTAGCAAATTACACCTACCAGCAGCTCCTATGCAAGGAGGCTTGGCCGCTGGAATCACTTCACTCTTTGTTGGATGGTGAGACACTTATGTCATTGAAAGGTTTTCCCCCTGTATATCTTTCCTTGCTTTTTTTTTTTTT
>VZTN01031556.1:22754-60840 GCA_013400515.1 Erpornis zantholeuca | reverse complement strand
GCGACGCCTGCGCAGGGTTAACCGGCTTGAGCCCTCGGTCGCCTGGATTCGGTGGAAGGAGGATAACAATCTAGATCGCTCTGTGTGTGTGTGTGTATGCGCGTGTGCGTGTCCTAGCAGTTCTGCATTGCAACACTTGCTAGTGGAGAGGCAAGAGGAAACCCCCCGGAATTGGGATAAAAAAAAAAAAATCAGAAATTTACCTGGGGTCTCTGGCTTACTTCTTCTTTTTCGTTTTTAATAGTCCCTCTCAGCAAAGTGAGAGACAGAGGTCGCAGGCAGGGAAAAGTCCTTAAGGACCCCGTGATCCTGGAGGAACCTGAACAGGACCCTCGCGCGGACATGTGCGGCTTTCCTGCGCGCTCCTGGAGGCTCGGTACGGCCGCGGGGTTCCTGCCACAGTAGATCCAGCCCTGGGAAACGGCGCGTCTTATTCGTCTCTGTGTGGTTACTAACCTTCCCCCATCCCTCCCCTTCCCTGCTAGCACCCGCTCTCTCGCACACACACTGTCTCTTTTCCTCTTGAGCACACACGCACACCCCTAAGAGCCTCGGAAGCGACTCTCCTTTCTGCTAGCATGGGTCCCCTGGCATCATGAACGTTATTCTCTCTCCCTGGCTGGAATTCAGACTGCCCGTCTGTAGATGTCTTGTGCCTTGACCATGCACCTGAGAATAGACCCCAGCATTTGCCCGGGACGCCGCCCCGCCTGGACCCTATGGATGTGCTCCCTCTTTTGGGGATGTATCGTCAGCTCTGTGTGGAGTTCCTCTAACGTGGCTTCTTCTGCCTCCTCTTCCTCGTCTGTTTCTCAGGCTCAGTATGAGCATCACTTCCACGGCAGCAAGCACCACTCTGTGCCTATCTCTATCTACCGCTCCCCTGTCTCCCTCCGAGGAGGACACGGTGGGTTCCCACTCTTGTTTCTTTCTAACCTTTTTGCAGAGCAGTCGGAGCAGCAGAGGGGGAGCAGGGACTATGGCTGTGTCTCCGGGGGAGGGGGGTCCTGCCAGCCCCTCGTATTTCTGCCGTTAGCTCCCCTCCCCATTAACCCTCCACTCCTCCCCTGCCCCCTCCCCGAGCAGAGCCTGGGGCTGAGGACGCGCCGCTTCCAGAGCCAACTTCCCCGGCCGGTGTGGTCCTGCAGGACGGAGGGTGGGGGCCGGCGGGGCCGGGGCAGGCTCGGGTCGCTCCGTGTCAGACAGCAGCGCCGAGCAGCTCGGGACGGCGGAAGGGCATCCGCTCCTGCCCCGCTGGGGTCCTGCGATGGGGAATCACTAACTCCCTGGCTTGTAGCGGCTGACGTGCTCATTGCAGCAGCATATCTTCTCTGCCGGCCACCCTCGTTTTCCCGGTCGCCCAGCTGCGGGAGGGCCAGCCGGGGGCTCGGGGAATTACCGCCGCCGCTCCTCCCCTGCCTGCGCGTTCGCAGCCTTCCCGAGTGAGGATAGCAAGGGGCGTACAAAGGAAAAGGCGAGGTCTCATTCCTGCTCCTGGCTTCCTGCTTGGTACCTGGTACTGTCTTCCTGGTAAACCCTGGGGCAGGAAATAATAGGGAGTAGGTTTTCACTCTGGCAGCAAGGGAGAAGGGTAAGAGGGTGTCTGAGAGATGCTAAGAGAGAGTGAAAAGACCAGCATCCTGCCCCTGAAATTCTGAGCAGTGCTCAGCAGCTGGACCTACACAGCCTCTTGCCCAGCTCTCCCAAGTCTCCCCACCTTTACAGGATCTGGCCCAGGCCTGGCTGACATGGGGGCTCCCCCTCATCTCCACCTTCTCCTGTCTTCTGTCCAGTGTCCCTTAGCTTCTGCTTTCAGTCATATCATATGGGAGAGGCAGGCAGGCCAGGGCCTGGCCCTTTCCCTCCAGGGCTGCAGGTCAGGATCAGGTCTGGCCTTCCTTCATAGGAGTATTTGGCTACAGAGTCACATCTTTGCAGGGCTAGAGGAAGAAGAACCAGTATCAGAAGTGATGCATAGGAACGCTGAAGAAGAGCTAAGGGCTTGGAAGAGCCCTGGCACAATTGGTTGAAATGCCGCATGACATGGCTGCAGCAGGGACTGAGGATGTGCTGGCAGGGCTGTGTCAGGGTTACAGGGATACTGAAACCTGGAGTGCTTTGGATAAGTGCTCAGACAACCAGGAGAGCAGTCTGAAGAGTTCAAATGGCACAGTGATGAATGGACCTCCAATGAAATCTCTAGGTACATTGGCAGAGTTGTAGAAGAAGCTTGGTATTGCAGGTCTGAGCCAAGGCGCACTGGGAAGGGAAAGGGCTCAGGAACAAAGCCAGGAGGCAGATGCTGCAGGTCACAACTGAGCACCAGCGGAGCAGGGCTGTGCTAGCAGGAGGTGCTCTGGCACAGCTGCTGGAGGGCATTGGAAGAGGGTGACAGGGAGCTCTGTGAGTTAGGTCGTCAGTGCCCTGGCAGTGCGGGAGGGGGAGCCCAGGGCACTGCAGAATAGCACCGTGCTGCAGAGGCGAAGACTCAGGACTGAAGTGGCTCTGGGTGCAGTAGGTTGAGGGGGAGGTGTTCAGCCATTTCTGCAGACACAAGTGGCACTATCCTTTCAGCCTATCAAACTCCCACTTCTGCTCCAAAGTTCACATCCATCCTAAAATGCAAGAGAAACATTCAGGCCTCACATGGGAAGGGAACCAATGCCATGCCAGACATCGAGACCATCTGTTAAGCACCACCCATGTGAAACTCAGTTATGGATTATTAATCAAAAACAGCAGGGGCCCTGTTATTTGCAGCAATGTTTGAGGACCATGTGAGAGCATCCCTATTGTGCTAAAGTAAGAAATATGAGGAATCAGCCAGTCCCTGCCCCAAAGGGTTTTCAACAGCCCAGCTTCTGTAGCTTAGTTCTCCTGTGATGAAAGGGGATAGCAAAGTCTAGCTTGTAGGTCACTTGTGAGGAAAGGAGAGAAGGATGCCAAAAAACGTGATAGCGGTTGGCTTTGCTGTAAAAGGCAGGCTGTAGACTGGGAGAGTCTACAGTCTGTCTCCTGGTCAAGAAATGATAGTTCTTTTGTCCTTGATGGCTTTTCCATCTGCCCTGAAAGTCAAGAAAAGCCTCATTTAAGAGCCAGGAGCAAAAGCTGTTATCAACTTCAGTGAGAAACGGGCATTTTTTCAGTGTCCTCATTGCGGAAAGGAATCAAGAGAAATAGCTCAGGGAGCTCAGGCTAGTGCATAAGCCAGCGTGAGTTGTTTGGGGTTTTGTGGGGTTTTTTGCATTTTTTGGGGGGGGGGGGGAGTTTGTTTGGTTTTCTTTTTTGCTTTCCTCATCATGCTGTGTAGTAAAGCTATCATAAAAACCTCCTTTGGCCATGAAAAAGGGCGTGAGTGGGATGGACAGAGAGAGAGATTGTGCAAGAGAGGAAGAAGAGACCACAAAGACAGCTGGTCTTGGAAACATGCATGGTTTATTTTTGTGTGTTCTATCATTGTTGCACAACAGAGGCCCTTGAAACTTGGATCTGTAACAGCGTTGAGGAATCAGATCCCAAGGAGGCTATGCACTCCCTGTGTTTCCTGGGATTTTGATTATTTGTTTTTCCTAGAGGGAAATAAGAAATTCATTCTGATTTCTGCCCTGCGTGGTGGCTACATTAATACTGGGTTTGGAAGGAATCAGATCAGGATCATGGCCACCCTGCTGTGTTGTCTTCCAGCCCCACAGTGATGACCACCGGGACTCAATCTTGTATTTAAACATATTTTCCTTTTTTCTTCTACATCCCAGTGGATTTCAATCTTCTTGAGGAAGCAAATTAATATCTAGCACAGCAGAAAAATAAGTGTCTCACAAACAGTGAACACTTCTTTGGAATCTGTGTCTAGTGCTCCTTTAAAATCAGTGGAAAACCTTCTTGTGGCTTATCTTGAGCAGGACCAGACCCAGATCTGGCAGTCACAACTGTGCTGGTGTAATGAGAGTTAATTCTGAAATCACTGAGCTGGTGCTTTCCGGTAGTTGGGCTGCAACCTGCAAATGCAAAACTTGGCACAGTGCATCTTCTCAAGGAGAAAGTCTTTCTAACAGGTACCTCCTTGTCAGCAGGGAAGTGAGCCTGGCCAGGCAGGGGACTTCAGCAAGTTAGAACAAATCTTTATTTTCATGTGAGGACCTTCCTAGACTTACAGAATCTTTATCCCTGAATAATAGGAAGGGAAAACCAGGATTCCTTTTTGTTTCACTAGGGGCTTGTGAAACAGAGGGAGGAACAAAGTTGGGACTGTGTTTATTGAAAGTTCACATGTGCTGAATCCTCCTGTCTCCCCTGAGCTATTTAGCACTGTGCTGGGTCAGCTGCTTTACCAGAGCCTGCAGCAGTGACTTCACAGCCCCTCTTTCCACATCCTCATTGCCTCAGCTGATGAATAATGTGTGCCTCTGGTTGACAGATAAAATGAAGATATTTGTGCATGTTTTGTCTTAGTGGTGAATTAATTAATTTGCTTTCTCTTTTTCTCCTCTAGCTGTTTGTTCTCTGGCTGTCCTTAATGGCTGTGGAGCAGGGGTGCACAGAGGCGATGTGTGATACCTTGTGCAGATTGCCCTTGCCTGCAGGGACTGCTCTGCAGCTATGGGAGTAATGGTGGGCATGGGATAGTTTCTCTTCATTTTCACTTTGTGGAGTCCAGGCTGTTGTACAAGTCACAGGAAAAAGTGTAGGTCTGTTGTGAGGAGTGGTAGTGTGCAATCACCAGATCTTGTAGGTGTAACTCTCAGGCCTGAATCAATTCTTAGAAGTTCTGTTATTTTTATGAAGCATTTCCTTCTCTTATATCTTTTTGTAAATCAGCAAATGAGAGTGGATGCTTGGACAAATCAAGAGAGTTCTTCCATAAAATAGGCAGCTATTCCGAAAACCATTGTCAAAGACTGCCACACACAGCTCTATCAGTGTACCCTTTTTAAAATGCATATGTCCTTGCTGCTCCTCCAGTGTGACTTATTCCTCATCTCAAGACTCTATGTTTCTGCAGTCCTGCCTTTTCTTCATGGTAGGAAACGAATTCCCCATCTTTGGCACTGCCCATTCTCCAGTACAGAACAGGACCTTTCCTGTTTCCTCCATCACCAGGAGATAACTTTGAGCAAAAGTTGGTAGCTTTAACAAAATGGGTAAAAATCGCTCTGTACAGAGCAGTCAGTGATCCACTAAAATTAACTTCACTCAGAGCTGAAATTAAGGTTGCAATTAAGTTCTGCAGAGGTGAAAATCTAGAAGTCTGTCTAGTTCTGTGGCTTGCCTTTATTCTCCTATCAACAATGAAGGCTAATTTTTTGGCACAGACTAGTGCTGCTGTGTGCCTGAATGTTTACATCCCCTTCCTCAGAGATATTAGCAATGATTAATTTTTTTAAAGGAAGGAGGAGTCTGCTTAAATTATCTCAAGCTGGCTATCCAGAAATTGAAGCATTCATACTCACTCCCTTGTAGTTTTAAGTGATAATAAGTTGGGCTCTCCCTCCCTGTGCTGACTCTGTAGCTTTTCTGAGAAAGCAGAGTTTTCAATAGTTGAACACAGAAAAAATCTGGTATGTACAAAGGCTGTTTCCTCAAAATGAGGTTGCTATTTGACTTACCATTTGCATGCTTTTATGTGAAACAATTTCTGATCAGGTGCTTTGACTTCTCATTCTGTGCACTGTATTAACTGTTCCCAACTTGGAATAGTTTGCATTGATCTCCAAAACTGAAGTTAAAATTTGTTCACCTGGTACTTGTTCTTAGAAGTTCCTGATGATCTTGTGGGCTCTGGAACATGAGAAACTTATATCTCTGTGCTCTTTGAAACATTGCTCAGACATGCTGCTGAAGGTATAGTCTCCTAAGACATTAACAAAAAAACTCCTCTGAAAGCTACTTTGTGCTTGGTCAGTATCTCATAGCACATTTTGCAAAAGTGAAAATGCTAGTCCTAGTCAGAATTAGATCAGGGCTTTCTTCCTCCTTGTATTTCCTTTGCAATTTAGACTGGAGAGAGGTTTCTTTTCTTTATCATTTCTGCTTTTGGGTAATATAGCCCTGACTTTTCAAGCGACTGCCACGTTCTGCTGCAGAGGTGACTACATTTCAAAGACAGATGAAGGATCCTGCTGTATGCCTTGTATAGGCATTGAAGTTTTAAAGAATATTGGGTTATGTGACATCAGCTATGTAGTCAGAATACTGCAGAATAAGAATTTTACCTTTTATAATATTTCTACATTTTAAAATATAAGATTTTTTTCTTAAGAATTCTGGCCAGTTTTTCTTGTTGTTTTCTTGTTCTTTCTCTTCTTTTGCCAGGGCATGGACATGTATGTTTGAATAATGTTATGGCAGCCACTGGGTTATTATATATTGTGCTGTTGGGAGCTCCAAGTTCCTTATACGTCTCACTAGAAGGAGGAAAATGCACGTAGGTCATGTAATGTGGCAATACTGTCAAGAACAGAATAGTCTCCAGGCAGTGGTGGGGAAGTTGCATGGTTTGCCATACAGAAGGTAACCGAATAAAGAGCTGGAGCTTCTAAGTGCAAGGAATATAAGTTTTGTCTGGGAAGTACAAAGGATGACCATTCTTCTATTTTTTCCTTTTCCATATGCTGTGCTTTAAGATACCAGCTCTCTGTGTAGTTGCTCAGAATGACAGTCCTGTGCTGGTTGGCTTTCTTGTTTTCTTTTTGCACTTGCTGTCCTGGTGGGCTTTGATAACTCTGAAAGGTCATTTGTACTAGCAAAAGAAAAAAAAGATGGTTCTCATGTCTTCTGTGTAACCTCTGTACATAAGATGACATGCAATTGACCAATGGCTCTGATTTTTTGTATGACCTTGACAAGACATTACTTTACTTTCTGATGTGTCTTCCTCATCTTTGAAATGAAGAGAAAACCATTTTTTCACCTAGATGAGGCGAGCAGTTCTGGTGCATCCGTGTGCTTTGAGATCCCTGTCCGGGAGCCATGGAAATGAATGAAACCCCAGTAGTCCTCTTGGGCTTTAGGTGTCAGAGAACCTTAAAAGAGCAGCTTGCTTGTATCTCTTCTTGAAGGACAAGCCAAACATAGATCCTACTAGTGTTTTCCCTTATGGCTTTAAAGCCTGGACAGGCTCTAGTGCCAAATCCCAGCACTTGTGTTTCTGAAGGAACGGGAGAGGATTTTCTTAGAGTGCTGGCTGTGCCAAACTGCAAGCAGCCACTGGAGCCAGGGACCTGATTCACCATTGCTCTCTCAACACTCTTGCATATTACTTCTCTTGCATTCTGTGTGTGTGTGTGTTGTTTTTGCACATTAAAACAACTACTTATATCCCTGAGTGACTTTCCCCCAAACTATGAATTTAAAGTACTTCCGAAACTGTCTTCTAGAATTTGAATATAATTATATGCTTTGGGTGTAAATTGTGGTTTTTGCTACATAAGAAACTAATGGAAATGATCTGCCTGTTCCTGTAGTTTACAGATTATACGCTTTATATCTGGGGATGTATATTTAGGCTGCTTTTCTGTATGGTGTATTAAGACGGAAATGAAGTTAGTGTGATCTATAGTGGTTGCAAAGCATGAATAGTGGGGCTGATAAAGGACATTACTAAATTGAGCCAGTGCTAAGGTTTACTTTATCATCTCTTAGTTTTGCATCTTTCATCTTTTTGCATTCTTGATGATGGAGGGCACAAGAGCAGGAAGTATTTTACAATCTGTAGAGGGTCTTGTGTCTGCAGAAGATCAAGGGACAGGGTGAATGGATCAGAATGACCTAAAAATATTTTTAAAAAAAGACCCTTTGCTTATTCTGTGAATACCGCGTGGTAAAGAATGAGGGAAGACTTTGTTTTCCAGAGGGCTCAGGAAGAAAGTACCATGAGTTTAGTCAGCAGTCCAGGTTCCATTTAATAACTTCAGAGTTAATCAGTTTCCATGCTATCCTTGCTACTTGATTTTGAATTTAGAATAAATTCAGCATGTTAATCAGGTCAAATTATTGGAAGATTATTAATCTACATTAAGAAGATCAAATCATTGGAAGGGGCGGGGAGGTGAAGTTTCTTGGTTTATTTTTCCCCAAAAAATTTGATCTTTAACATCATGTTCCATGACAAGGACTGATTTTTTTGACATATTTGATGAACCCTTTGTTTCTTTGCTCATCTCCTGCACTGCCCAGTGAGGGTTTTTGTCGCTTCCTGTCATGGCTGGATCCTGCAGTTACAGCAGCCTGCTGCTCCTGCTCCAGCTGGTTTGCTTAATGTATTACCCCAGCCAGTGGAGACTTTACAAGGATGATGTCTGGAAGTATTTCTGTCTAGCTAGTTCTGCAGCTTTGCTGTCTCAGCTACCAATGTTTCAGTGCACAAATGTCCTCCACTGCTGGTGAAGACTTCAGTCATGAGCACGAGGACAAAGCAGCAGAGTATGGAAATTCCCTGAGTATCAGCGTTGGGAAGGCAGCTACAGGGTGGTTAAGGGAGAGAACACATAATAGATACAGTAGACCTGAAACTGTTGAAGAATTCAAGTGTTTCTGAAGAAGAGAATTGAAAAGAAAAAGAAAAAAAAAAAAGAAAGAACTGATTAATTTCATTTGGTTGTTACATTGACTGGATTACACATAGAAAATGGGTTCTGCCAAGATCTCTACTTGGCTTCTACTCTGGAAAGATCCTCACTGTCTGATTTAACACTTAGGAATCCCCGTGTTTATTGGATTAAAGCCTTCATCTTTTGTAACTTCCCTGAGTTATGGTGATCATCTGAGAGTTTCACTCCAAAGACTCTTGGAGCCTGCAGCTATATAGGCATGTTTTCTGATTTACAAGCACTGCGGATCTTTTAGCATCTGGTGAGATGAAAGTGGAAACAGTAGGTAGAAACCTGACATTTTTCTCTTTCCTTTATTTGTTCTTGATTTACTTGTCTAATGGTAGCTCATCTCAGCTTTTCTTATATTCTGATTATGCTACTGATAATTACGGTGTTTTGTGCTTTCACAGGAGAGTTTGTCATTCACTGATGTTCACGGATTACACTGTTTAGGAATGCTGGTGGCCTGGGGAGGACCTAGTGTAATCCTAAATTTATGTGGCCTACATGTAGTCATGTGCTTGTGTAATGTCTCTGTAGGATTGCAGGAGGACCCCTGCTCTCCCAATGTCATCTTTCCTTTGTGGTTTAGTAATGAATGCCAAAGCTATTCTAAGTTTCCATGATCTTGCTCCCCTGTCTACAGTCCAGCATATTTCTGTCAGAGTAAGTTTGGAAGATACTGATGGCTTTGAATGCCTTTTCACTTTTTATTATCTCACCATGGAGCCAGCTCTCCTTCCTGTCCCCTCATGCATTCAGAGGCACTTCATTAGAGGCAAGGAAAAGACAAAGAAATTAATTTTCCTTGAGAAATGTATTCAGCAACCTTATACAGGCTTGAAGAAGAGAAGCAAAGCAGAGAATTCTTACTAACTTCTTTTGAAACATTTTTTTTCCACTGAGAATCTAGAGACAAAAGGTGCCTGTGCCCTACAAACATCCATGTACCTGGTAACTTACTTTTCTGACACTAGGCACTATGAACATGCCAGGATTGCAGTAGACTGGAACAGAATAAGGTTATGTGGGTGCCTGTCCTTCAGAATTGATGTGCATTTGCTCAGTACAAAAAGAATATATCTTGTAACCAGTTATCAAGGTACCAAATTCTGCTCAGATGGCAGGGTGGCGAATTCTGCCAGTGGTGTATATTGAAGCTGATTTCAATTCAGGTAATTGTTACTCCAGACAGGTTAATTTCTACTTAACAAGGTATATACTCGGCTACTTTTCCTGGACCAGTCATTAGGAAATATACACAGGCAAAACAAGCAGCCTGCCCTACTGGTCTAATTAATACTTGATGACTGAAAAACAGTCAAAACCTGAGCCTTTTGTGTGTTCCTTGATGAGAAATTTTGCCACTGATGTCAGTGAAGCCATATTCCAATTGTTAGGGAGCAGTGCTGAAGTTCTGTTCCAGCAGCATGGAACAGAACTGAGGACAAGACCCCCCAAACATTTTCCCTAGTTCTGCTCCTGGCTTACCTTGTTACACTGGATGGTGAATCATACATTGCCAGGTGATTCAGTTGTCTATGCTGTAGTGCAAAAATATGAAGATATTTTAAAATCTTGTTAGATCCTGACATAACACATATGAAATGAAAAGAACTATACTGTTGCTTTTCTTTCCCAACATTCTGGAAAGGTATTTTCAAACTTCAGCCAGAATATTTGGTCCTTGGAATTTAAGGAACTTTGCAGTGGTATGGCTCCTGGTGCTCTCTTGGGAAGAAGTCCTGGGAATTTATCCCTGTAATGTCCTGAGAAAGATACGTTTCTTTTTAGGAAGCCAGTTCTGCAAAGAAATACTGATTCTCATCCTAAGAATGCACTGTCAGAAACATGGGGAATGCCTGTGCTGTGTGGTTAAATGCAGTGTTTTGTTTCAGTCCTTTCTTTGTGAGAGCAGTTTCTGCTGCTGGTGATGGTTTCATTTACTGCTTCAACGAGCATTATGGACATGCATTTCTCTTCACTGGTTTTAGAAATCTGAGGGGATTTCTTAGACCAGTCACCCAAAGAAGTGACTCTATCACCCCAGCCTCTGCTTTCATTGTCCCTGTTGGCTGTCTTCTGCTTCTGTCACAAGTTAGATTTTGTCTGTAACTGTTCAATCAATTCATTTTACCAAAAAGTGTGAACAAAATTTTTGAGGTGATTTCAGCAATCAAGGGAAAGAAGAGGGGAGGGAGAAAAGAGGAGGAAAATGGATATTAAGCTGAAGTGTAAATTTGTTCCCATCCTTTCTTTCTCTCTGATCAGAAGTAAAGGAGAAGAGCATTAGAAAAGCCATTAAAGATCCAAGTAGTTCTCAAGAAAAGACCAGGCAATTTGAAGCTAGAGGAAAAAATACACTAAATAAACAGGACAGGAAGGAGCAGTATTAGAGCTCAGCAACGGGGCTGCCCTATTGGCTCCTCTTCATCTGAGCTGAGGAGTTTGAAGTGCTCTGCAGAAGGCTGTGGGATATGCATCTTGTCTGCCAGAGCCTGTATTGTTGATGTTCAATGTACAGTGGTCTTTTAGCCACGCACTTTTTTGACTGTGGATCTAGACTTCAGAATATTCCATATGTTTTACACATCCAGTTACTCTGATGATTGAATCACCCATTTAGCTTTTTTCCTTTTTTTTTTTTTACCCATGTGTTTTTGGAAGTGTTATTGTCAGTATCTAGAACAAGACATAAATAAATTTAGTTTATTATCTGTCAGTCTGGAGACTCGAGGCACATTTTTTGTGGAGGGAGAAAAAGTGGATTCTGCTGCTGCTCGGCAAGGGGAGAGCTGTGCAGTACTTTATTTGTGTTGCTAAGAAGGTCACTAGGACAGGCCCAGGTAAAGGCAGGGCTGTATGGCAGTCAGCTGTGGTGCCTCGGGGTGTGTGCTTGCCCTGTCTGTGCTCCTGTTACACAACAAGAGACTAAGAGAAGCAGTTTGTTCAAATGCAGTGTCTGAACCGTGGGCATTTTTGCCAGGGCACCCCTCCATGTGTACATAGGGATATGTGTAGTATTTCTCCTCAGGGAAGCTTGCTTCTCTTCAGAAGCACTGTCTGGTTTTTACATTTCTGCTGAGGTTTAGGGTGATGCTTAATTCATGTCCATAGGGAAGCTGAGTTCAGATTCAGGAAAGGGCTAGGGGCTGTGTGTGGAGACTATTTCCCTCTAAATACTATGTACAGACAAAGCAGTCATATCTGCAGGGCTTCTTTCTTTTATCCTGTTCCACTGCCTGAGCAACCATTCTACAGCAACCCTTTTCTGTAACCTTTTGGGATTCCTGGATTCAAGTGCACCTTCTAGAGAGCATGATTCAGTCCCTGGCCTTCATGTAGCTAAACCTGATCATGCTTACAGAAGGCCTAGCTAGTCAAGAAGTTTAAAATATGTCAACAAAGTCCCTGATGTATTATAATAATGCAATGTCATAATTTTATAGTGCAGTGCCAATGATTTATAACTACTTGTAAATTATTTATGAATAAAATATGTATTGAAAATAATTATTGTTACTTATGTGATCCTCAAACATAAAAATACACAATGGGTGACTCTCGTAAGAGACAAGATTTCTGTTATCTTTGCTGTTTTACATCACCCTTGCTTTGCATGTCTTTGAATGAATCACAGAAAAATGGTGCAGTCATTCCAAAGAATGTGTGGGAAAGTTTTAGGATTCTGCCATGCAAACCTAGGCTCTATAAGTTCATGGACAAGACTTTACTATCAGAAAATCATTTGGAGTCTTATAGTCTACAGTCTTACAGTAGCAAAGATTCAGGAACTAAAAAAGATTTTTAGTTCAAATTACCGTTGAGTCATGGACTCTGTCAGTAATCTCTGAGGACAAGGCTTGGAAAATGTGTGAGTGAATGTAGAAATTCACTGATAAAGAAATCCTGTTTTAGAGTTGAGGTAAGCAAGGGACTAAACTGTCCCAGAATGCTGAGCTGCAGATAAACTCACAGTACAATCAATGATATGTCAGCACCAGTTTTGGTTAGATTTTGATACACAATTTGAAGAGATGTATCCAACCCGAAGGAAGAAATTAATCACAGAAGATTATAAGAATTTCCATACACACACTGGTCCATCTGGCCTGGTATTCTGTCTCTTGACTGTGGCCAGTGACAGATGCTGCAGATGGACACAAATAACCACTTTGATATGCTTAATTGTATATCCCAAGAGAGAGTTGTATTTTTTTTCCTTGACCTCACAAACGGTGATCACCTTATGTTGTAAAGAACTGAGAAGGGGACTCTTTGCAGTTTCATTGTGGTTATAATAATTTTATATGCCATTCTGTATTAGTAAGTCTTTTACTAGTTTTTTGTTTAGCTATTTTTAAATTGCTATCTCAAAACATTTTATGCAGCTTCTTAGAACATCACAGCACTAATAGAGGGCAAGCAACCAGTTTTTGTTATTTTTGTATTTCTTATTCTAAGATGAGAAAATGGGACATGGAGAGGCAAAGCAGCTTGCTGAGTCAGAATCTGTTGCCACATTTAAACAGCCCGAGCACTGCTGATATCCCAGGGTTTACTGCTTTCTGTCACTTAGTCCAGGTTATCAGGGTGCCTAACTGGAAGTACCCAACAGGCTTTGGAGGTTAATAGAATTTAGGTTATCTAAATATGACTGTGCAGAAAGTCAAAGGTGACAGTACAACCTGGCACTGGTGGCATCTGGACCAGTGCACTTTTCACATTCCTCTCATCTGGTGGCATGGTTGTGTTTCTGTCTAGGATTTCTTTGCTGAAATACATACACAGGCAAGGGAGGCACATGAATAATTAGTTTGACATGACCAGGAAGCATTGACCATCATGATTAATCCATCCATGTACTTTGAGTCTAATATGTCTAAAATACTTACTTTTTTTTCTTAAAAAATAATGGTTCATGGGTATTGATGATTGTTGATGCACTGCTTTTCCATATCTTCCTGAATGGAAGATAAATTCCTGAATGGAATTTGGCTTGCTGCACATCAATTACAGCATTGGACCTCTTTTTCTTCCTAATAGCAACCCACATCACAGACTTCTGAGGACTAGAAGTATCGTGTGTATGTGTGAGAGACAGACTACACATTGCTTTGCAGAAAAGCTGGTTCTGTTTGCATTTGTGTCTAGTAATAAAACCTCAGCCCTGTTCAATGCTGCCAGAAATGTTTTCTTTCTGCCTCCAAACTGTGACATTAAGACTGCTGTGTCCAGTGTCAAACAGCAGCTGCCATATATTTATAGTTTTTCAGTTACAGTTCATAGAAATAAGTCCTTTATATTCAGAGTTTTCATCTAAACTAATGTAAATCTTCCAGAGAGCAGCTTTCACAAAAGAGTATGCCACAGGGAAAGAGGCAGAGCAGTCTAAGCAAGGAATAGGGAAACAACAACTTGGTTGTATGGGCAGGGTTTGACCCTGCCTTGTGCTGTCCCTCTAGACAAATCAGAGCTTCACCTCTGCATGTTCCAACCTCCCAGGTGGTAATGGGGAGTTCAAATACTTGCATATTTCCTCATCTTGGGAGACATAACCAGCCTGATCTTACTTCCACCATTACAAACCAGAAGACATTTGGCATCAAGAAGGGTCTGTTATGCTGGCCCTGTGCTTTCAGCTGGCTACAGGTCACGTCAGTTCCCTTGCTGTCACAGTATGTACCTGCCTATCTATAGAAGTGGCTCTGACCTGAGTATTCCAGTTTCAGCCTCAGCTGTACATCGTGCCAACTTCAGATGAAAATCTTTATTGATCTCTTGTATTTGTCTAGCAGTTGGCAGACTCAGCCACAGAAAAGGGATTCCAGAGAACTTATGACCTAGGAAGAAAGGACTTTTGTTGTAATGTGTGATGTGAGTAGAGTAGGGTACAGAGAATGTCCCATCTGTTTTACTCATTTTTATTTTTTTTTCCATCTCTGGTATAGACAAAACCTCAAAAAGCTGAAAGTATAGAGCTGGCTGTTCCAAGGAATTCAAAAGATCAGTCCAAGTATCTTTTTTAAACAGTTTCTGCTTGAGGGAGATTGGTCACATCTTTTTGTAAAACGTCCAAGAACCTGATGCAAAATAGCAGTAATACAACCCTTTCTCTGTGCACAAACACACCCATTGCATACATCTGATTATGGCTTAACACCATATGCAGGTATTTAAACAGAGAGCCATTAAACTTCTACAGGAAAACTGGTGTCATTAAAAGATGTTCTCCCAAAACTCATTCCTTCTCTACAATGCCTGTACCCTCAGACTACTTCTGTAACACTCCTGCCAAATTCACCCCCAGAAACAAAATTAATTTAATGAAACCAAGCCACAGACTGCCATAGTTGGTATAGTAAAACGTCACTCACAATAGACAGTCCAGAGCCCTGGATTTAACACATGTATGGTCCAATCTATTAATCAATGTTGCACAGTCATCCAGTGCTTGCAAAGGTCCTCATGGAACCACAGCTGGGGAAACCAGAAAATTGCCATATACCACGGAAAATTCACACAGACACTCAGTAAATAGAAACATCCCATTAACGGGGGAGAACATTTTTCACAAATAACCACTCTAACCTATTACCCCTGATCCTCAAGGGAGTCCTTCAAAACAGTTTCAAAGAAAGATCTTAGAAATGAAAATTTGTAACTGCTAAAAATGAAGGGCTGAGGATAGCAATCATGATTTATTGTATGTTGTATTTCTTCTGTCCTGCTGCCTGTGAACTGCTCATATCCTATAGGCAATAATTAGTTCTCCCTCCGTTCAAGTGAGGGAGAGAGCCTATTCCAGTGCTAGTACCACTCCCCATGGATCTACAGATAGCAGTACTCTTGCCTCAAATTGACTAATTTATTAGATTACAGTGTTAAATTCAGAGCCATTGGTATAAACCTGCATGTGGTTTTGAAAGCTGTTGCTACCTTTTTAGCTCTGAATAGGGTTTATGTTCCTTCTATACTGGTTGGTCTACTAAAGGCAAATCTTGCTCATTTATAACTATTAATCATGATGGCTATAACAATATCATTACAAAAATTTCAATCTTGTACATTTTTAAACTTCTTGAAGTATTTATTTATTAAGCTTTCCAAACAAATCATATTTTTAATGGAACTTGAAACCTTATTGTTAAATGCCTAAACTTGTTTAAAACTGAATATAGAACAATCCCTAAAAATAGTTTACTTCTGATTAATTACCCTTCAGTGGAAAATTCTCAACCAATGCTAGTCGTAAAATGATTTGTACACAAATGCAAGCAAAAACTCACATCTATGCCATTAGAACCATTCTGAAAGCCTGGGTTACATGAGCATTAATCCATTTAGAAGGCTTCTAAAATAGTTGCTGTTATTTCTATTATACTTGATACATTGTGGCTTGAACAGCAGCAGGAATGAGAAAAGTTTCTGGACTTTAGGTGTCTGGACTTAAGGGCTCTGGAACTGAGTATTCTAAACCATGCTTCTTTGCACAGTTTTAGGCTTAAAACTGAATGTTTGTTGTATTATGACTCTCTAGCTGGGATTTTAATTGAAGAGGAATTTTTAAATTGAAATTGCTGCCAGTGAGATTCTGAGAAAAAGCATTCAAAGACTGGAGCAATGTCATACATCACTTATAAGGTCGTATTATTTTAACTGTCACTGCGTAATAACCCAGTGCTGTAGGTTTTTCCAAACCCAGCTGTAGCTGTGGGCTTGTTTAAGTGTCATTGATTCTGTTATGAAAAGATTTCATAGTGAACTTCTGCACTTGCTACTGCACCAAGAAATTTCAGTCTGTAACCTCCTACTGGAGCAAGCCTGAACGGTGGCTCAGTCCCACCATCTAGGTACATCAAACCCACTGCTAGGTACCCATATTTTTTGGGTATTTAAAGCTAAATACATTTAAAGCCCAAACAAGTCACTGTTTAGGCAGTACGTTGTTTAGGATAAACAATCTGGTACATTAATGCAATGCATTACAATAACTTGTTCAGACACATATAATGCAGTCACATTTGCATAAATGAATACTCCTTGTGTGTCTCTACTCATTACCGATTTGCCTGCCTAAACTAGATGTTTTAAAATTTGTTTCTCAGTGGCAGTTATCAAACAGAATATATAATTTCGATGAGATCACAGATGTGTGGGACAACATTCAGTCTTCATTTAGCAAGATGGGTGTGTCTTTCTTACCAAACTGTTTCTTACTAATATCACTGATATATGGGGTTTATGAATCCAGAGGAAAACAGGGTCTGTGAATCTTTTTCTGTATCTTGAATGTTCTGGTTTTATAATCCTAGCCAATGCTGCAGTTTCTTCTTATGTGTCAGAATTGTGATAGTGACACAGCTTTATAAGGAATTTTCAGATTAATAGTAGCTTTTGTCTATGTAAAATTCTGGTGTTATTGTAAGGGGACACATAGAAAACCAGAAGCATGATCCTTTGCATTGTGTGGTTATCAGACTAGGTATTTGGTGATATTTTTAAAGGGCAGATTCGTTAACACCATGATCTTATCCAGTTCCTCATTTAATCTATATTGAGCTGCCTAGATGTTATTCATATTCCCCTACCACCAGCAAGTCAAGGTCTTGGAGAAACAGACTTGATGCATTCTGTTTATCCACGATAGTTCATCATCTAAGATAAGCCAGGGTTGTCTGCAAACTGCAATCTCATCAGGCAGACTCAGATAACATCTCACTTGATTTTTTTTGCTTATTCCATTAGCAGAACTGTCCTGGAAGTTTGGGACGCTCAGCTTTACCATGCTGGTGAGAGCAAATGATTAACTGGGGATTGAGATTTAGCCATCATTGGCTCCATTTAACATGAAAACCCTTTTAGTTGTTACACTGAACCTCTGTAACGCTGTGCACCCAGAGAGCATTTAAACAAGAGGGAGATTTGTGCACCATTACTCTTTAAAAAGATCATAATTCATGTCTCAAAAAAGGATTTGCTTTTCTCCCTTCCCATTGTTGTTGATTTCACATGCAACTATTCACTAGCACTGGCATTTGAGAGGTAAAAGGCAAGTAGGATCCCTAATTCCTACTCATTGATCTTTTTACAGCTTAAATAGCTCTAGAGACCCAAGCAGCTACCATGGGTGTGTGCATGTGGCAGCAGTGATTGTATACATGTGGTCAGGACCGCTTAGCATTCTGTGTCTCTTCTTGCAAAGCACCAGTAAAGCAGTTCGTTCAGATTGTCCTTAACCTGTATAGTTCTTAATTTTTTCATGAAATTGTGGGCAAGTGAGTAGCTAGCCCCCTAGAAACACTGCTTGGTAGGTTTGTAGGTAGGATGGTAGACTGTGGAAAATTCAGTCGGGGTTCTGTTGAAAGGAAATGAATGCTACCTTCATTTCAGTGCTTGTATTTCTTACATTTCAGTGTGGGAAAGAGAGGAGAGAGTGCAGCAAGGAGTGAGTTAACTGACTGCCTTTCAAGAGAGCTGGGCTGGAAAATGTTTCTCAACTTACCCTTTCAATATAGAGGTTTTGATGCTTTTTCTCTTCACAGGGTTCAGAATAGATTTGGATTTTATGTTCTAAGGGGGTTTGCTACAGTTATAACATTCTGATAACAGTTCCAATAACATTTTTGATAATAGAATTAGCATTTAAAATGTTGTAAAACTGAAAAATGTTGAAAAGTAAAATACTGCAGTCTTTAAAACACCACTTTTCAATTTAAGAAGTCTTTAGTCTTAAAACATTAAAGCAACTGTATTATCTAAGAAAATCAGCACCAGAATGCTGCCAAAGAAAGCAGAGAGAGGGGACCAGGAAGGATAGGATAGTCCTTCATATCTAACTGTGATGAACTTCCCTTGCACAGGAAAATTGCTTGTCCTAGGGAAGCATATCTCTAGATGACAGTCAGCAGCATTTACAGGTGTGACAGGAACAAGAAGGCATTGAGTTGATTAAGTTGAATCACCTTGTGTTTATTCCTGACGTGTAATATGAAAGTATTTTAGTCCTTTGCCCAGCATGTCTGGTATTAAACTTTCCCAAGCCAGCAGAAATCCCCGAAGGCTGTTGACTACAGTCAGCTTTGTTTTTAGAGAGAACCACATCCATGCCAGAGATTTTCAGGAGAGACCAAAACTGGATTATTTCTGTTGCTGCATGACACAGCTGAGAATTCTGAAAGGTTCTCCCGTTGGCCAGTGCTGGAGAGAGATATGAGGCAAAAACTGAGTCTAATGGACCTAATTTGGAAAGCTTCACTCTGCAGTGGAGGGCAGTGCATAGGTCCTGCCTATGCTGTATGGTTTGTGCGGGGATCCGAAATGGACACTGCTGCTCCTGTTCTTCAGTCCCCATTCCAGGCTGCAAAGCCCAGCCTTTCAGAGCATGTAAATCCTCTTTTTAACTGGCTTCTGCAGTTAAGAGAGAGAGAGCTATACAAAAAGTATAGTAAGGTACCTTCGCCATTTTTTAT
Source organism: Erpornis zantholeuca (assembly GCA_013400515.1). Lineage (NCBI taxonomy): Eukaryota > Metazoa > Chordata > Aves > Passeriformes > Timaliidae > Erpornis > Erpornis zantholeuca. The sequence continues at coordinate 41,777 of VZTN01031556.1, read as the reverse complement.
CCAGCACGGTCTGCTTCCGGGCTGTTATATGTTTAAATACCGTAAGATTTTTCTCAGAATCTAACAGCTTCTCAGCTGTGTTTTCCTCTAAATCCAATTTTTGGACGCTTCTGTTTGAGCAGTCCTCTGGATTGAAATACATTTATGAAGGAAAGTTCTGATGTTTCTCCAGGTTAAATAATGTGTTCATGAACTAGTACAATGTGCAAAAGAAGGAGCAAGAACACATACTACGTACTGCCAAATTATGCTTTAAGTTCACATACAGCAGGAGAGTACTTGGTTCTCATCCTAGGTCTGTTCTGCTGCCTTTAACTGCAATCTTCCAGGTTTGCATTGATATCAGTAATAGCAGAATGTGGACCAATTATCTTGTAAATAAAAAAAAAGCAGGTAGATAATTGACTTTTGGAAGCCTGCCTAGGCTATTATTTTTATTTCTTCTGCTTATACAGGGAACTTTGTGCCTGACACAGAAGTGTGGCAGCAAAGCAAGGCGTATTCTGGGGCAGAAGGTGGGTGGATGGAGGAGGAGGTTGATCAGCAGGGGCAGATGGGTCCCACAGTGCATCTCTGACTCAGCCAGGCTTATTTTAGCAAGAGTGTGTGTGTGTGTGAGTGTGTGTGTGTGTGCTCATTAGGGAACTTATACATTCATTAGGCTGGAGATCTGAACAGATGAGGTGAAAGCCCCTTTCCCTTTTCCTTCATGTTGACTCTGGTGTTAATATTTAAGATACACAGGATAACTTCTCAGTAGGTATCAATATATTGACTCATTTTATTCAGTGACTATAGCAGATCTATGCCAGCTTAGACCCAGTGGGGATCTGACCCCCCTCTCTGTTTTTTATCTGCTCCAGGTGACTTAGAAAAAGAGAAAGAGAGAAAGTAACAGATTGCATATGATGTAATTTCTTCCCTGGTTTATCCGGTGTGTCAGTCTTTGCTTGTCAGAATCCAGAAGAGAAGCTGTGCTTTGGAAAAATAATGCATTCAGTATATTGTGCTACACCAAAACTCCAAGCAGTTTGTCCCTTGCCCTAAATCTTAATATGAAATCTTATTTTATAACTCGAAAGAGGACAAGATCAAAGGACAGTTATCATGTTCCTTGCAGACCCCATATTGCATTTATGGATGAACTCACAAAGGAGCAGGAGATCTGGGGTTGTTAAACATCAATATTAATTACACAAAATCTTTCAAATCCTATTTTTAACTGAGTGATGTTTCCTTATCCCTCTGGTGGAGGACCAAGAAGTTGGTTCAGCATGGTTTTGGGGACTGTACCGCACAGTGGCCATTGACAAGGCAGTGTGATGGGTCTTTCACTCTAATAAGAAATGTGGCTGTTTCAAGGCTTATGCCCAGAAGTGAAGATGAGACCTGAGAGGTACAGAACTGCATATTCCCCAAACGTACTAGAGCAGATTGTAGTTAATAATGTTGTTGTGGCTGCAGTGGTGTTAGTGTATAAATGAAGCCAAGCTAGTAAACCACTGATGAAAGTGGTCTGTAACAGACTAGTTTTTTAAGGTGAAAAAGATTTTGTGTCTCATATTTTGCCTGTTTATTCCAGCTGCATAATTTTTTCTACTAGACTACATCAATTCCCTCTTACAGCAAGGTTTACTGTCCTTTCACCGCAGGGTGTGACACTAGCTACTGCCATAATAGACAAATACTGCACTGTGTGGACCTAGATTTCATCTGGCACTTCCAGCATTTTAGCACTGAGCTCACTCTTCCTGGGGCAGGTTGTTACTTGTGGAGATATTTTTGGTATAAGACATGCAACTGGGAATCCTCATCATTCATTGTCACTGACGTTGTCTAGTGCTAATCCTCATTTCTGGCTATGTCCCAATTATGTTATTTTTACTCTGACTCTTCACATTCTTCCTGCAGGCTTACTTGGATATTGACTTTTCCCTCATGTCTTGACCTGCAGTGTTTTATCATGCCTTTGTGAACTGCTCATCAGCTTTCATGGTCCACATCAGAGGCAGTCACACCTCAGGGCAAGGCAGGGAGAGCGGAATTAGACCACCAGTGAATGCTTTTGCTGCTTCTATTCAGTAATATGGTTTGGACTCAGGGCTGGTAGCGAAGCAAGGTGGTGTAACTGAATAAGCAAAGGCTTTCTAAAGATAGTGCCCTATTCACCCTGCCATTCAAGGAACAGAGCAAAATTGCTCTGAGGTTGGGAATTAGAGAGCGAATTCTCTTTAGTCCTCCAGGTAGCCGATAAAACTGGCACACATGACGGAAAGCTTTTAGGGAGGTGTCAAGTGTGGGAATGCAGTCTGCTGGATAATACGCTGTACTTGGGCTTGGGATTAGAAGATACCACTGCCAAATTTTTAATGCAGTAGCTAAAACTCTCAGGTTTAAAAGATTAATACCATTTATTTGCTTCATTTGCTCCTGCCCCCAAACCTGCACCCCAACAAAGCAAAATTTTTCTAATCAGCATGTAGCTCCTGCTGTGCTAGCTGGCTTTATTTTTTTTTTTTTTACACATTTTTTTTCCTATATTAAAAAAGCCTGAGAAGGAAAAAAAGGGTAAGGATAGCTGAAGCTCAGTTAAGAGGGATTGGGACATGTTTTTATAATTGATTTAACTCTTTATTTCAAGTGCCTCTCAATTTTTTTCTGCTAGCACACCAAGGGTAGCAGTGATTTTTCTGCAGCACTGCTAATGTGATGTTTTCTTTAGGGCTGCAGAGCACAACATGAGATGAGAAACCAAGAGTTCTTGTAAGGCTGCAGGGCTTGCAGCAGTAGAAGAGGAAAGGAAGGGGCTGCTCCTCTCCTGCCCTGAGGCAGCTCAGAGCCATGGAGCAGAGAGCATAGGATGTCAGGAATCTCCTGTCTGTATAGTCACCCCTGGAATCTGCTTAAATTCTTCTGGAGACCAGTTTAACCTGTATCATCAGTATTTTCCACATGTTTTAAGTGTGATAAAAAGGAGTGTTTCACAGAGTTTAACATATGTCTCACTGGGGCTGGCATGTTTCTAATTTATTTTCCATACCAGATGAAAAATGTTTCTCCTGTATGGTATTTGAACAAGTCATGTGTATAGCTGATAAGGGATTTTCATTTGTTTGCTGCACATTCACCTGGCAGTCCTTTAGTTTGGTGTCATGGCATGAAGATTTGTGATATTTAAGTCAAGCAGTGAAGTTTATTTGGTACTTCAAAATCACATGTAGTTACTAGAGTTTTTTCCTAAATGCTGGGGGTGAGTGACTTGCCTTTTATTGTGTGATGAGTGCCAGGTTAAAATTCTAATTCCTATCTCCAGTTACAGAGCAGAAATACAGGAGCATACAAAGAGTTACAGTAGTGTAGCTGTAAGCAAGTGCAAATGAGATAAATTATTATTTGCAATTTCACAGCTGTTTACATGTCTAGAGCCAGCTAAAAGTATCCTACCAAAATAGGATAATATAATTAATTCAATTTCATTGAAAATCAAGTTTCATAGGGAAGCTAAATATCATGAGATTTCTGAGGCCTAGAGAAAAGAAGCATCTCATCTCAGCAGGTGTGCAAAACAATTCTGTTGCAGAACAAGTAGAATCCTGGAGCTACAGTGTATCCCACTTGTAAACCAAGCCATATATAGGTGGTAGCAGTGGCAGCATTCTCCTGTAATAGTTTCATCTATTTTTGGATTTATACCTTTACTCTCAAATTGAGTAACCTATCACAGCACCTGGGGACTGGTAACCAACTTTAATATCCTGATGATACATTTCCTAGACAACTGCATTGATTCGTACTCTGGAAGTACCTTAGCTAGGCAGAGGAGCTGTATTGTATCTCATTTCTGTGACACCAAGAGCTTGGCTGACATATCTAGCTGACAACAGAAAAGTATGTGCCATATCACTGTGATGATCAAGCTCCATGTACAGAGAGGTTGAGAAGTACCATTCTGTGGCCTCTACATTGTAAGTCTAAGGCCAAAAATGTGGGGTACAAGTGGACAGTATGCTGCTCTTTGATTTCCAAGGGCAAAGTGCTTATAAACCTTTTGAATGGATGGTACATTTTCCCCATTGGGGGAAGTCCTGTGCCATGGCAATACACTGATGTGGACATCCCACCACATAGTTTTAAGTGATTTTAGATGTGGAGTTTTCCTAGAGATGCTGTCCCAGAGCATTAACAGAATCCTTTTCTACATAGCTTTCTCTGGGATGTTTGGCATCGGTTGCCTTTCTTCACCCAGTCTAGTCTTGCCTTCTCAAATTCTTCCCCAGCTCCACCCCTTGTTTTCCTCCTGCAGCTTCTGCATTCCTGCAGATGGCTGTACCCCACAGTTAGGGCTTTATCTAGACATTCATATTTAGCTGTGTGTAGGAACTGCAAGTTACTTTTTATTTATTTACTTTGAAAGACTCCCATAGCTCCCATCTGTTTAAAATGCTACCTCTACTTGTTCTCCCCGATGCAAGCTTGAAGGAAGGGAGGGGAGAATAAGCTTTTCTCCCTAACAAGCAGCTTATATTTAGCTGAGAAACAAAATTGCACGGATCTTTGGGCTACCTGTGGAGTTGGAAAGATTAGGCTCCTGAAGTCCAGGGTTCCTGCTTCTCACAGTCATCCGTTCTGGGCTAGGCCCATGGAGCAGCTCCTTCACCTGCTGTAACAACCACCTCAGTCCATTGAAAATGTTCCTTTTGGAGACAGGGAGGGTTGGAGTGAAAACAAAGAAAGAGTGAAAGTCCTGTTCCTTCCTTTCCATCTTTTCTCATTTCTTTCACATAGAAACTAAACTGCAGCCCCCAGAGCACCTTGAAGGATTAAATGCTGATCAAAGGCAGGTTTAACCATATCCCCAGGACAAGCTGCTTAGACGCCAAGCAGCACAAGCTGCGGGTTAGCACAGCAACCAGAAAAGCAGAATAAATTAACAATTATCATTTTGACATGAACAGAGCAGAGTTTTGGAAGAGGAGCTACTGGGAGCGTTCAGGGGAGCAGAGTTTGGGGGATACGGATGGAAATGAAGTCCACATTTATCTCATACATATAGCCAGAAGCCATGCTCTGCTTCTGATCTTGGCTGATTTCTGGCATCCTCTGCCAGACACTGCCTTTTCCCTCCTTGGGCTGGGGCTTTCCAGCATAATAGCATTAGTAGCATTAGATAGGGGTTTGTGTTATTAGTTACAACCTAAGGGAGAAGGAAATCTTCGGGGGATAAATTAACAGACCCCTCAGCTATCCTGATTGGCACTCAGTTCCTGCCCACTCTGTTCCAGCCCAGCTTTTTATATGCTTGCAAAATGCAGAGTATCTTATTCATCTGTTTATTTTGCAATTATTTCCCCTAGCAAATTCTGCGCTTACAGTTTCTGGCTTGGACATAATCAGAGCATGCAATTCTGCTTTAGGTTTTTTTAGAATTGGTGAAATCTGGAGAAAAAAGATGCACTAACTGTTGAAGATTGTAAGTGAGGGAGATACTGAAAAGGATTGTCTATCTTTGAGGATAGATGAGTTAGCGAAGGCTACTTCACCGTTAGTGAGAGGACTCTGAAGACTCAGGAAGCAAATTATCAGCATTGAGTTCTCAGAGTCTTCAGTAAGATAGGACTAAAGGGCTAGCCAGTAACACAGGGCAGAGAGGTGAAAAGAAGCAGCATTTTGTGCTGTGAACAAAACCTACATCTTTATACCATCTATTGCCACCGGGCAGCAGAACCCAGTTCACACATTCAGTCAAAATAGTGACAAGTTGCTGTTACAACATTCTGGATTGTGTGCAGCCATCTTGGAGCAGGAGGAGGGATGCAATAACTCCCACCTCACCTCTCTCTCTCAAAGCTCAGTGGCCAATCTTTTGGGGACTTTGAAAATGGTGGCAGGCTAGTGCTATTGTAAGAGGAGAGCTGGCATGGGCAGAGGGAAGGCATTTACAGGGTCTCTACATCTTCCCTCCTAGTCTAATGTAGAATTAAAGTTGAGAGGGTCCAAAATCCTGTTTACAGTCCCAGTTCACTCCTTGCCCTTACAGAGGAATATACGTCAGAGGCATATTCAGGCTCTAACAGAGAGATATTCAAATCACATAGCTCAAGTCATTATTTAATGCCTGTAGAGGTCAGGCAGGAGTCTCTCCCTGTGGTGCCTCGCTTTGCTGGATGAGCCAAGTGTGCTGCAAGCTCTTTTTACTTCCTTAGAGGAGTTTAAAGCTAGAAAGCAAAATCTGGTGGATCATCCATCCAATTCTGTATGAAAACCCAATATTCTTATGTAAATTAAGCAGTCTCAGAAGAGAACCCGTCTTGCACACTGGTGTGGAACAGGCAGAGGGTTCTAGCTGTTTGTTCAGCTATCAAATATGAACGCGAGCATCATGAGCATCAGAAGCCTGTCATGAAAGTATGTCTTTATTTGTACTAAATAATGAAAGGAATTCCTTATGAGTGAATAAACCTGCCAAAAGGATTCAACTTGCTCACTAAAACTTTGCTGTGAGGCTGCAGTACTGCCTAGGTTAGAAGCCGTTTGCTACAACATTAGCAACTCTTTACAGAGAGTATAGAAATGCAATTGCCATGTTATCTCATTTGACGAACAAGCACACACTTCTTTGTTTTGACCCCTGGGATATTTTTTTTTAAATGAAGAGTTTGGCTTAGAAACCTGCAAGTTTCAATGTGATTGGAGTGGAGAGTGAATTACTGGTCCATCAAATGCTTGGAAAACAAAAGGGCTGAGCTCAGGGACTAAGAGGTCAGTCCGTTTTACTTCCTGATGCTTATTCTACTTCTGAATTATTTGATGTATACCCAGAGCTTTCACTCTGTACAGCCACAGACAGTCATTTAAACCTTGGATTTTGGGAGGAAAGAAAGAGGCTGAGTTGAGCATGCCTTGAGGAAACATAGTGAAATGATAGCTTTGTTGAACTGGCATTAGTAAAGTATACAAGTATATTTAAAGTATACAGCTGTTAAGATGTATTAGGATGACTAGTAGAGGAAAAAAGAGAGGTCAGAAGAGCTTGTGGGAGGAAGGGCAGCGTCTGTCTGGTAGTGTTGGATGTACTCTGGAGGTTTTATGTCTTTAAGATGGTTTTGTTCCATTTGGGAAGCAATCAGCCTTCCCTGAACACATCCTCTGTAAGCTAAGCAAAGCTTTCCTGTGGCCTCTGTAGATGTTTTTTGCCTCTGTGAGTTTTGTTCTTATGCTACGATGTGCCTCAAGAATTTTGATGTTTATTCTCAACACTCATGCACTAATTAGGAAAGCACAATTATCTCTGTTTACAAGCAGGAAAGCAAGAATGTCAGGCTGTAGCTAAATTTACTCTCCATGCATACTGTATTGCACCATGAAGCATTGGTCTCCCAATACTGGTCCCATCTGGACCTTTTACCAGGATAAGATCGTGTGGCACCTCCGCACCCTCTCATTTTTCCAGGTTTTCCATTCATGAAAACTAGGGTGTTAAGTGGGAGGGTTGACATATACCGAGTTCTTGGCCCAGTTTGGATTTGGGACACACTTAGGGTACAGACATGGACTTGGGAGCATGGAAGCTCCCCAAGGCCTTGTGCATGCTCCTTCCTCTTGGACTGGGGGTGGGAGGGACAGTGAGCCTGGAAAAAATAGACTTTCCTGACAGCCCGGAGGGAATGGTGCAGGAGAAGCAGTAGTTGTGCGTGACTGACAACACAAGTAGTAGTAGGTGTTTGGGAAAGACGGGAGAGCACCACAGAGCTGCTGCTGTCTGGACACACTAACACCAAGGACACAGGAATAGGTAGGGAGGAGGGGAGACAAGCAAGAATAAAAATTCCTAATCACCTGAGAGAAACAAGATAGGTTTTGAGGCAGCGGTGAGGGTTTTGTGGGGGTACAGAGACACTTTGAGGCAATCTTCATTAAAAATGCAAAGTGGCTGTCATTTTTGTACTTCTCTCCTTGCTTAGCTAGGGGGTTGTTCTTCCTTTGCTGGTGTGACTTTGGGGCCTGGGGGGTCAGGAATCTCAGCAGGGAGAATTATATACACCTATGCACATGCTCATGTCAAATATCACCAAGTGATGTCAGACTTCACCCTGGTGATACTTTGTCTAATGCCTGAGACAAGACTTTAGAGCTGGATTGCTGCAGGAAGAAAATGAAAGGCTTGCACTGGGGAGCTGATCTGTGGCAGAGGCATCCAGCCACGAGGAGCTTGTGCACCAGGAAGTCTTAGGATGTTAATAGACAGAAGTGGTTTAGCTGGCTCCTTGCCTGGCATGTTGGATTTCCAGCAGGAGATGGACCTTGAGGGGCTTACTGTGTCATAGTTACCTGGAGCAACTATGTGATCTGAAGGGACATTGAATGTCCTTACAGCATTTCAGAAGCATGCCGATATGTGATCTCTTTTTCACTACTTTGTACCAGATGTAGCTACTACCTGCCACCTCAGGACAGCTGTGATCAGTTGTACTGTGTGTATGGAAGTACCTGATGGAAGTACCTTGAAAATTCTTGACTAGAGAGACTGTATTGCATCCTACAGAGTTTTCTAATGTGTTTAAGAAATGATACTTTGTAACGCCAAGGTAATTTCTTTGCCATTTTTGTTGGGGTTGAGGGATCTCATAAAATGCCCTTGAGGTTTTCATGCAGCAGGTGTGCAACTGGCTGGGCTTTGCAACATGTCAGTGAAAAAGAAATTACATTAGAATAAGTGGTTTTATTTCAGCATTTGTTTTTTAAACTAGTTTGGGCATTTATTTGGGTTTATTGGGAATTCAGATTTCCCATCCTGAGCTCTGATATGAAAATACTTCCTTTGTAGCCTGTGGTATACAGGCTGATTCAGATAATCCATAATCAGGCCAAACACCCATAGAAGTCAAAGGAATTTGTTTGGTGTCAACACTAGAGGACTTGGTACCATGAAGAACAATTAGAGTTATTTTGGTTATTTATGTGATGTTGGTTATTTGCTATGTTGCTTTCATGTCAGTGCCAGAGTTCTGTGTCCACAGCCCAAATGAAGGACTAAGGTAGCATGGTAAGAGCGGGTACAATGCAGACTAACCTTCATTGGACCAGAGGAATCAGGTGCATTCTCAGGCGATTTATTGCATTTATGACATCCAGGTGTTGGACAAGATTGGTCTTGTGGTCTTGGCACAAAGAAGTCAAGAGATTTGTGCTTGTCCTGTGCAATGAGCTTCCAGGTACCCTGACCGTACCTTAGGAAAGGGCTGCAGCTCTTAGCAGTTTTGACTCCTGGTTCTTGTGTTGCTTTTTTTCCTAGTTATTCTTCCTGCATGTTTATCAGTTCTCATGGTAATTGTGCTACATATATAACTCGTAGATGTAAATGAGGCAATACATACCCCAAAAATACAGGAACAATATTTGCAACCAAGGCATATTACGCACAGCATTTTCAGATGTGTAAAATATCTCTGACATTCATTTACCTGGTTTACCTGTTTAAAGCAGGCGAAAACCCTACAGAGCATCTTCTCCAGTCTTCTGGCAGGCATGGAGCAAATTCAAGAGCATAAATAGATGCCACTCTTCAGGCTCCAGCATGTTTAAAGTTGGTGCACAGTGCCTGCTAGGCAAGCCATTCTGCACTCTTGCAGCAGGGAAGGTGAGAGGGTCTGTCTGAGAGTAGGAAAGGGTGTGCCAGGGTGGGAATATCTTATCTCTGAGTGGCAGAGACCTGTGCGCCCTCAGCCGTGATGGGAACTGCACAGGGCAGCCCAAAGGGGTCCTCTCTCATCTTGCTCATCTTCTTCACAAATGCTATCCATCTGTACCAATATTTGTACATTCTGCCAAAGTGACAGCATCATTACCACTTGCCCAATATTTGAGATGCTGGAATATTTTTTGCATTATTTAATGCTCAGATGAGATAACGTGTCTGGGTGGACAGTGAGGTGCTCTGGGCTGCTGGCTCCCCATGTCCACGGGGAATGCTGCTCCTCTGCTTTCCAAAGCAGTACCTAGATTGCTGAGAAAGCTGCTTGACACCTAATCCTGTTACCTTCAGGTGATGAGTCTGTCTCTCTCGAGCCTGAATGGGAGGAAAATCCAAGGAGCCTTGATAATTATAACATTAAAAAAGTTCACCCCAGAAATCAGAGAGTATCTGGAGAAGCATACAGGAGCTGAAGGGAAAGGATAGAAATGACCCTGCGAGAAAACTGGAATGCTGTGTTTCTGAAGCCAAGATAGCACTAGAGAGCTGAGATTATCCTCACAGAACATAATCTTCTTAGGCTTTGTTCACGGCAGCACTGGGCCGTTTAAACAGAGGAGGGAGGGGTTCCAAACCCACATGTCTCTTATTTAAATGCAGGCTAATTTTGCACCCTGTGCTCCTCACCCTCCCACTTAGGATTCTGTCAGTTGGCTCAGAACAAATGGCTATAAATCTAGAAACACACTTTTTCTGTCTCCGGTCTTGCTGTTGTGCTTGCCACAATACTTCCTGTAGGCCTCTGATTCTTGGAGGATGGAAACAAGCTAAATAAGCTCCCTTGGAGCTGTGGATTCCTCAGCAGCCCCTGCCTTGTTTTGTGGGTGCAGCACATCTCTGTGGCAGCGCCAAGAGAACAGGGGAAGGACCAAGTACCCTTTTTCTCTATCCACCGTCAAGGGTTCAGAGGAAATGTTACTACCTTTGCCAGTTTGCCCAGGCATGCTGTTATGTGGCATGCACCACTATGTGGCAGGTGGGACGAGCCTGTAGAAGCTTCTTGCCATTAGAAATGGATATTTTCATCAGCAGGAAAAAAAGCCTCTGCTTTCCCTTATCAGAATTTGCTGACTTTATTACCAAAAAAACCAAAGGTTGAAGGGACAATCAATTTAGATTTTTCTCCATGAAAAATCAAATTCCTATTAGGAAAATATAGGTTATTCAGTTCTATTGTTTCTCCATGCATGGTAGGTGTACTTCTCCCCATTAACACCCCCTTGCCACATACACTCAATGCAGACCCTGGAACAGTCAGTCTCAGAGCTTTTTGTTTGAGATGTAGAGAGGCATCCAGCCCCACAGATGGGTGATCTGAAATGTGGAAAAGGGTCATTCCTGCTTCACTCATATATGCCAACTTTCTTCTGCTGATCTGGGCTCCCAACATCTCTTTCTTTATGCCTTATCCAACAGAGTTAGCTTATTTTCTTCACAATGCCTCTGCCACCTGTACTGCAACATCCTCTGAATGAATAAGAATGTACAGTTGTGCCTTAAACAGCTGTTTGGAGAGGAAAAACATATGTATAGGAAAATGGTATCTTGCAAGTCCTTTTCACAGACCACCTGGCACTGAATGTCTCAAACAGAGGATAGTCCAAACATTCAGAGATGAAATGTCACTGGTAGACTGAATTGAATTGTAAATTGAGGGCAGCTGAACAAGATGCATTTTAAAGTGTCTGTTTTGAAATGCATCCGTTGTAAAACAAAGTATGTAAGGCATCTTCAGAGAGTATGTTAGGAAGCACTGGTTTTTGCTGAAGACTTCAGGATCATGTCTGTTACTCAGATAAAAATGAGTTCTCATGGTAATATGGTGGCCAAAAGACTAAATCACTCTCTGGACATGTTAAAAGACAGTATTGAGTAGAAACAAATGTATTTAGTCTTGGTATGACTGTGAGTGATATGCATTTCTTATTCATACAGCTGCTATTACCTTGGAGGAGAGATAGTTCTTAAATATAATAATTGGTAAAAGGATTGAAAAATTTGTCAGTGAGAGGTGAGTAATTTACCTGGAAAGGAAGAGACAGGGGAGACCTTGTTCTTCCCTGCAACTGCTTGAAAGAAGGTTGTAGTGAGGTGGGTGTCAGTCTCCCAATTAAACAAGTGATAGGACAAGAGGAAATGGCCTTGAGTTGTGACAGGGGAGGTTTAGATTGGATATTGGGAAAAATTTCTTCATGGAAAGGATCAAGCATTGGAACAGGAAAGTGGTAGAGTCATCATCCCTGAAGATATTGAAAAGACATGTAGATGTGGTGTTCAGGGATGTGGTTTAGTGGTGGACTTGGCAGTGTTAAGTTGCATTTGGACTTGATGGTCTTAAAGGTCTTTTCCAACCTAAATGATTCTGTGAGTCTATAGAATGGAGGGGTGGCAATAAAAATCTACAGTTACCTACAGCAGTAAACAACAATTTAATAAGAGAGCTTTGAAAGTTTTAAAAGCGAAAGCACGACATGATTGTGTGGCTGGAACTTTAAGCTAGACAAATGTAGACATGTAATAGTCTGCACATTTCAGTTTTCTTCAGTGAGAGAAAGCCATCACTGCTGGCAATTTTCCATCAAAAATCCCCTCTCCCACCACTGCTGGAAGAATTGAAAAAAAAAAAAAGGAATTCTGTATTTTGGACACTGCTATTGGACTTGAGATAGGAATTAAAACAAGAAACTTAGCTTGGGTTGTGCTAGATTTCTTCGTGTCTGTGAAAAAATAAGTCATGCATATCTATCTTTTGCATCTTCTGCAGAATCTTCACTGTTGAAGCCTAACACTGGAGGGCAAGAAGCAAGAGCTTCTCCTCCCTCTGTGGTATTTTTCTTTGCATTATCTGAACTCCCCCAGTCCCCTCCTACTGTGCATAGAGCTGCAGTGTAGGTGACTTACATCAGCCTTTTCATTCTAAGAGGAAGTAAGGTAACCTCTTTCTCAAATCATTTAAGCATACAGAATTTATCTTGCAAAAGCCTGCCTGCTAGACTTCTCTTTTTCCTGCTGACTTGTCAGACCAAAATCACATAATCCGTATGTGGGGGCGGAAAAAAGGCAAAAACATTCTTGTAAAAGACTATCACCTTGCCATTGTCTTCAATCCCCTTTCCTTATCCATAGGGTATGGGGAACTTTTTCATTTTCAGTAAAGAAGGACACATGTTTTTAACAGGTGATTCCTTTTAAAGCTGTAAATTACATCTCCTCCTCCTCCTCTTTACCAACCCACACGTCATGCTCAATCTCCTGTTACATTTTGCTAATGCCACCAAGTGCTGGTCATAAACCATTGCCCTAATTACTCAGAACATGGAGCCGAATGGTTAGTTAGCAATGCTATTGCAATTATGGCACCTTTTCAGGTCAAATAGCACTTTATGTTTCACTGCTTTTTATATGTCACTGGTTAAGATGATGAATTAGAGGTAATAGTGCACCACCTGCTCATGTTTTCTCTCACAATAATAGTGATGTACTCACCGTGATCCTGTCTAGATATGTGATGGTGGCTAACTGGGAGAAGCTGCAGGTGGCTGGGGTGATACCTCTGCTTCTCTGGGCATGTAGGACTCTTAGTCTGAATTTTCCCATATTCTTTCAAACATGTGATTGGTCTGTTTCACTACCACGAGAACAGTATATACTGTTGTTTCTTCTCTGTGTTAAAAGAGTTTCTATAGCAGTCTTGGGGTAGGAGCAACAAGTACAAACCCTTGGAGAAGAGGAGTATTGAATTGCATGCAACTTTTCCTTCTTAAAATGAGCTATAAAAGGAAAGAGAGAAGCTGCAGCTTTGAACTTTTAATGTATCACAGTATCTTTGAACTAACTGGTGCATGAAATGTTCTTAAAATTCTTTAAAAATATGATAGAGAATTATGATGTGTAGACTTTTTTTAAGGGATGTGTATTAGGGGGATGAATATTGGTATAAAGGACAGAGTTTAGTCTGGGTATGATCTTTAAGTTCTTGGGTACTGCCTTGTAATTAAGAGCTTTAATTGTCTGGTCTCCTGTTCTCTGAAGAACTCCCCCTTACATTGCCCTTTTATCAGTTTTAGAAGATAATATTTAAGCAGTGCTGCATGAATACCCTCATAATTGGTAATAAAAAAACTGTACATTTTCTCATCATATCTTTTGATTCCAGTTCAAGGGAAGCTAGCCCTTTAGCTAGAGCCTTTAGAGGAATTTTAATATGGCTGTATTAGTTTGGATATGTAGTGTGTCAGTATACTTGGGGAAAGTGCTGAATTTTTGAATTCAGTTGATTGAACATGGCTACAATGGTGAATTGATAGCCTGTCTGCCAGCTTCTCTTGTTACTTACACCACATGTATGCAGTGATGGTAGCTTAAGCAACTCACATACACTTGTGCTGGCTTGGAGAGCTCATCTATATGGCCAGGAAGAGAATCTCTGTTATGCAATCATTCCTTGTGTTTGCTGTTGAGGTATTCCCAAAGACTCCTTGCTTTTAGGGTGCTTGTAGGATAACAGTATGTGTTGGCTTTCCTGAGTTGATACTGTCTCTAAAATCAGATCTGTATCCACAAAACTCCTGTCAGAAGGGTCCTGAACCACCAGCAGACACGATTCACTTTTGCTTGCTCCTGCCCTGGACCGACAAAAGGCCAGCAGCCCAGCAGTGAAACACTATTTGGCTTCTTCTTGTACCCTTTTTGACAGTTTTGGATCCAAACTTAGATGAAATAAGTTCCAGGGTTCCTGTCTCAGTCCCACCAGCTTTCTAAAATATGAATAGCAGCTGGAGAGAGAGGAGCCTGACATGCTATGCAAAATGAAGATATGTCATGGAAAGAAACACACTAAGATTATGGATGGATTTTTTTTGGTGGAGCCTCTAGGGGGACAAAGAGGTTTTTGATGTTATTGAGGAGACATTTTGTGGGGAGAACAGTAGAGTGATCAAAGCACATGTCTGTCATATGTTTGGCATGAGCTTGCTGGTTGTAGGAGACAGAAAATGTAAATAGACACACTTTAAGACCAAATTCTACCTGATTTTTGCAAACAGTAGTAAAGTTGAAGTACAATATATCAGCCAATAGCTAGAAAAGAGCCAGGGGTGTCTTGGCCTCGTTTATAACAGCTCAAGGAAATTAATTAATTACACTTAAGGGTAGTGAAATTGAACTTTGCTCCTTTACAAAGAGAATGTCTTTGTACAATTTAAAATAAATACATATGTAAATAAATACAACATTATCTTATTTCCAATCTTCTCCTAAGATAACAAGCAGAAAGCAGTTGTACAGTGGTTGATACACTGCATGCCAAAAAGGTTCTTTTCTGCCTTTGCTGCTGATACTGATGACCAGATCTGAGGATACTTGTGCGTCTCACGCACTGTTGCATAACAACCTATGTGAGTTTTGTGAGCTGATTTATTTTCAGCCTTCTAGCACATGACTGCTTTAGACCACCCTCTCTTGTCCCAAATTTCTCTTGCTCCCTCCCACAATCCTTCTCAGCCTGCTGCTTTGTGGCTAGCGCCAGTCTGCATATCCTTTAAGAAAACACCCTTGAGGAATATCGTGCCATTATGAATGTGTCCCAGACTTTTTCCAAGACATGCTCAAAATAATTTTTTCCCCTTTTACTTTTACAGCATTGCCCCATTTCCTTGATTTAAGATGACTCGACTTATGTTTCCTTAAGTTTTAATCATCTTCTTTGGAGAGCATGGCATATACCTTGCTTGAACTTGGCCAGTTGTGTCTGAATTTGGTCTGTCACATACTGAAAGCAGGCCAACCTCACATTTGGCTGGCTTAGCAAAAAGAGGCAGTATGTAGAGGAAGTTAAACATCCTTAGGGTATGATTTGGTTTGTTGGGCTCCCAAAGACAGACAGAGACAGTTCAAGCAGGGAAGCTGGGTACGTAATACACTAATAATTTCCTGAAAGCAGTGAGAAACATTTAATCCTTCAGCCTGTGCTCATTTACTGTGTGCATTCCCGTTTGCCTTATAATGACTGGAGGGACGAACGGCATGGGAGTGACAGTGTGGTACTGTGCTGGGCTGCATCTGTAAACCAGGCTGCTCTTAGAGGGGAATGCCTGTGCTGTTTTGTGTTTAGTAAGGGCACCATATGTGTGCTCTGCTTATTAGATGTCTTTCTTACAGAGCTTATGTCATAAATAGTATCAAGACAATAAAAGCAGTATTAAATCTCACACATGTTTAGAGTGAACCAGACATAATACTCTACTCCTGCACCAGTATCATGTGTCTGCTTAATCTCTCTAAAATTCAAAATCCCTGGGCCTTAAGAATAAGGCTGTTTGCTGATCCCCCTCCACAGCAGCCCTTTCTTGCTGACAGTGTAGTATCATTTTGTAGGATTTTCCCTACCATCATGCCTTTCCGGTAATTTTGAAGCAGATGAGTGTCTGCTGCCTATATGTCCTCTTTTCCTCCCTATCTTTCATTTCTGTTTTGTTCTTTTCTCTCTAGTTCCTGAGAAAATAGCAAACAGTCACCTCATCTCATTGCTTCTGACACCATTACTGGTATTCACTCCCTCTAAGAGCAGGTTTGCAGTTCTGGAAAGCAGTCTCTCCAGACTGTAGTGTGAGTTTGAAATCCAGAGCAGGATTTGACTTGAGCCTGACCCTCTCTTTGACTCTAGTATATGTTTGCATTCTCTCTGCAGTGCCTAGCTCAGCCTTCTGACTACAACCTTACAGAGATGAGGACTGGTTCCCAGAGCCATTCAACTGTGCTAAAACCTGTGTAAGCAGGATGTATAGGGATCCTTACCTGCATTCCCTCTGTTTTAATGAAAGAAGAGTGTTTAGAGCTAGGCATGTTTGTGCTTCAGTGCACATGGAAGCTGCAGGGAGAGAGGATGGAGGAAATGCAGTGCAATCTTTTGTCTGCAGCTCTGTGGCTACCTGATCCTCTTGACATGCCCTGAGAAAGGAGGGAAATGTTGTTATCACTTTAACCAGCAGCACAGGAACAACGCGTGTTGTACAAATTAGTCAGTGCTTTCTTTTGGAACTGGCAACAGAGACCAGAAATCCTGACTGAGCCATGCCTCTTGGTTCCTTATTCTCATTACTCTTCTTGGAGCTTCATCCTTGTAGCCTGTGAGAGGCAACATTATGCCATGCAGTGTATTTCTGTGAAAATTGCATGGCACCATTGAGGGAGAATTTTATTTCCTCCTTAATTAATTTATCTTCCTTTTTTTAAACATCCCCCCCAATAGATTAATAATATATCTAAAAATACTGTAACCTTATGTAATTATGGGATGATATATGATGATTGGCTTAATATCAAACTGAAAATAGAGAAAAGCAGCCCAGACACTTGCAAGGGAGGCCCAGGTGAGAGGGAATGGTGTTCTACCTCCTGCAGGAAGCCAAAGTCCATGAGATTGCTGCTGGGCCACTCTGGAGTGCAGCTCTCTGGGACAGCAGTCAGCAGTTTTCTGTGGACTGGAGTTGGAATGGGCTAAGGTTACCTTCACAGCTACAATTCCATTACTGCTGCTTTTTCACGGAAAGTGATTTTTTTCATTTGTTCAGCAAATGAGGCAGAGGAAGAATGGAGGAATATGCAGCACGGAAGTGATTTCATAAACCTCAGGCTGAATTCATGTTGCTTATGAGCTGGGAATAAGAAGATTTGGTTTGGTTCTTTTTCTTGCTATGGCTGTGGTCTGAAAGTGCTCCAGAAGCTAGTGAATTTGGATCGCATTTAAACTGGCATAAATGCAAGAGGGTATGGGCCAATTTTTCAAATAATTGCTTAATTTCAAGGGGTTTTTCTAAAGAACCATTCCTGGTTAATTCCGCTTCTGTACAGGCTTCTGATGTGATTATGTGAAATTCACTGAATGAACTAGAGAGCCTTACCTCTGCTTTGCCTACCCACAAACGAAGATCTTCACTTGCCATGTAAAGTTTAAGGTGAAAGAAAAGATCTCTTTCTTTTAAAGGATTTTCAGTGCCTTTTTACAAAAGGTACTCCTCTAAAAAGCAAACAGCATAATACCTCATATCTCCAAATTATTTTGCATCCGAAAGGTGGAGATCAAATTCACCACTACCAAGAGGTAGTGACAGTGGGAACCACATAAAGATATCTTAAAAAAGAACTAGGAGGCTTTCACGTGTATTTCTCAATTTGATTACTGAAGCTGTGGCAGTGTAGAAAGGGTATGAAGTTGGAAGGTGAGGAAAGGAACATGCCTCTCCATTCATTTCACACATGCAGAAGCATTAGCACCTATTTAGATATTTATCTGCAAACTGAAAAACTAAGAGACAAAATAATACTTATGTACTTCAATACCATAATTATTATTATTATTGTACCTGATCTAAGCCTGAAGCTTTTGACTGTAACTGTCTTCAGTGGAAGCACAATTCTTGTGTGATGAAAATCAGTTTTTAAGTAATTATTTACTTTAGTTGTAAGTGCTTAAAATTAAGTATTGTAGCTTTACATTTGGAAAATTAGTAAAATGGCACCTGTATTTAGAGGTAGAAAGCATTAGGATTAATCTGACATTGTTCTTTTTATTTCAGTAGAAGTTTTCCCTGTTCAATCACTCAGGGGTTCAGACTTCAGGCCTGCACACTCACACCACCAGTACATGTCCGTTCAGCTTCACTGCATCACAGAACTCTGGTCTGGCTTTAACATGGTGGGACTGTAATGTGCTGCAAACTAATTTGATAAGAAATGGAGAGTCATCATCCAGGTGTGATATATATGTGTGTGTGTGTGTATATACATGTATATATACACAAATACTCCCCATAGTGGGAGATGTGTCTTGCCATACTTGTGAAGCAAACTCTCCTGCTTCCTCGGTTGTTAATGGGCTGCTGCACTTTCCTGTATTTCAAATCTTACTTAGGTTAGATTCAAACAAAATTTGTTGCCTTTTGACAGTTCATCTATGGCTTTCAGATATGTTGGATGTTGCTGATAAAAGCCTTATATTCGCTGCATTTACATGACAAATGGATGCCAGATACAGTCTAAAACTTTTAAGCACTTAAGGGCAATTTATGATACTTGCTACATTAGATGCAAATGCTGGTTTCTGTANAAAAAAAAAAAAAGATATTAATACCTAGCATTTAGGTTGTGTTTTCTGAATTTCAAACTGCTGTGTGATGTCCAAATCATTTTTGTCACCTTGTAGATAGGTAAATTGGGCACAAATTTGCAAACTGATTTTGTAAATGAACTTTTGACATTTTTTTTTAACTGAG
>VZTN01031556.1:3000-19277 GCA_013400515.1 Erpornis zantholeuca | reverse complement strand
AGGTCTTTTCCAACCTTAATGATTCTATGATTCTATGTTTTTGTGAATAGTAGCAAGGAGCAAAGTTTATCAAGATAGCATTTTGTAAATGTGTGGTTTGGTTTCAAAGTGATGCAACTGCACAGCCTCCTTCTAAAGCCCCCTTCTGAGCATACATCTGGCACATACGTGTTTCACTCTCTGTCTTTCCAACATTCAGAATAGCAAGGGAGGACTTCCCATCTTTCAGTCAGAGAGACACTGGGGTGTAAAAGAGCCCAAGCAGGTTACTAGTGGTGCAGGATTTGCCTTTCATACCCAGGTTTGGAATTCTCCCCACCTTCCAGGACCAAAATAGCCTGAATCTATTCCTGACCATCAACACATACCGTTTATTTAGGGCGTGATGCAGAGGGGACAGACATCCTCCCCAAAGATTTAATGAGTTGTTGGTTAACTGAAAGAGTTTTTATTATTGCTGAACTACAGCTTATCAATGTGCTTTGAAAGGCATAATAGCAAAAGCTCTATAAACTCCAGATAATGGCAAAAGCTCTACAAACTCCAGAGTATTGGTGAGGTCTTGGTGATTTGTTCTTCATCTTCACTATTTCCACATCACACCAGGAATTCCTTCTGGAAATGCCTTTGTTGACATGCTGACAGCTTCTCTGTCCTCTAACCTGCAGGAGACTGACAACTACTGCTGTGGGGGCAGTCTTCCACTTAGGCAGGCTAAGATCTGTATGCAAGTGTGGAATTGCAGTCAAGGAAAACACTATTTGAGCTGCATAATTAGAGGATAAACTGTTATTTGTCAACCAATAGAGAATACAGAAACCTATCTTTATCTAACATTTTATCATTAGCTGAAGCAGAGGGAGGATTTTTAAGTTCAATTTCAATAAAGAGAAGATAATATAGAGCTGAAATTCTTAAATTAGCTGCTTTATTATAGTTAGTACTTTGATTAATCTTTTTAATTTATCGCTTAGTACGTGGCAATTACTCAGCATATGGAAATAAACCAAGGTTATTGTATTAGTGAGATATGTTTGCAGTGTGCAGGCTGGAATGAAACCGTACAGACTGTTATCAGTTGGTGCAATAGTGGTAACAGGTCTGTTGAAAGCTCTGGGTAGATTTCAGATGGTGACCTCTTGATCCCTCTTATCAGTTCAATGATAGCAAGAGAAGCTCTCCTAGGAAACCTTGGCTTGCAATGATTAATGCTGTTCTTTCTTTAATTGAGAAGGGCCGATTGTTAGGATAAAACTTTATGGAGTTATTGTAATCATTTGATGTGGCAAATCATCAGTTATTGTTATCTAAATTAACACAGGTTGGTACAAAGGTAGAAGAAGTAAATTCCTTTATGGATTACCTCTAGTACAGTACACAAGTAATTTATTTGGTTTAATAGATGTAATATTCAATCTGGCAACCTGAAGTATATAGGAGCCTTAGGCTTCCACATGGAGATAATTATTATCCTTTAAATTCATTATTTCCCCATAGAATGTGTGTTCAGCAGGTTCTGGTGATAGTTAAAGCACAAAAAAAGGTCTGCTGGAATTTGCAGAATAAAGGAGGTGGATGCCTGTCCATTTCCATAGTCATAGAGAGTTCCCATGTATTTTGTGAGATTTTGGCTGACCTTTTTCAGCTGGAGGAATTTTATTTGGCTGTAGACAGGGAGTTAGCCCTCTTTAGAAAGCACATTGATAGTTTGCTGACATCTTTTACAGCTTCAGCTGAAAAACTGAAGGAAACTCAGTCCTCTTTCTGGAAAATGCCTCTCCCAGTGTAACACATTTTCAGGAATCAGTATGAATCTCTCCTTTATAACTCATGTTGTATCTACTCTGTGGACCTTATATTATAGGGGTGACAGTGTAGCACTCTGTACTAGTACTGATGTCACTGCAATTTGATCAAGTTGTATTGCAAATCACATTAGTCATGACATCTCTACACCACCCACACATTCTAAAAACAAATAGTTGTTTCCAAAGTACAGAAATTTTTTTCAGTTCTTGCTAAATTACTGGTTCTTAATGCTGCAAACATTTTAAACAAAGTCGTTCTTTTATACATGAAGTAAAAACACCTGTGCAATTACCCTTGTGTTTCTGGAGCACAGAAATTTTATCTAGAGGACTTTGGGAAGGGGAAGAGGGGAGGTCATGGAATTACTTCAGCCACACAGGCTGGATCAGAAAAAGTTTAGGGTGGTTTGAAGAAGAAAGACTTACTCTGAAAATGGTGATAGTATCTAAGAGATCTTTTTTCCTCACTAAACACAAGCATGTGCCTAACTTTAGGCCTGTCCTTAAATATCTTGCATTGAATTATTGTATTTGTTTAGGACTCACTGAGATTGTTAAATTGATGCCCTGGGACTACGTTTTTCTTCCATATGTTTTCAATTCATAGGTTCATAACCATAGAACTCCTGAATTCACCTGAACAGAGAAGGTAGAGTGGAAGGTACTGTGTGAAAAATATGAATCTGATTTGCTGCTCCCTGTGCTTTTCTTTCTTAATCTTTTTCAAGGAGTTATTGACTCTTTGGAGAAGTCATTATTATCAGCAGCATTTTAAAGGATAAATATAGCCTTAATTCAAACTGACAGCTTTAAGTATTCCCTCTGATAGCCAGATTCATCATTGTTGGCATGGTTAAATGCAAAGCATGTGTGGTTTCAGATTGCTACAGTGACTCTGTAAAACATACAAACTATAATCTCAAGGTCAAAAATAAAACTGAACTTTTTATATTCAGTGCTTTCTCTAGCAGACATTTACTCTGTATTAAAGGTTATACATTAATACTACTTTTCCTGAAAAAAGTAATCTCTAATAGTTCCCAGTGTTCCAGATGTACCTTTCAAACCATAGGCACATGCGGGCACTTCTAGGGTAAACTATTGCAGCTATTGAAAATATCTACCATGAATGAAGATACAGTGAAAAAATGCAGTATTCTGGTGAACCTAGAAAAAGAATACCATTTTCTAATCTGGGATCTGAGAAAGACTGAAAGCAAAACCCTTATCTATTTTAAAAGTACAGTGCAGCTCTGCAGATCCATAGTTCCCTACTTTCATCAAATTCCTAACCAGTTCACATCTGAAGCCTGCATGCACAACTTCTGAAACATCTGAAATATCAGAGAAAAAATTAGCTACAGGATAAAATAACTGTCTGAAAGTGTCCCCAGGTATATTATCTGCAACACCGCTCCATCGTTTTTAAAAGATACCTTAGTAAAGGAAAATTGAGGTGACCTGGTGTCAGTATAAAAGTGTGTTTACAGGAAGAAAATGCCAGGCACTAATGGGATCTTTAGTCTACAGAGGAATATATAATGAAAAACAGTAACTTAGAGCTGAATCTAAATATATTCAAATGTAAAAAGGGTTACATTTTTAATAGAGGGTGACTGATCATTTACACAAAAATATCAAAAGAAACAGAGAGTTCCCTGACTTTGTCTTCCTGCCAGGAGATTTTTAAGGAGATTTCTTTAGTGTCATGAAACACCTTTACCCTGTTTACTTCTGGGAATGTATTGGTTTAATGCTGAGATAGTTGTGTACCTATTGTTAAGTTTTTATGCCAATTAGAGGCCAGCTAAAAGTGATTGAATTGTTTTCCTACAGTCAGTCCATGTCATTTACTCATTACTCACTTACAGGGGAAAGTACTATAGCAGATGAGATACTCCCTCATAGCTCAGTGGTAGGTTTGTCCCTCACTAAAATATGTTCATGGATCAAAAATTAAACTTTGGTTTCAACTATGAAATATCAAAGCCAAGAAGACATGTAATGATATTCCTTAATAGATGATGCTTTGGAATAAATTAGCAATGAGGAAGGAGATCAGATGAGTAATTTCTTAGCTGACAAAATGTTGTTGATGATGGCTATTCCAATTGTATCTTCTGCTCTGTTGCACACCTAGTTCTTTGACACAGTGTGGTCTCAGCTGCTGGGATCAGTTTAATTTACTGTAAGCAGAGATGAGCTGTACCCATCACAGTGACAAAAGATGTACCTGAACCTTTTGATGAGGCTGCAGATCTTTAACACATCCCGGACTTAGGTATTTTTCCCCTCTCACAGTTCAGTGAATATCCACTTCAAATGGCAGGGAGAGTGAATAGCTGTTTACAAAGATTTGAGTGAAGCTGTTTCCCTCAGGCCAACATACATTTAAAAATCCATTTTAATGCATGCACTTACAGTATCTGTTTCTGACCGAAACACTCAGTCTGTCCTAGTCAATCTTATGGCTTGCTAATTCTTCTATCAAAATAGGAAATGAAGAAGATTACATATGGTTTTCTAACGCTTATTTCTTCCAATCATGATATCTAGAGCTATGCAAAATTGTGGATCTTTCTTCAGTCATTTCAGAGAACTTGCAGGATTGGATACCCCCCAGAACCGACTCATACTGATTTCTTGAGTGAGAACCAGCCACTGTCCATCTGAAAGTCTGCCACACTGACTCTGCTAGGGTAGACCTCACTTTCAACAAAAAATCTTTAAGTGAGATTGCGTAGTGTGAATTGTATTGGGTGAGGAGATATTGCCTTGTGACCATATCCAGTTAAAGGAACAAGAACAACACCTCTCTTGCATCAGTGGCATCATTTCTTTCTGATGAGCAGCTGGTTTTGATTTGCAATGATTTAACTCAGCTATTGGCCTCCTGAGCATCCTAGTTGCATGCAATGAATATATCAGAGAATGGACGTGAGCCATACTGCAGTGTGACAACAGTGCATGTGTTTGCTGAAGAAAAGTAGTGAGCAGATGGGCACCAATCTTTTCCTAACAGCACCTTAGGTAGCTATCCTGACATCCTTTCCTGTAAACAGAGTGAAGCTGAGTAACTCTGGGCACAATGAGAATCAAGAGTAGACTCTTTGTTTGGAAATCCTTATTCTCTGCCTCTTCCTTGGATGTTCACACTCTCTTCTCACGTGATGTGGAGCCTGATGGAACCCAAGTTGTGCATATTTCTGATGAATAAAACCTCCTGATTATCTCACCATCTTCTAGTGTACAGATGATGTTAAGGCATCATTGCTGATGTACATTCAAGTGCAGAGAGGGGAAATTCTTGAGGTCTGAAAGCCATTGCCGGAGTGGCCAAAGTAGGTCATTCATCCTACTCACAAGCACTCTTGTCTTTATCCCAGCCACAGATCATGATCTCTGGCATATAATATTTGCATATTTTCAGAAATACTTTATTGTACTTGTAGGTGGTTTTCAACTTATTTTACAGATCGTATTCCTTATATAGAAGCACCTCCTTCCTTTTCTACTCTGAGACTATTGTACTTTCCAGACTGAAATGATTGGGGCCTTATGAGAATCAAAACTGCTTCTTGGTTTTAAAAAAAGATAAATCTTTGTGAAATACTTTATAAACAATAACATAAGTTGGCTTCTGCGAAATGGCTTACAATAACTGTTTTTGAACAAATATATAGTTTGTACAATTATATATTGTACAAATTACTTCCTTTGTTATGAAAACAATCAAGATACGCACTACTTAGGAGATTTTTTGTGGCCTCTGAGTTGTCTTAAGATGTAAGCTTCTCATGGAAATTGGGGAGAATTGGTAGATCTTCTTTAAACCTACTGGGTAAAAGAATCACCTTCTGACCAAGGCAGTACATTTTTTCAATCAGAACAGTTTAATGCCTGCATTTCCATGGAGGAATCTTGGTAATGGAGTGGAAGATTACTTTAGTCACAGGAGTGTTTTATACAGGTATTTCAAAGGCTCTTCTCTACTATTTTCTGGAAGGAACTAGTTCAAACTAGGTAGATAATTACTTCTTTTTGTTGATGCCTTAGATGGAGAGGTAAAGGGCCTTGAGACTCTGAAGAAACTGTAAAACTGATGGATTTACTCTTGTCTTTTTTAAGTGGAAAGGTTGAGCTTTGCTGGCTAGAGCCAAGCAACGTGCAGGGGTACTGTACCAGCTCTGCCAGGGCTGTTCACTTGTCCATGCTGTCCCAACCTGGGTTTGCTTGGCAGTGTTTCCAGTGTGCTTCTTTTCTCACATGCAGTGCTCCCTGCTCTCTGTGGCTCTCACACAGTCCAAGCCTGGCATCTCTATCCTGAACTGAAGTTTAGATTAGCTAGTTCAGTATGGACAACTGCAGCTTTCACTGTTCCAGTTCACAACCCCAGCTCTTGCAAGCACTTCTGTTGTGGCCTTCAGCATTTTTGCAGTCCTGTTTCAAAGCCTTTTGCTGCTGAAAATCAAATGTGACTTAGGTTCTGCTTTCATCATTCCTCACAATGTGTTTTTGCCCTGGTGAGCATAGTTGCAAAAATTTGCTTCAAGCTAATCATCTGAGCACTGAATGATTGGGAAAAGCCCCCAAGCTGCACTATGGCACTTCAGAAATAATTTTCTCAAGATCATTTAGTGGGTAAAGCTATTTACAATTTCACTTCACTCAGAAATAATTGCAGGAGGGAAAGAACCAGAGATGGAGAAGAGAAATCCATTATATTTATGTGAATGCATTATTATTTATTTGCTTATGCATGGAACCACTCTTTTAATACACTGTAGGAGATTGTGAGTTCTTTGTTCTCTTTGCATTTAACAAAATCCTTTGCAATCTCTGCAGTTCCTGCAACTTAATATTTTGAAGGGTATTATAAACATAGGCAATTCCCACCTGGAAAAATCAGCTGGCTATGGCAGTGAAGCACTCCTAGAGGCAGGCAGTTCCACTAACTGTGGAGCGGAGAAAAAAGGTGCTGGTATCTCTGAGTTGTGTGCCTCGGCTGCCAACCCGAGACATTATCAATAGGTCATTATGCAGAGCTAGGTCCTAATCACACAAGCCCCTGCCAAACTCCACTGCACTCAGCAGTCTCTGATAGCTGCATATTGGATGACTGAACGACAGTAACGAAAACCACACAATTAAATTTGGATTTTTTTTTAATCTACTGCTTGTTAAATATTAGTATATCTTTGAAAGTAACTCCATGATGCCTGTTTTGTACTAACAGCTGGGGTGTTTTGGCCCAAAGTTGGATTCTTAACTTGGACTTTTGGGCAAGGTAATGAAACTGAAAGGCTCTGGTTTGCCTTACATACCTGTGTTGTCCACATTAAGTGGGTGGGATGAAGCTTACCTTTATGAAATGTACAGCATTTTTTTTGTGTAATAGCTATCTATACCTTTATTAATCTGTAATTTGTTCGTTTATGCTAAAGCTACTCACTATTTATCTTGGTGTCCTCAAGCAATACTGGATATAGGAGTTGCACAGCAGCAGAGTTCAAAGTATAATTATTTTGAGGGCACTTAGAAGATCACATAAGCCACATTCTTTAGGGTATTTGTCTTGGTATGGACATACCTTATATTAGATAGTCTTTTTCCCATAGACGCAAAATTGCTTATGTTAAAAGTTAATTAACTTGTTTGAATTGTACATATGAAGTTATGTTTAGATTTGGAGCTCAGTTTGAGTTATTCAGGTCTAAAGGTTTAACTTTTAATCCAGCTGAGTTGATAACTCCTGAACCATGCCTTTTAGGTTTTAGTCATGTTATTTCTCATGCTGTTGTATGCATTATTTATTACAGGGATTCCAAAACATTTTAAAGATATGTTATCTTTTTGGGACATCTCTTCACTGATTCTCAACCCACAACATCCTGACGACAGCAATATCAATGGCTTGCAAGGAAAAGTGAGATTAGGAATGTGTACATTTGTATCTTTCTTTTTAATACAATTCTGTCATTGGGAAAAAGGAGACAGAGGGAAAGCTTTGTGATGAAACTGTTCTTCCCAGCCAGCCAAGAAATGTCTTATCTACCCTTTGTGCTCTACAGACCACAACTAGGGTATTTCTGCTTGGTGCCGCAAATCTATTTTCTTTTTAGCTTTTTTATGAAGATGACTTTGCTTTTACATTCATAATATGCTGTCAGCACTATAGCAAGGGCCTTGCATAAAAATGCATTCTCTTATACAATGACACACTGTAGTCCTTTACTCTTAACTCTTAGATACTCTTAAAACTGCAATGAGTGGAGCTGTCTGGACAAAACAGCAGAAGAAAGTCAGAATTTGGATGTGGTCTAGGATTGACATCATGGGATTGTTATTGTATTTTAAAATATAGCTTGCAAAACTGTGTTTCTCTAAGTGCTTCAGGGCCTGCATTATGCCAAAGAGTTTACCACATGATGCTTGCTTGGAAGTCCACAATAGTGATAATGATACAATGGAAGGATGTGTTTGTTTGCTACAAGAACTAAAGGAAAATCTTTGTTAATTAGCCTAATACACAGCTGGAGGTTCTTGTTCATATCCAGTTACAGTCAGATGTTAAAATAAGAATTAAAATATTATAATAAGAAGAAAAAATATGAAACCACTGCAAAAATAAACTTATCCCTTTCCTGAAATACATTCTCATGTCCCAGAAAAGTCTTCCAAGGTCAGAGGTTTTATTTACATCTTTGTGTTTAAATCATCAGTGGAATTTTTTTCTGTGAATTGTTCTAATGATGTTTTCAGTCCATTTTTACTTGTGATCACAACTTTAATTATGAATTATGTGAAAAAAAAAGATTTCCTTTTATTTTTCAAAAAGTCTTGGCTTGCTAATCTGATTTCTCTTCCTTATTGTGAAATAGTGACTGATTATTCCCTATTCATTTTCTCTGTCTCTTTCATGGCCTTGTAAATCCTCCTAATCCCGTCTTCCAAGTCAAATAAGCTTAGTTTAATTTCTACTTGCACATAAACCTTCCCCATTTTGCCATTTTCTTACCTTCTTCAGCTCTTCTGAGGTGGATATGACTTCTGCTAGAATAATTTCCCCTGCAGTAGTATGCGTGTTTGCAGTTCCAAGTACTGCTTACCAGAAAAAGGCAGCCAATTTCAAGCCCCAGTGGTTACCCTCTATTGCTCAAAGGTGCACCTGGAGTGCACCTCTGGCCACAGCTGACAGGCACTGATGGAGACCCCAGCTCGCATGTGGATCTGCACAGACCACAGCCCATCCTGGCAGACGCCTCTGCAGGCTCCCCCATGCAGTTTGAGAAAGCTTATCTGCATCACCTTGCCCTTCCTCAGGACCTTTGGATTTCAGAGGACTTAGCCTATGTCATAGCAGAAGTTGAACTGGACTTTGGTGGATTTTTTTCCCCTGTCAGCACATGATTGCAGGCTATTCCCTAGGTTAAGGAAAAAGGCAGAGTTTCCTAGAGCTTCACCAGCCGTATTCTCTATCTCAGTTCTTCTCAGGTGATGGTCCAAAAGTTCATAAACTTTCAAGATTTTCTATAATTGCAGGGCTTTTGGAAATATCAGTCTTTCCTTTTTGCTAATGCATGCAGCATTATGGAAGTTATATTTATTTTTTACATAAGAAATGAATGGCCTAGGATTTGAATCTTCTCCCCTTCCATGTGTGTGCTGAGCCCTTCTTTTTTCCCTAATCAGGTGACAGTACTTGGGCTCTCATGTAAAAATATGCTCTCAACTGTAAGTCATCCTAGAAAAATAGAAATAATACCGGGAAATGAAATGGCATTTCTCTAAGTCCCCATAGAAAATAATAAATCACTGCTAAACGTTTGAGACTGGAGTGGGTGGAGGAGATTGAAAAGAAAAAAGAAAACAAACCTAAGGATGCCATAAAATTCTGGTATGCATTTAATGAAGTGCCTTGACTTGCTAACTAAATTTAAATAAATACATATGATTTAGGAATAACCCTTTTATAACAGCATTAGTCTCTGTGGTAGAATTGGGTGAAGCCACTTCTGTAGCATTTTGATCGATTTCCCTAAGTCAAAATGGTAAGTGCCTGCATTAATTTACAGAGTATTTTGGCCATATGTGACACTGGAACAGCTATTCTGTTTCATGCACTTTTTTATTCTAAGCTATACTGGAGTATATAGAAATTAAGTATCTTGGCATTCTTCCTGTGGATGGAAGTCACCTTCAGGAAAACCAGAAGGGTATTACTCTTGTAGAGCATAAAAGGGGCTGGCGAGCAAGAGAGCAGTATACACAACTATTTCATCAGATAATGAAAGTTTTTTCGCCTCTGTAGGAGTCCCATAGACTATCTAATCTCCTAATTACAATCAATAAGATTTTGTAAATATCTCTGTTTCAAGTCAAAGGGGAGATGAGCGTGTATATGTTTCTGTGTAAGGACATGCACCTGACTGACTGCTGAGCAGAAAATGCACATCTCTTCAGAACCTTCACATGTTTATTGAATTTTATCTACTCCCATTTATAACAAATGGTGAATGGTTTACAGAGAGTTCATGTGTGACAAATAAGCATCATGAGAAAATACTGCTGTTATTCACAACACATGAGGGGAGAATATTTTATTATGATTATGAGCCACAGCTATTAAAACCTGTCATCCAGTGAACTTCAGTATAGTCTGTGGTATTTGCTTGACTGTTTATGACAACACTGAGGAAGCACTAATTATTTATAATTGAAATAACAATATAAAGTGCAATTCTACAACTAATGAAGGTGGGAAAGTGTCTCTCAAGAGGCAGGTCAAAAAGGGTTCTTGTCTCTCATATGCTGACCATCCATTATTCTTAAATTTTAAATCATAACTCATGAAAGGTTCCAGCAGCTAGGGTCTAGTGTGTGCTAGACACACCATGCTGTGATGATTATCTCCTGATTTTCATAACCAGAAGAGCATTAAATATTTAAAAGATGGGACAAAGAACTGGAGTAAGATGATGGGGTCTGCTATTTCTCCCAGGAAGTGTGGAAGAAGATAATAGGGCAGTGGGATTTGAGTTGTGAAAAGATTGGATTATAAAACAGAAAGTCTTCATGCAAAATGAATGCTCATTTAGCCAATAATAATTTATACGCTTTTCCCACCACTAACATTATCATGTATATTTGAAGGCACAAGAATGAGTAGGAAGAACGAGTAGGAAATTGCAGCAAAAAGCACTACAGTCTTTGAGACACCCTTTCTATGCAGAGTCCCTTGATGTTTGGGTGTATAGAAGAGAGAAATTCTTCACTTTATAGGGAGTAATACTTGAAGAAATCCTCCTCATGAGATCAGTCAGTGTATATCTGTTGCTCTACTTTAGGTAACATGTCCAGTGATGTGGTATTTAGGATGAAGTATATTCCTGTTTAGAATGGGAATAAATTTGATTTAGTAAAATTAAACCGGTGAGGAATTCGGAACAACTTAATGGATTCTAATTTCCAATTCAGCTTCTGAATTTTGCTCTACATCTGCCTCTTCTGACAGCCCTGTAGTAAATAAACCTATCAGATTTCTTTGAAATTTGTCAGCCAGCATTGTGCAGTAGGTGAAAGCACAGTGCATGGAAATAATGGGACTTCCCCCGGGGAGCAAACAGTTCCCTGATAGCTGATAACAAAGACATCCTGCTTCCTAGGACTATTTAGATTAACCATCAAAGAAAAAAATCAAAGAAAAGAACTATAACAGTTTCATAAAAATATAATACAAGAAATAAAGGTAATTCCTATCACTGTTAACTACAAAGCATGGAATTCACTAGCAAATCAAAGTTGTCATTTACCGAAAAATATACTGGTATTTCTGACAATGGTCCCAATTTCATAACTATTGACTGATATAACTCAGTAAATGGTATTTCAGATAATGAACCTGAAATTTAAACATGGAAGGCTACATGAATATTTGTGTGTAAATTAGAAGTGAGAAAGACTTAATAAGCCAGATCAAGTGTGATGTGTGAGTACATGTGGTGTGAATGATGAATTAATGTGTTATTCCAATATGGAATACTCCTGTGAATTGTTTCTTGTGAATTCAGAATTGCAGTCTTTCCCTAGGGGTTTTAAGACCATTGGTAGAACCCTGCATCTAATGTTACAGCTCTTCAGAAGACTTGATGAAGAATTTCTGAAGTTCTGAGTGAATTGTGCTGAATGCCATACTTTTGATAGGATTTTTATCCATTCCAGTTAAAAATGACCAATGGACTCTTTTCCTCTGGGAGACAATTTCACAGCCAGATAGAACTCACTATCAGGAAGGTTTTTCACTAATAATCCTTAATTTTCCTTTTACTGCTCCCCTAGAATATTTCATAAACAAATGAAACTCTGTAATTAACCATGTTTCCCTCAGTGTGGAAATGCTGGCCAGAGATTAGATCTCTTGCTGTCAACAGCAGGTTTTTATTCTTGCAGGAGCAAACAACAAGGCAGTTCTCATTAGATATAATTTTCAGGCCCCAGAAGTTTTGATAACCAAAATTTGCACAAACCTGTCTATTCCCAGAATTTAAGAAGGGATAAAATTGGGCCAGAGTGCTTGTACCTAAATCTGTAGCTCAGCATCTTAGCAGGCATAGGTCAGCAAGGAGAAATCATTCTCTTAATGCTGATTCCCAGTACATAATTAATATCCCACTATCAAGAGGCAAAGGTGCTTTGATTTCAACATATGTTTGTGCTGCTCTTCTGATTGCTGTAAGGGAGCTGCAACAAGAATGATCTTTTTAATCTAACATGATTTGAAACTGTTTGTTGCCCATATTCTGATAAGAAAGGTATCCTGGCAGAGGTTTATCTGTGCTGATAGTGGCTGTAGGGAAATGTTGATACCATACTTCAGCAACTATCTTCTTAACATCTATTCTTTAGCAGATTGAAAAGTATAATAGATACTTGAGATGCTGTATTGTAATGAATTGTCAATAGTCAGAATGGGGGATTATCATAAAAATCATATGTTTTTTGTTATATATCATATTGTAGTCAACATGTATTATATTTTCACCTTTCTGTCCCTTCTTATTTTTTTTATTGCAGACTTGTTTTGACATGTTTTCTTCTTTCCTCTGTATTTTTCGCTCTTCTCACACCATCTTACACATTTTCTCTTTTCTTCTCATACATGCTATTTTTGTTTCTCCTTTTCCTCTTCTCTTTTAATTATTTTTCTCCATAATTGTGGACCACCCAAGCAAAAGTATGTCCATACTTAAGACAGTTTAAAAAGTTAAATTTGGAAATTTTTGTTGCAGGGTGAAATTGTGTGTGGGTTTTCTAGAAATGGGAAAAATTTAGATAAGAAAGTGTGGAGTTGCATCTTGCATAACAGATTTATGTCTGTATGTGGTATCACAGTGTCCTGAAAGTGCTATTAAGTCTGCTAAAGCCTGCACTATATTATTATCAGTGTCACCACAGCGTAGATTCTGGAACTGTAGATTTCAAACCCAAAACTGGTATAATTGCAGTATATTTAAAGATGTGTTCCCCCTATGTATAAGATAGAAGAAGAGCAATTTATGGTGTTTTCTAAGGAAATGTGGGGATTTGAGGAGGTGATTAGTCCTTTCCTGAGAGCACACTAAAAGTAAATGCAAATAGCTTTGCAGTTTGTATTCTAACTGGTAGATTTTATTTGCAGAGCCTGGAAATTCATTGATCTAATTCTAGTTAATTGGTTTATTGCTGTCCTGTGTATAGTACATACATCTGGATTTGTCTGTTGTACCCATCATGACTATATATGGGCATCTTAGACATTTACATCTCATGGCTATGTTCTGTAAACTTGTGGAGGGGAAGTTGCTCTGAATAGACTTTTGATTTTCCCTTATGTTGTCAGTGGAACAGCCTTCTGATGAGTCCAGGGTAAAAATAAAATTAATGCAATGCTCTCACTGCAGTCACTGGCAGTAGGCATCACGAGAAAATAGGGAAGTAATGAAATGAAATAATATGTACAGTAAAAAAATAAAGTACAATAATGGATTATAACCTGCAGACATGATTCTCATCTATTCCAAGGCCTTTTCACAAAGGGACGGTGGTGTAGAAGATGTATGGAGGCAACACAGAATAAGGATCCTTTACACTGAATGAGTAATGCAGCCTTAGCATAAATAAGAATGAGGTACTCCATATACCCAGAGTGATTTCTAGTGAGAAATGCATAGGTCTGCAGCCTGATAAATGTACCAGTAAAGACACAACCAATATATACTGGATACCCAGCAATGTGCCTGTCCACGCCTAGGCACTAAAACTTCTTTGTTGCTAGAAATGAAATATTTGCATGCTTCTAGTTTTTTGCTGCTTAAGTAAAAAAACACTTGAAAGAATCTTAATAGTGTGTCATCTTCTGTAAATCAAAAGCAGTATAAAATTTCTGCCTTTCTTTTCTCTAATGTCTCCACATGGCGCCTTACATTTGCTCCAGTCTCTCCAGGCTCCAGGAGCTCTCCTCCCGTCTTACTTCACTCTTTCATTCTCTTCTGTGATTACTTTCTTATTTCGTGTGCCATTTATGTAAATGGGGGTGTGGAAACACCCTATATTTGTGTTGTTTATTCCAATCTTTCCCCTCCCTGCTCCTTCTTGATACTGACTACTTTTGGAGTTGATGGATCCTGCCAGTGAACCTATCCTGAAGCAGTAGCCTGCAGCATTTTTGATACTGTCTGAGGTTTTTGGAAAGCCTAGTGAGACACTGAGTGAGCTGCACTCTCTCTGATAACAGTCCACCTGCCAAAGTCCTCTGGTCCAGGACTGCTTCTGACCTCTCTCATAGAGATTTTTCTTTTGTGTATCTCCCATAAGCAGTGGAGATAATCTTTCCTGGCACTGGTCTAAGCAGAAGAAAAGTCCTACCCAATGACTGCTTTTATTTTGATTTTCATAGGGTGCTTAGCATTTTAGTGGGCTTGGTGTCCCCAGTATTTTTTATATGTTTAGCAGCAGGACAGCTGAATAGAGCAGCTTCAGTCCTGTAGTCACAACTATGGTATTAGAGCCAAAGTGCTCAGTAATGTTCAGATTAGCAGCTATACTTGGTTTTCCTCAAGGTGGCTAAGGACCACAGGAAACTCTATTTCCTCTCTTGGCAGGTGTCTTTTAGCTAGAACTCAAGTAAAGGAAAATGACATAGAATCTCTAAAACACTTTACTCATATCCAAGTATGCAAAATTATGTCACAGTTTTGTTCTGTGACAATAAATGAAGAAAGTACTATATTGAACTCTTAAAACATTTTTTCCAACTGATTTCTAGAGATTTTTCTGTAGAATTCTTGTCTGTGTTTCCTTTGATCTGCTTGTGTTGGGGTATTTTGCTTCTGTGTTGTTTAGAATGATGTGCTTTCCAGACCTGAAGAGTAAAATTCTGTTGGTTTTTTTCATTATCTGGCAGGGTTGCTTACAGAAATGCAGTGTACCTAGGGAGGTAGGAAAGAACACACTGAGATGAGAATCTCCTCCTTTTACTGCTTCAGATGTTCAAGATTTAATTGGAGTGTTCTTAAAGCAGTAGAAATACATAGCTTCCAAAGAAGCAAAGCAGTTTTCTGTTCATTAAAACTTTTTGTTATTTTGTCTTATTCAACTTTCATTAGGATTTTTTTAAGTTATTGGATGCAAAATGTAGCTGCTTTGGTTATGCTTTATATGACTTTAAAACGCAAGCCTGGTAAATGGTACAAAGCTGGACACGTAAATGGAGCCCTGTCTCTCTCCATCTGATTTCTGCCCAGTGGATGTGTCTGCCTTATTTTCACTTCTGTGTGATGTTGAGCTACTTGCTTTTCCTGGAGCTAGGAATGTATCCTCAGCATGTAATACTGATCAACTCTGTATTTCCTGGCCACTTCAAAGCACCATTAGATTTAGATCTCTCTCCAATATACCTCCTGAAACACAAACTGTAATTAATTGGGATATAAGGATTTACTTAGATGATAAATCACAGTCTAAACATTGGGTTGCTGTTGAGACTTCAACTTAGATTTGGCATTGAGAAACCAACCTTAGACTAAAGTCATCAGAAGTCCCTTTTTACTAAGTTGTTGACACTTTTGGTAGAACATTACCCAGCTGAGATATTGGCAAATTGTTGATTAGAGGGGTGAGAACTCTCAGAAATTGTTCTGCATCTAATTTGTCAGGTGACCTTTCTTACAAGTACCTACCAGACCCAATCCAGACCTTTTTTCCCTTGTGAGATCATAGGATCTCAGTATAAGAAGAAGCCTTAAGAAATCGTCTCATCTGTCTGCATCAAGGCAAGATAAATTACACGTGTCATTCTGGATTGGGCTGTTTGTAGAGACTTCCAGTGACAGAGACTCACCTGTCTCTCCAGGCAGTCTGAGCCAGGGCTCCAATATTTTAAGTATGGAAAACCTTTTCATGTATCTAACTTGGATCACCTTTGCTCCAGCT
>VZTN01031555.1:85751-116413 GCA_013400515.1 Erpornis zantholeuca | reverse complement strand
TCAAAAATGAGATGGAGAAACAAGTGGCTTCCTGTTGGATAAGTAACAGATCTATTCTGTGAGAAAGGCTGTCTCATACCTCACAGCCAGAGCCAGTCTGGGACATCCTGCAAACTTTCCTACCCAAAATATGTGGTGTCCTGCTTTTCAAATATCATACCATTTATCTGGTGCTTTCTGGATACATTTCAGCCAGACACAGAACATACCAAGATGATTGCTACAAAATAGAATATTCTTTATTCTGATCTAAATGAAAAATGATGGCAGCTCTTTCTTTTCAGTAAAATCAATGTTCACCAGCAGAGCACATGCAGAAAGATCAAGTCAAACTCAAATTAAAAAGTGAGTGCAAACATAATGGGAGTTTGAATGAGGTGGAAAAAGAAGGATGGACGTGATATTTGGCCAAAGTTTATATGAGCCTCACCATTAGTGTTAGACCTGTACAATTATGCAGGTCTAAACAGGCATATCTAATTTTTCACCTTTTTACATGCTTCAATTGTCAAGGTAATTTTTGAGATTACTCTTGGGAGTACTGAGCAAGAAGTATGATGTTGGGTAGAAAAGAGAATCTTTCATGTATTATTAGTCTAACTACTAGTTTCTTTACCATCTTTGATTCTCATTTTTGTGTATTAAAATCAATACATTAATGCTGGGAATAATTCAGCTAAAACATTAACAACTTTGCCTACTTAGGACACAATCAAATAAATAGGCTTAATTGCAGCTATTGATACCAAATACTTATGCAAGTAGGACTGAGGAAAAGCCCTGTTATTACTGAGTGCAGCCACCATACAGTTCATTTTGGAAGGAATTCACAAGCCATCCAGCCTGTGGACAAACTTAGTAATGAAAAAAACCCTGTGTAGAAGTCCTGCAAACACTTTCCCCTTATTTGTGTTTTTTTTATTTCTTAGTGAAAGACATATCATACTGGAATTTTATCTTAACAAGTTATTTCTTACTCAGGACAAGAATAATAATTCTATTCTTTAAAATTAATCAAGCTGTTGTGTTTAACTCTTGTAAACAAGANGCCTATGGAAACATGAAGGGCACCGAAAGGGTGAACGTGGATTAATTTTTAGTCCTCTCTGCTTTATAAGTTGGTGGCCATCACATAGCAGCTGGAAAGTTCAAAGTATAGACAAAAAGGCAATTCCTTACCCTGTAGCTGGGGAGAAGTGGAGCTCATTGCCATGAGGCACGAAGGCTGTGAGGAGTTCATATATATAAAAAAAGCAGAGTGAACAAACTGATGGTAGGGAATTACAGTGCATCTTGTGAGACTTACTGCTTTCTCTGTCCCAGGAAGTCCATAAATCAATCTACTGGACCTTGGAGAATAATCCATGACTAAAAATCTAATCTTCCCTTTCTCCTTCCCTTGGTACCAATGCCTGGCCATTGCCAAAACTGAGCATCATGATGAAGAATCTTTTGGTCAAATTCAGCTTGAGTGCCCTGTTTCAACATCTTACACTATGTCCCTCACAAATTAACTTCCTAGTATAAATAAGAGTATTAAAGGCTGAAAGTAGACTTCAGAGTAAATCCTCTGTACAGGAACAGCTGAAACTCTTGAACACCTGAAGACAGAGAACAACTGCAACAAACTCCTAATGCTAAAATTTAAACCCTGAAACACTAAGGTGAATGCATTCAGTCACACTTTCCTTACAGCAGCCCTAGAGACAGACTGGTGTTCTCTTAGTGAGCTCTCTACTATTAATGAGGAAATATCTGACACCAGGTGTGTTTCAAACAGCATCTCTTTGCTGAGTCAGCACACACATGCTGCTTGATCTCTTCTGGAAGAACTAGGAGAGAGGATGGGATTATTTATCTCATCCATCTCAGTCCTGGCAAACACAGAGATTGGAATTATTTACTCTCTGGAAATTATTTCTCTTGATCTTAAACCTGAGATACCTGGAGAATAAGGGGACAGTTTATGACTGTCAATTTTCCTATACAGTTAGAAGCCAGGCTATAATCTGGAGGTAAGTTTAACATGGTCTTTTCTCAGATAAAGTCCAAAATCCTGCAGCCAGAATTTGTCAGAGTAAGAATAACAGTAAATGAAACATTTCACATCTTTACATTTAAAAGTAGATTATGGATGAAACTTTGAAAAGTGAGTTTGCATTTTTTTTCTCTCCTGAAGGATAATGATTAACATATTTTATTTCTCCTGAGGCACTTAATTGACAAAATAATCTCTGTTGGTTACTTTCTCTTTAGCAAATAGGTCACTGGTTTGAGACAGACAGCAAGGGTGGATCACATCTTGAGCTCTGTAAGTGCTTTGCTACAACTTTGGCTAAAGAGTCTATTGTGGTTAATCTGAATTTAGGCACCTGTTTTCACAAATAACTACTGAAGTCCATATCTGGCTGTGGTACCAGTTTCAGATGCTTACAACTAAAAGAACATTTCTCCTAATTCTTAGAGAAATGGCAGCAAGGATGATTTCTTGTCTTGTCAACCATGATGTTGTAGACTACATATTAGCACAATAGGCAATTTCCATCTCAAAATTTTGGAATCTATGACTATTGTAAATGTCAAGATTTATTTTGAGGAAAATGAGTCCTGTAGTCAAGAGGAGGAAAAACTCACTAATCCTCATCAACAAAATCAGAAAAACAGGAATTCTTTTGAGCGAAATTTGGAAAAAAGTACTTTCAAGAAATTACAATCTAGTTCTTTCTATAAGCACCTATGTTTCAGAAAGACAAAATCTGATGCTAAAGACACATTTATGAAACAGTTCATCTTAATTTAAAATTGATGCCTAAGGTGGTTAAGATGATCCATTTCAGGAGTACTTGTATTTTTGTACTGACTGTGGGTGGAGCATAGGCAATTTAAATTAGACGTAGAACTTTTGGGTGGCTGAAGTCAGGGGAGTTCCAGTTCAGTTTTCCTGTTGCATAATTTCTTTGTTGGACTCTCTTCAGCTGGCAGTGCAGACCAGCAAAATCACTAATAGCATCCCAAAGATTTCCTGAGCTCAGTGCTAAACAAAAAGACACTCGATGCTTTCATGGACTTTTAGGCAAAAGTAAATGAGTGGCAGATGCTGAGGGCAGGGAAAAGCGAGAATGAGCTTCTTGATGGTAAAAAAAAGATGGTGGCATAACATGCTGGAGAAATTATGACAGTGTTTCCATAGGTAGCTCTGGGCAGACAGTTCATCGAGTATGTTTAATTACCAACAAATTTGTTTTTTGGAATAGCAAGAGGGGAAGCTGTTTCAGCTGTAGAATGTGCTTGGTTTTGCATCTTTCTAAGGTGTTAGGCTTTCCTTGCCACAGTCCCTAGAAGGGAATGTTCGCCTGTGCCCATTAATGTGTAAATCCACAACTGTATTACTCTCCATTCACAATAAAATTTCAGTGAATACTGAGAGCATCCAGCAGCCACAAGACAGTTAACACCTGATGTGAATGGTACATAGCATGTCACATGTCATCTAACTGGGACAAAATTCTACTGAGTTCAACCAAGGTGGACCACCTATACTTAACCTGGAAAAGGAACAGATATACATTATATGGGTTCTATGAATAACCCCTTTCATGTAGAATGTGTATCCCCACCATCATTTAATGTTCCATCCTTGTCAAAATAGCAAGATGGTTGTTTCCACCTTCCAGTTTACTGGAGCTTTAAAGAACAGTTTGAAAAATGTTGACATCGAGAAACAAGCTGAGAGCAANGGGACTCTCAGTACATATAAAATAATTAAATCCTGTAAACACTTTGTTTTGGCCCAGTTTATTAATTTCTGGAATGATGTACTTTAAGAAGACATTTAAGCTTCTTTTTAAATACACAAGGTAAAAACGAAGTGATTCTAGCTCTGGGCTAACCATGAATGAGGTTAATGTATGGCAAGCAATAATGTGAAGAAGGAACCAACAGTAGTACCATGTGGACTTTCTCCATGTAGCTCCCTCACTGGAAGCCATAAAATCTGGTTGGTATAACAGAAGTGTTTGTAATTAGAGTTAATGGAGTTAGTTGAGACCACAGGAGGGGGAAAGTAGCTTTGATCCCAGGTGGCCTCATAGCAAGATGGCTCACAGCAAGGGAGCACCCTGAATTGGAAAATACCAGAGGCATTTGCTGCAAAACCAAGAACTCACTGCTGGAAAATGCCTAAGAATATAATTTACAAGCAGAACTAATTTTGTTTCCCATCTTTATTGCTTCAACTTTCTCCCCAGTCACAACATTCAAAATAAGGATGAGTTTTTTCTGTGATCTTTTTTTCACTAAAAATGCTAATTGATTCTTACAGTTCATATTGTCTTGGCCACATTGTCTTGATCAGGAAATAAAAAGGTAGGATGAAGTAAAATCTACAAAATCACTCCAGAAAATGAAGCAACACATTCATTTTTATTAGTCATAGAAAAGTATTTCTTCATAATAGCTGTGTTATTCATTGTCCTGGCTTTTGGGGTTTCCTATTGTCACTGTCACCAAGTGGCCACTTTTGGAAAACTTGTGATATAAATACTGTACTTAGTGAATACCATAGTGAGACTCCAACTGACTAAAAAATAACATTTAGAGACTTTATAGCATAATCATTCACTTGGGACAGAGCTGTGGAATGTTACTTAAGAGATTTAAAATTACTCATTATTTAAAGCCGTTTGCGTCTTACACCAATAAACTAAGCAATCACTTCAGATTAAGCAGATGGATTATTTGCAGAATATATTTTTTCATCAAAATGTTCTTGAAACTGTACTTCCACTTACCTTTGTTTTCATCCTTCCATACTCAATAAGTAAATTAATTTAAAAGTCTATCCCAAATGTCTTGAGTAAAAAGAAAAATAATCAAAAAGAATGTAAAAATTAAGCAAAAAAAGAAGAGAAAAGTGGAGAGGGACTTTGTCTCTAGCTGAAGATGAGGTTGGAATGGGACTGCTGAGAGGAAGTGCCATGCTGTTATTTCAAACACCAGAATCTACACAGAAGTTTTCTGACATCATTACTTGAATATTAAAGAGAGA
The DNA here is from genome assembly GCA_013400515.1 of Erpornis zantholeuca. Taxonomy (NCBI): domain Eukaryota; kingdom Metazoa; phylum Chordata; class Aves; order Passeriformes; family Timaliidae; genus Erpornis; species Erpornis zantholeuca. Next base: position 111,366 of record VZTN01031555.1, on the reverse strand, counting down.
AAATTAAGTTGAGATACTTCAGGGTATCTCAACCTCAAGTTCATTGTGAAGGTGACTTTAAGTCTGATATAGGGGTATATGGGAGAAAAGCATAGTCACTAGTCACACATGTCTGCATTTATGAAAAGGGGATTCGTGGGGCTGGGCTTGAGAAACTACCAGGAGCTTTGGGGAAAGGATGCACAACAATGATGCAGAGGAGACAAAAAGGCATGTACAAGGGTCTTAGCAGAGCTGGGGTGATGTACTGTGACTGAAGAAAGGCATAAGAATTGTAAAAACTCTCTCAGGACCTAGAGGTTTCAGAGAAACCCGTGTGTATAAAATTTACCAGTGAAAACCACCTTAGGTTGTATGCTAACCAGGAACAATCATATCAAGAGCAAAGGCACCTTTGGTAGCGATTCAGCAGCACAAACAGTGGCAGGATGGAGAGTGACTTGGCTCCATCAGCAGCTGTAGAGTGCATGGTCTGTGAAGACACAGAAAAAAATTACTGTGCTGTGCCAAGGAAGGGTTTAATATACTTAGTAGAAAGAGAAGTCAATTATTTATTTAATCTAAGACACTGGTCAAAATTCCTAGTAAACAGCTAAGCCTTAAAACGTAGTAATAATGATAATTTTCTGAGAACATTTTAAGCAGAATTTGAGCCTTGGAGGTGTTCAGCATTTGAAGGGTGGATTATGCATACACAAATAAAATGTTGGCTTTGGGAGGTAGAATGAAGGCAAAGGGAGTCTCAGTGTAATTAAATATAGCATCTTGAAGAAGCTTGTAAAATTTTTTACACAGCCTGTTGTCACCGTTCTCATGTTGATGACCTCAATATCCTGGATTAGCAATACTCATTTAAGTATAAATATTTTAGCTTTACACTGAGTGTCAGAAAGACAGAAGGAAAAAGACGACAAACAGGCTGACCTAAGATCTCTGTTAAATTCTCTAAGTTCTCCTCTGACATTTCATTATTTCTGTCACACACATACAAAGAGATTTATGTGTCCATCCAGTCCTGTAACTAGATTTATTAAAGATGGTATTTCCGGCTTAATGAAAGTGACTGCCAGCTCCGTCCATTCCCACACTAGAGCAGCATTTGGCAAAGATAAAAAGGAATTTATCAGTAAACTTTTTGTTTTGTTTTCTGTGCACCTTTCATTCCCCCATCCCCTATTTTTTCACCAAATATCAACATTGTCTATGGAAAACAGTCACTTCCTTTCTCTCTGATTAACATCAGCAGTGAAGGAAGGGGAGGAGGGGGATGGAAAGAATAAAGAAAGAACCACCCAGCTCACTGGGAAAAATCTGAGAGTAATCAATTAATCTTCTGTTTTCAATCTGTGAGCTATGCTGTCTTAAATTCCATTATCTTTTACTTATACAAATAAAATTTTAAAAATGGATCAATTGAATGTGTTGATAAAAAAGGGGGAGTCAAAAAAACAGTAGAAGTTTATCAATTACAAAAAGCCTCAGAATCATTAGAAAAATTCCTGGGAAATGTGATATTTTCTAAGCATTTTTTGTGACTGGTGTTCTGATTCCAGCATGTTCTGTGTACTATGGCTTTGATTACAGATGAACCATCTTTTCCTTGGGCTATGGCAAGTGCATTCCCAGCATTTAAAAAGGAAGGGTTTTCACATGCCAAAATCATCTGTGATTTATTGTCTCACGGGCTCATCTGGATTTAGTTTTGGGGTCTGGCACCAATTCCTTAATTGCTTTGGTCAGTTCATTCCATTTCTCCATTCTGAAGTTCCTCATCTGCAAAACCAGAGGAATGATAAACACACAAGCACACCAAAAATCCTGGGAGTAACTTACTACAGCCCCTGTGAAAACAGTAGGGACTTTAACCATGGTCCAGAGAGCGATGGTGTAGCATCTTGCCAAATTCCTATCCTTTCCAATCCAAGTTCTGGAATGTCATCAGGGAGGTAATGAGCATGTGCTCCGACACACTGAGGTGGGAACAATTTGCAGGTTCTTGTTTTTTTTCACTTTTGTCTAGAGTACAGAAGTGAGGATTCTACCATGTCACCACCTGCCTGTGATCTCCTCTCAGATAGTGCACCTGGCTTCATGTAATTACTTACTATCTGCTGACAATGCATGTTTGCAGTGCCTGGGATTGAATGGAGATGACAGTCATAATGGTGGGCATAGCCATCATTTTCCTAATATTTTAAGAAAATTTCATAGGTTACTATAAGCTGGCCTGTAATTTAAATAAAAGCTATTTACTTCTTCTCATTTGATGTTCACTGCAAGCGGAGAAAAAGAAAAGAAGAAGCACAAACAGGGGCTGACCTTCTTCTCTGACTTATCAATAACCAAAATTATTTCTCCAGAAGAAGGCTGACTGATACTTATTTGTTTTCCAAGGAAGATTTTCAGGCAGTGAATAAGGCAGGAGATTACTCTCCTTGCAGGTGAGAATTTATTAATATGTGCTTGGCCAGACCAGGAGCAAGCTTACACTTTTACTAGATGTCCTTCTGGATTTCCTGACTTTGGTCTCTCCCCGCCTCAACCATTCTGTGAGGATATGAAAATTGTAGCAGACATGAGAGTAGATTTCTTGAATCTGCTGAGAAAAGGCATTAGCACTGGTCCCCACTGTCATCCCCACTTTTTATTATTTCTTCTTAAGATTTTTTCCAGTATTGTTATTAGTCAGTACTAAAACATATGAAAGATTTTCCCACTGGCTTGGAAAAGAGAAGAATGTGATGGAAACCTTATCAGGAAAAAAATCAACCACGCAGGCCCCAGAACTGTAAAACAGTGACACTAGCTTACAGATAGCATAGCCTAAATACATACAGATGGCTGCTCTGTATCTCTGGTAGAAACAAAACTCCCTAATTTCTCTTACCCACGAAACAGTGTTTATCCTTGGGTAACACTTCCTGTGATCGCACTTTCAAGTATAAATATTATTTTGTATGCTGATAGTGGGCAGAAGGAAAAATTTCTTTTATTCTGAAAGATAAGAAAACAAGCAAGTATAACTGGAGGAACTTTTGTCCTGGATTCAAAAGAATGTAGCAGATGCTTTCTCTCAGTTACTCTTTATCAAGAATATTACATACAGATGTATTTTGAAAAGTTTATTTTTCTTTCAATTAAAAAAAAAAGGTTCATGGGATGGGGAAAACTTCTTTAAAACCTTGACATGCTAATATTTCAGTAGTCATGGGGGAATTTTAAAATGTAAATTCCTTGCTAGGAAAGAAAAAAAACCCCATTCTTTGTCTGAAAATGTGCAGAAAAAAAAGTTATGAAAATAACTTTAAACATAGTGAGAATTTCTGTTGACAACATGTGCCTGATTTCCAGGCTGCTTGCTTCTACCCATCTTCGTTTCTTCCTGCTGGTGCAAGATGCTGTTGTTCTCTCTCATGTATTCCTCTAAGGGTAAGATTATTTCCATAGTCAGAGCTTCCCCAGCCATGTCCTCCCCATCCATTACAGAACGTTGCCTGGATGGTGGTTGTCATGCCTGAACATTTGTCCATGATTTTGGCATGCCCAGGTCAGCAGAAGATTCCATGTGAGCAGGAGATGCCATATGCATTCACTGCAGTCCTGCTGCCAGTGTGGGAGCAAGGCAGCAAGGGCTCCTCAAGAGGAGCAGGGAAAGCATCAGATATGCCCTGTCTGACTGCACAGCACCCACACGAGATGCCAGTGCTTCTGCAAAGCATCACGTGTGTTGTTCCCATCGCATCCCAGTCAGACTGGTCCTGCCAGGGCGTGTCGGATGCGAGCGCATCCATTTCTGGTATGCCTTAGGTGCCTGAGGTGCCAAGGCAATGCATCTCAATTAAGAGTGACTGAACAGTGGGCACATTAACAGGTATGTCAAAACACTGAAGGAAATGCCTGGCAGAGGCAGATGTGGCAGATGTAGGTCGTCCTGAACCTCTGTCTGCGACATAGCACTCCTTGACGGCAGAGTCATCACTCGCCTGAGTGCTGCGGTTCTTGTGCCCTCTGCGGCAGCAGCACAGATCTGCCATGTGCACAATTTGTTTCACCTGCTGTTGCACACTTCTAATACACAGATATTTGGTGACTTGTTCTATTAGTGCTTAAAAAGCACAGATTTATATCAGCTTTTATTTAGAGACGCTCACCACAGAGCCACAGAAAACAACTGACTGTTTTTGGACTTTCTGCATGAACGAAAGGAACTGCATTTGCAATTAGAAGAAAGGAAATGACAATTTTCTAGTAAGACATGAAAAAAAAATTATTTTCCTTTGAAAACCATTTTAAAATGCACACTTCCCACCCAGGATGTTCTCTTGGTCTCCTTCATGTGTGAATATATCTGAGTATAATAAATTCGTGTTCTTATTCAGCGGGTAACTGTACTCTCTCAAGGAAATAAATTATGTCAAACATGCTCCAAAGATGGAAAGACCATTGCTTAATATGCACTCCTTATGACTTTAAAGAACAAATATATGCTAAACTTTTGTTTCAATTTGTCTGAACTGTGATCTTTTTACTGAAAAGTAATCTAGTATTTTAATACGCTAAGCTAGTGCTCAGTATTCCTTCTCAGTACTCCTTTCTTACTTCAAGGAGGTAAAACTGAATGTACTTATGACTAGTTCACCTCCCCCCTCATCCCCCAACACATTCACAATACAATTCATTCAGTGAAAAGCCTTGAACTTACTTTTTTTTTTTTTTTTTAACACAAGGAAAGCAGAAAAAGCAAAGCATTGAATTCTCATCTCTCATCGCACACTAGGAGGTAAATCCTGTCTCAGTGCTGGCCAGCCTGCCCTGAACTTTGGTAGATAATTCTGGTAGTGGTCCTCTGCACAGCCTCGTTTCCCTGCACAGAAAATAAAGCCGCTGCTTTTTATGCAGCTTGGCAAACTTTCTTGAGAGGGCACCAGGGAAGAACAAACCACAGTTTTTATTAGCTCCCACCTTACAGCAGCCCAGGCCCATTCAGAGCTCTGCTAAGTCAACTAGAGGTCTTTTGATACCAAAGAGCTTTGAATCCAAGTGCCTGGAGAGAAACTATACATTGAATAACAAAGAAATGGGGAGGGAGGATGAAAATAATTACTCTGTAAAAATGTGCTGCTTGTTCTATGACATTTTCAAGTGACTTTCTTCAGAGGGAGAAGTGAGCAGCTTGATTTGTGATCATTGTTTTGGTCAGGCTAGGCTCTTGAACAGAGAAACTCCAGGAACTAACTTTCAGGGAACTGTGTATAATTTTATTAATTGGTTTTATATGTGTTTCGTTTACATGTCTGTAAGTAAATGCAATTGAAGGTTGTGGTTTCTGTGGCATTCCTGAAAACAAATATTAGTAACACTGATGACAAAACTTTTACACAATATAGTGGGGAGAAGTAGCAGTTATACAAACAATAAGTCTTTCAGACTGATTTACACATTTCTGAAAATGTGTAAAAAATTATTATTACAAGTATGTTTTGAAAGAAATTTTAGTCTTTATTGGATGGATATTACAACCTTTAAAATATATACTATAAATATTTTGATGTTGTGAAGAATGTTAATAGGCAGGAAATGACAGAGTTCTGTAGATCTTAAAATGCTGCTATAAAAACTACTTTAAAATCTACATAGGAACATGTTTCCCATTGACTTCCATCTATGTGTCACATGCAGAAGATTTCTCAAAATACAACAGAGCCAAGAAAAAGCCACAAATTACCAGAGAATGCTGTGCCTAGAAAAAATATATTATGGTCATTAAAGGTATCCCATTTTTATCATATATGGACATCTTATGAAAACATATTTGAATTGCTTTTTCACTTATCTCTCTCTGGTCTTTTCTCTGATTTTATGACTCTGTCTGTGCTTTTTCACAGTCAGAAAACAATTAAGGAAAACATCTTTCTTTTCTCATCTGTTCTCTAGTGAGAATTGTGGGTTAGTGAGTAGATACATGTTTCAGAAACAAAGCAGAAGATTGCCTAACAACAGCATGCTTTCTTTAGAAAAATCTGTGCTTCCTGATTTGTCTGCATCAGACACCAGAAATGTTGCAAAATAAACCTTTTTTTTTTTCTGATTCCACAGTATTTCTGCTTTCTAACTACTGCATCCTGGTCACTTCCCCAAACAGGGTGTGGACAATGCACATTATAGAGATTTATATTAACACATGAATTCCTTTAATATTTGTAAAAAGCAACTTCTGCACAGAGAATTAAAAGCAACTCTGAATAACTATTCAAGCAAGACTTGAGATATTAATAGAAGACTAGAAGTGTCACTGACTTGAAACTCGGCAGGCATGTGAATAAATTGTAACACTCAGAGACAGAAGAAATTACAGAAGAATTCCTTATGAACAGGGACTGTCTTGTTTGTAGAGCAGTCAGAATAGTTGACTGGGAGTTTTAAGTGCTGCAGCAACATCGGGGAGAATAATAAAAAGAATAAAAAGAAGTATAATGTGGGCATACTAAATCCAACAGTACCATGCAGTGATATTCAGCAGTGTTCATTCTTTCAAACGGCAGTGCTTAGTAAATAAGGAAGCAAATTCTTCCTTTCTACTGAAAACAGGAGAAATAAACTCTATAAATAGCTGAGGATAAGAACGCTATTATCTCTTGGGGTATTTTAGCCACTAAATTGAGAAAACATCTCTGATATTCAGAGAGTGGTTGTTAAGTGAAAGAGGGAGTATTTTAACAGCAGACTGCCATTTGCTATCCAATAGGGCAACTGCTGTCAGTGGGAATTGCCAGGCATTGCAGTCTCCCTCTCCTGCCCCCTGCCTTGGTGGAGGGCAGGCATACCACCAGTGTATCCCAAATCTTGGTCTGACTGACAACACACACACAGCATGGCTAGAGAGCTTCAGTAACTATATTTGCAAAAAGGAACTGCTTTGGAGCTCTTCATGTGGAGTCCCTCAGCACAAACAGTGTGACAGCCCTGTGCCCATGTGTGCATCCTTTCAGAGGGCATGCATTCCTGTGTTTAGCCCCAGTGAAGAGTTCACTATTGAGCCTATTTAATTAAGATTAACAAAATGAGTCAAATGCTCTGTTTTACATTACTGTGAGCAGTCCCTTAGTCTCCTTTTCAGTGTGGAATTTTACTTGTACTCTTCTAAGAGGTACCCACCCTGCCTCCCCCCAGTCTGCTTCTTCTCCATTCCTTCTCCTCCGCCTCCCTGGCATTAAGAGATGAACCATTTTCTAGGGTTAGACCGAACTGACCTAAGAGAAAAAGAGAAGAAAAGGGGTGGGATCATTTTCTGCTGACTGTGCCTCATGGATCAGCTCACCGTGTGGCCAGCTGGGAGCAGAGCTGTGTGAGGGAAGGGCAGGCACTCAGCCAAGGGCCTTGGTCTGGGGAGGTTGCTGGTTTGGTCACACAACCTGTCCACTCATCCGTAACGCAAAACCTCACCTCGGCTTGAACGAAGCTGCTCGGTGAATTGTGCAGCAGTACAGTGCGAGGAGGCAGAACTCAGCTTTCAGAAACAGAGACTAGCCTTTGAGGGAATTTCAAATACCTGCTATTTGGCACTGAAGAAGAAATAAAAACTCCTGTAGCTCTGAATTTTTCCAAGACTAAAGTTCACTGAGTTGTTTTGTTCTCAAGAGGTTTTTTTGCACAAGAAAAGAACATCACTCACTATTTCTAAGGCAGTTTTAGTGCTGTCTTTCTTCCATTTAGTGATATCACTCTTCGAAAAAAAGCAGATATCTACAGTTCCTAAATTTTATAAATCAAATTTGAAAAGCCATGCAAATATTGCAGCATTTTCTAGAAATTTCAAAGCAGTAATAGAGAAAAACACTTGATATTCTATATTTGCACACGAACAAGAGTAGAATTATCACTACTTGAATAACATTCACAAGACATGCTCTTATTCTGTATTTGTCTGTATTCCTTAGCTTGGCTTTTTCACCTTTTCTTCCTTTTGGGAACTGTTATTAGATAGGACGTATAAGGGATTTTGTTATTCAGAAGGAAACTTGCTTTGCATGGGTGAAAATTCAGGTAACTTCTAATGCCTTTCAGTGCAGAGAAACTCCCAAGGTTACTACTGATGCTGTGAAATATGATGGAGCAATAAGGCAAATTGTACCTTCAAATGAAGGTTGAAAGGAGACAAAACAACTCTTTCTGTTGGAGCAGGAATATAACTGAGAAGTGTAGGATGTAGATATACTACATTTTAAGATTCATTTCTGCTACTTCGGTCCATGTGAAACTTTTAGGAGAGGAAATCATCATCTTGCCCCAAACTCTGTGTTTTGATCTTTAGAAAAAAAACAGAACTAAAGTTCTATGTGCTTCCAAGCTCAACAATTGAAAATCTGGATCTGCAGTCCAGTTTTTAAGTGTGATTACTTAGATTCAAGCCATCCATTAAGGAACATTTCAAACAGATCAGCACGAGCCAAATCCCTAACCCTGAGCTTAGATTCAAGCTTTTGAGTTTATACTTTTACATTGGTATTATTATTTTTGATTTACACTTTTGCCTCTTTTCTCCCACTATGTACCCCAAAGGACAAAATAATTTAATTTCTGCAAATGAAGGTTCATGCATAACAAGTTCTCTTGTGCCTGCAACACACAGTATTTCAAAGCAGTTTCCTACCTGTATCTTAAACTGAACTGGAGGTGATCATAGCTTAGAGCATTAGAGAAAATGGGGCGCACTTGATAGAATAAGTTAACAACAGACTTAATTTTTGGGGATTTTTTTAAGAAATCATTGCATAGCTGCAAGAAGAACATTTCTTGAACTCTGGATGAATGACACTATGCAAAAAAACCCTTCCAAAAGCTATTATATTTTGATACAATGAAAAATAATATGCCTATGCATTTAATGAATATAATTCTATTGTGCAGGATCATGGTGGAATGACAAAACCTCAGCTCCACCTAATTTAACCACCACCAAACAGTACATCACAACTAATTCATCCTGGGCTTCACTCACAACCAGTTAGCATCTCCTTTGTGCCTCATCACAGCACATGCCTCATTTGTATTTCCATCCACCTCACTGAGAAAGGCACGCATCACAGTTTGAGAAACAACACTATGAAATAAGTGTGCTCTTTAAATACACTTTGCTTAACTGTTTCCATTCTTCTTGGCCATATCAGAGTTCTCTGGTTTAGATTAATTTCCCCAGTTACATATAGTATCTTGTAATCAAGTGTTTTAACTTTTTTTTGGACTGAGAGTGAAACAAGAAAACAACATATATCCCCATTCCAAATGTGTGGGTGGTGCAGGAAAAAAAAATCTTTATTTTCACTGGGACAGGCTTTGCTTGCACCAGACCCCTTTCTATTCAGCTTGTAAATGACAGATTTACACATGCAGCTGAAGTACGTTCACTAAGCAAAGGCATGTTAGAAGCTGGCCTGGTGAGAGATATAATGACCTGAATGAGTGGTCTAAAAGTGGCCTGAGTAAAAGGTTTCTACTTCCCTACTTTACAATAATCTTCCTCCAGAAGGAAGAACTTTTTTGCATTGGTAACACTGCAAAACTGTGCAGAAACTAAANTGGAAACAACCCAAAAAAGGGCAAAAACAAAAATTAAAAAAAAAAAAAAAAAAAAAAAGACTAGGGTGTTGAGGGACAGTATTAAAAGAAAATTTTAGCCAAAGAAAGCTGGTGTTGCCCTGTAGCCTACGTAAGCAGATAAAGTCCTCGTGGGAGGAGCACTGAAGTCAATGTCTTGGTGTGGAATGCTGTGGGGGAACCTGTCTCCAGGTACTGGTTGCACAGGGAGACTCAGAAAACTCCCTTCACTATCCTTTGGAAGTTGCCTTGAGTTGATATTGTAGTAAGCCAAGTTTAGATACTTTTTAGGCTCATCTGAGTGGACTACTGAGCCATGCAGTAGAGTTCTGGTTTCCTGTACTCTGTTTGGGAGTATGCTGTGTGAACTGGGAAAAATGGCATGGGGCCAGCTCCTCTAAAAACTGATTGCTATCTGTGGTAACTTTCTTTTATAAAGGAGTGGAAGTTCTGATAGGAGTATTCTATAAACCAGTCTTTGCTCAAAATACTTTATGTAGCTCATATTAAAGAGCCCTTAGGACATCTCACCTTGGCTTTAATGGAAATGGGAGATGAGATTTTTCTTTCTTCCAAGCAAGGTTTTCTAATTATTCAACCAGGTTTTTCTGCTTCAACTTGTGCTCTTTACTCCTGCCCTAATTACTTCAGAATTATTTTCTGTGCAGTGTAGGAACTTGCAAATATCTTTATAATCTGGTATTGAGCCAGAATATACTCTAGTGCCTTACATAGTTACCTGAAATATAGAAGATGTAAATTCTCAAATGCAGAGGAGAGAATTTAACCTGGATTTTTCAAATCTAACCACTAGATTGCTCTATAAACTTATGAAGAAGCAGTATTGTGAACTGTTCCTTTCTCTGTCACAGTTTACAAAGAAAGTGCCATCACAGTAACATTTGCTCAGGATCCTGTTCCTACAGATTCAAATTTAATGTGTATTGACAGTGTGTTCTTACTGTGAAAAGTATTTTGGCAACTGTGTTGACTCTGCTTTGCCAGTTAATGCAATCAAGAATTTATCAAAGAAAGTGCAGCTCTGGGATGAGTGGATTAAAACCATAATGAATTTTGGAAAGCATCCTTGTATAATGCATTTTAGAAGGCCAAAGGAAAATGAAGATTGTCTAGAGACTTCCAATTCTCACTAATAAACTTAAATCACACAAGCATTCCTCTTTAACACCCATAATGAATTGTTACAAATTAGAGGTCATTTCACCTTGGAGACTGTCTGTGATTAAAAAAACCAAAACACAACACTTAACCAATTTATTCATCTAGGGATTGAAGCTAAATATCCATGGATGCAGGTGCAATTTGGCTTATGCATTATTCAAAATGCATTGGTTAGGGATTTAACTAGAAGAAAAAGAAAACTAGAAATAAGGGTCGGTTTTGGACAAAAATTCTAGATTATTAACTATTATTAAGTGGCTAAACAATAACATTAGTTTTACACTAGGAGTGAAAAAAAGAAATCTACACAATAGCCAATCTTGGTCTCACTGGAATACAGTGTGTCTGAGAGCTAAGGTTACCATGTGTCTAGGCTTCCCTTGACACGTCCCTTTTTTAACACTAAACAAAAGCCAATCTGAGAAGAAAAGTAGGATTGTGTAATTTCTAGATGAACAGAACATAACATAAGTGCTGGAACTCATTTCCTGGACACGAACACATACAGACCATATGCAAATCTTACAGAAACATTGCAGCTGTATTTGCAATTAGGATTCAATAATATACTGAGGCACAACCTTGCCACCTTTGTCCCTTGCTTTCAGAAGTGGCAGTAACATCGACTAAAGTGCTGCTTCTTCCTTCATCTTGCCAAGTAAGAACTCTGAGAAGCTTAAATGGGATCTCGTTTTCCATTTTGAATCAGATCCACACTGTCTTTGCATATTTTATTTTTTCAATTTAAAGACAAAAGTTTGAAACCCCAGAAACAGACAGAAACAGCCTGAAGAAATGGGATCAGAGAATCAGAGACATCTACAAATACATACATATACATACAATCTGTTTGCTTGCTGCTTTTTTCTTTTTTGAAGGGGGATCCCAGTGATAGGCAAAATGTATCTTATGGGATGTTTTGTCTAGATGTGGCAGGCTGTAGGACTCCCACATTTTAAAAGAAGAATGGAGCACACAGTTGGAACCATCTTGTTAGAGATGTGGAGAAATCACAGATACACACATCTGCCTGGCCTGTATTTGAAACCAAACTGTATGTCCATTGGAAAAAGAACCATAATTGGCTTCAGGGAAGACACATCTCCTCGTAACTGTGAACAAGCTGCAGCACGGTCGGTAAGAAAAAAATTAATACCTCTGCCTGCTGGTGGGTAGAGAAAGGAAGCAAAGTAAATTCAATATACAAGAACTCAAGTGCATTCTGAAAAGAAAACAGAGAAAACAAATCACAAAAGGAAGAAATTAGATTGCAAGGGAAGTCTAAATTGCCAAGGCGGCTCTTCAGAACCCATCCACAAATTACTCCTAAGTAAGCAGGGGCAGCCTCAGTCAGTTTATGTCAGGTAGGGGACAGGACATGACAGTGACCCTGTGGACACTGCTAAAACGGAGAAATCTTCAACTCAGAAAAGCAGACATATGCTTGTGGTATGAAGGCACATATGGACAGTCTCTTGAAAGAAACTGAAGCATTTCTTAGCAGACAGGATCCCTGATGCATCCAGTCTGGCATCTTGCCTCTGGCAATAAATCATACTCAGCATTTCAGAAACAGCTTCCAAAATCCTATAGAGTATCTGCCCATTTATGTAATGTGAAATGCAAGTAAGCAGGAGGAAAATTCCTTTGTGATCTTTTTTGTCAATCATTCAATGTGGATCATTAGTTTTTCATTGCTCTCATCTTAGCATGAATAATCACTAATGTTGTTAGTGACACTAAAATTAGTACACAGTTGAAGAAATCAAGTTATTGCAGTTCCGGCTGACCAAGTGATGCCTGTAGTCCAATATTTATTTTTACTTTTTCTATTCGTATCTGATATAAAAGCAACAGGCTTGTGTAATTTAAAAAAAAAAAAGTGATAGCAAGGGAAAAATCACTTGAAAAAGAATTGCTTTCATCTCAGGTTATAATATAGCTAATGTGAACCCAAATGTTGTATGCAGCAGATCCACAGGCAAAAAGAAACATGTGATCAAACATCACTTCTTTTCATCTGTATAATGATGCAGGTAAGAAAAAGTGCTGGATCAACTTTTTACATCATTCATAATTATCATACATTAATCCTTTTGAGTTAAAAATTTAGCTGATCCATTTTTACACATAACACAAAACAGAAAAACTATGGGGAAGGTAACAAGTTCCAAGGTCAAAGTAAAGCCTGAAATTGCTCTGGAAGAGGCTTTTAACAAAACAGAAAAAAACTCCTGCTGTAAATAGGTACATTATCTGTTAATAAAATATACTACAATTGCCACTCTGTAATGACAAAGTTCCTCTTTTGTGTTTCTGTTCCTGACAGAAAATTGCTGATTTGTTTTCCTACATCTGATGCAAAAGCCAGGCATGACTCTTTCTAATTTAGTTACATTTCCAGAGGGAAAAGAGGCTATTCACTAATTCTATTGCACCAGTATGCTACGTATATATCCATACCCCAAACACAATAATCCACATAGCAAACAAAGTGTCTTCATTGCCTCCAGAAACCCATGGAACTACTGAAAAGGCATTGTATTGTGGAAAACACTATATAATGCACAGCAATGTGTATTTATTTTCTGCACTTAAGATGGGTAACTAGCAATTCCCTAGTCAAACAGGCAATTCGTTCTCAAGAAAAATATAACCTGAGGAATTTCACGTCAGCCAACAATAAGAACTTTGGCTTTGGCCCTTTTTCTTGTTCCACTCCTATATAATGTAGGCTGGTTTTAAATGAAAATGTAAGATACTTCAAAACCTGCACTTGTTAAGTAGCACATTGAGAATAAGTATGTCAGCATTTTCTAACTAAAACTGCTTGTTACCCTGTCAAGTTTCAACACACTTAATGACCTTGTTTTCTTTCTCTCCTACTGCTAAAATTACATATTAATTTGTCTTTAAAATATTATTCCAAACAAAAATTTTATTTTCAATTATATTTTATGTTTAGCCCCAGAATTGCCTATCTATGCAAATAAAACACCACACTTCAAGTCAGGTTTTCCCACACGCAAGACAGGAAATTTCTTGCAACAAAAATTACATAGTTTTACTTTAATTGCATATATTTTAATTGTTACTGACCACCTGTATACTCAGTTATAGAATATTGGAATTTGTGTGAGTGAAGTTGAAGAAAAGGATGTTATTTTATCAGATCAAATAGATGTAAGTCTTTGATAGCATTCTATTGATTTAGTGGTAGATCAATCAAATCCTTTCACAGATGAATCACATTTTGCATCTTTTGTAAAGAAATTATCTTTTGTCTTTAGATGTATTTATAACCCTTTTTTTGCACACCTCTGTCAGCAATATTTTATGTTGGCAAGGTGGCAGAAAGATGTGCAGGTGATAATATGAACAAGAAAAGCAAAAGCAAAAACTTCTAAAAATCCAAATTGCCTTTATCTATATATTTAAGATGATTTGGAATATGGATATGAACTTAATGCTCATGCATATTTCTTGATTTCAGAATAATTAAGAAACCCTGAACAAATAAGAATGTTTGATTAGCAGGGACTTATAAATATTTCAGCTTTGATAGCTGGTATGAAATCAAATCCCTTGTCCAGCATAACCAGTTTGTGGGAGTTGATTCTGCAGACTCCAGGATACCCACCCCCTCTATCAACCAGACATTTTGTAGTCTGTTTTCTGTTCCAATTCTACAGCAACAAGTATGGCCTGTTTATGGCAGGACATGAGGGAATATGAAGTTTGACAACAAACTTCTAGAAGACTAAAAGGTAAAGGAGAGGACACAGAAACTGAAAATGATTGTGTTGATTCATATTGAAGAGCAATATGCAATCAGAACATGTTGTTCAAATACAGCATCAGGGTGAGGCATTTAACATTCTTTGCAAGGTGTCTGGGGAGTAGAAACCTTTTTCAGAATAAAAGTATGACAATTAACTATTCTCTCTGCTAGCTTTCTTTTGCTTTAAGAGAAATTATATCTTGGAGATTTTAATTTGGGAGGATTTTCCGTATGATTTATAGGAGCTGAAGAGCTCAATACAAGTTGTGCTGAATTGGATTCTTCAATCTGTCAATGGCCCTACCTGCGACCATGCAGCGTTCCCTTAGTTCTCAGTGCAGTGGACTATGATATTTTGCTGCATACATAATTTCATAACCTGAAATGTGGAATTGTACTTCATACAGCCAATAAATTGTCCTGCACAGCGTGGAACGTGTGGTCTGATCAATGAAATATGAACAGTTAGGGAAAAACTTGGTAGTGTCACTTCACTGCCCTGATCATAACAGGGAAAAAGGTTTGCAATCTACAATCCTTTTTTCCAATCTCTGAACACGTACCTCTATGCACAGCAGTCCCCTTCAAATTTCACTGAAGCAGTGGTGCTTGTGCTGATTTCATTTGATTCCTTCTGCAAGATTACCGTAGAACATCTGGTAAAAATTAGACAAACAGATTAGTTACAGTTCTGTTTCCAGTTAATTACTTGAAGCCTCTGCCCTCACTTGTCTATTGCAGAGGAAAGGTATAAATTTCTGACAGGAATAGAGGTTCTACTAAGGGATTGTGCAGCCAGTGTCAAACCTAATAAGGACTCCAGGTCCATAATTTGTGATGATGGTCATGCTGCTGCTGCACCTCAGCTGAGAACACTGTTTGTCCAATAAAGAGAAGCTCTCTAATCCAAAGAAAAATGTCACACACTTGCAGTTTTAATGGAAATTAAATCAGCCAGACCCCAGCTACATTTCCTTTGTATTATGCCATGCAAAATTATTTGGTGGTCTATAAAGACAGCAGTGGATTACGTAAAATGCTCAGGTATGAATATCTTGCTGGTTTTTAACTCATCAATGCTGTCATATTTCCTCTTACTATGAGAGATCTGACAGCTACAGTAGGGCTGCTTTAGGAGAGCAGATAGAAAAGTAAACATGCTATTTTCTTTGACACCTCACAGCTGTCGGGCTGTACTCAATAGGGATGGGCAGACATTACTGTCACTGTGTCTAATGGACAACAGGAAACATGAAGCAGAATATGTAGCTAGGGCCGCCACATGCATGGTCCTTTCAAACTTCTGAGACTGTAGTACACCTGACTTCATGTAAGGTGACACCATTGATTTTTTGGCAGTTAATAAAATTTAATATCGAGAGTTGCAAAGAAAGCTTTAAATATCTAGCCTGCCTGCAAATCAGGTGTTTTGAATGAGGGTGCAACACTGATGATGAGTGAAAGTGTTACCTCGAGCAAAGCCTTTTTTCACTCCCCTCATTGCGGACCTTAAGGTACGAGCTGTCAGGAGTTCCTGGTGCACACAGAGGGCAGCCTGTCTTTCAGGAGAGACTGCTCCCTTGGATTACTGTGGGCAGCACTTTCTGCCCCAATAACTTTTAGGTTTCACTTAATTCCATCGTTCTTGTCACTTGGGACTTCATCTGAGTCAGACTGTCTTTCTGACATTCAACTGCCAGGCCAAGTGTATGTGTGTATCTACACATTTTCACACACAGAGAAATATATAAAACAGCCCTATATTTAAGATGCAGTTTCTGAGGATATGTATACAAAACATGAAGATATATTAGGTCTCACAGTTGCTTTCCTTGATTTTCACTTAATAAAGAAATCTTTGTTTATGCTTTCAGCTATAAACTGTCTGTTGCCAAAACTGCAATGTCCTGCCTGCGTTTGCGCAGAGCCTGAAATCAGATGTGGGTTCTGCTTACCTTCCCAAAATGTCCTTCACCTCTGAATGTACCCAGAACAGAAAAAAGTTCATCATTTTCTTTGCATTCAATTGAAGAAAAAAAAAAGAGTAAAAAGAAAAACCTAAGTATGGAATGCTAAATACTAAGGCTGGGGAGGGTGCAGTTGACAGGATTTGAAGCTGGGGTTTCCATTTCAAAACACTGGCAACTGAGAGCTTAAATGAAGATGATCAAGATCTGTCAGGAAAGGGTCAGTTCCCTTCAGGAAGAAATGAGAGCAGCTACTAGGCCTACAGTGTCACCTGACTTTCACAGCAGAGAATTTGGTATGTAGTCATGACGTGTAGGCATGAGTGGGAATCCAGTAAAAAGCAAAGGTAAGAATTCTGAAATCCTCCATACACCTTCCTGTTCCTAGGAAATTTATTCACAAAAAGTATTACAATGCCTAGTACACTTATTTCTGTTCACCCTTTCCATGTAAGTAAAACAAATGAGGCACATAATGGGTGCTGAATTTTCACCCATATCTTTTCCCACTTGACCTTTTTATACTCACATGTGCACTTTCTCTATACAGTGATTGTACAGTTATATAGATAAGTACATATATATATATATATGCATGACTAGATGGGTGTTGACTTAAACATGCTTAGGCTCTTTGCTGCCCCATTTTCCTTTTTCATTTCAGAATGAGGAGCTGCAGTTCAGAACATCCTACTAATGTATATTGGCAAAACATGAAAGCACTATAAGATAGTTATAATCATTACTAGTTCTCCGTTCCCTTAGATTGCTAATATTTTTTCTGATTTTAGAAAATATTCTGATTCATAAGGAGACCTCTTAGCACTCTTGGGGGTCAGATGGAAATGAATACAGCCATTTAATTAACTACTTTTTTGACAAACAAAAAAATTTTATACTTTCTGTGCTACAGTGGACTTTAGTTCTCTTAAAATATGTCATACCATTTAATCAGATACTGGTTGGAAGGCATCCCACCTACAGGTATCAGGAACATTTTGGAACTGAACTACTTTGCAGCTTCAAACTGTGGACAGTGAATAAAACTGTACTGAAGGAATTATCTCTGTTACAAGAACTTTTCTGGACTTTTTATGTCCGTTTGATCATTTCTCTTCCTGTGTCAAAGCTGATCATGATGTTGACATCTGAAGGTCATATGGCTGTGTTTGAATTAAATAAACAGCATGTTTTCTGCCTTAACATAAGCATCTCATCTCCACCAAGATGAATGTTGTAGTGTCTGTGCTGGGTGTGCTATGGCTCAGCTGATCCATCTCCATTCTTGGACAGGAAATGAGAACAAGGAGAGAGAAAGTAAGAAACATTTATTCACCTCCCTGTAGGTTTATCAACTCAAAATAAATAACATTTGATCTTGCTCTGAGACAACATGGAAATTAAGACACATGACTATCTTTCTTGTGTTTTCCCCTTGAGACACTCACAACTGCTTCTCACAGCATGCTTTGGCTCTCTTTTCTGTACATAAAAAGCCAGTCATGGATGTCATAAACCTTTCATCCCAGCTCATGTGGTAGTTAACCTAAACGCCTAGCTAATTAGGGTCCTTTTTAGTCCTTTTTTTTCCTCTTTTTCTTGGGACAGTAGAGAGTTGATAAGCCTTTTACAGGAGGGAGCACAGATGTCTGGGGGAGATGAGTTTTGTGCTCTGAGCATGTCCAAAGGCACTGAGAGGGGTGGAGCAGCCTCCCTGTATGCCTGCTCACTGCTCAGCTCTGCCTGCAGCCAGGGCACCCAGCATCACACTTTGCCAGGCCCTGGCAAGGCAGCAAGGAATCTAGCTCATGAAATGAAAGTGCCTCTGCTTGCACTAGTGTGAAAGTAAAACATTGAATTTTGGGGGTACAACATCAAGCCCACAGATAATGCATTGGATAATGTGTGGTGTGCAGCTTTTTTGTGATTGTACAGTGACATTTTTCTTCCTGGACCCTGTCTAGATGAGATTTACATCAGGTCTTGAAAAAGACATAGATTTATACCCTTCTGCAAGCAAATGCTCAGCTGTATCACAGGCTGTATATGTGGAAAACCTGGGAAATTCTGTGTTAGACTGTACCAATTCAGTCTGTTGACAGCTGAGGAAAGGACTTTCCTGTTTTACAAAGACACTGGTAATCAAAGCAAAGCAGTAAGAGAGCAAAAGGAGGATGTATTCCAAGCGACACTGTATTGGAGATGTTACAATTTGAAAAATGTAAACTGCCTAGAAGGAAAAAAACCCACTAGAAAACTGACAGAGAATAGTCTGAGGGGAAAAAAAATCTGCTCTGGAGAATAAAGGCCAGAGAATCTTCTAAGAAAAGATAAGATTTTAAGATAAACAGCTCTGCTTCCTTTTCACTCTACTGGTTCAGCCTGTTGGATGACATGCTGTCTTCCTCACCATTTTGTATGCTGACCACTGACTCACAAATATATGGTGTTGGTTTGTTTGTGTTTATTGCTGTGTTTTCTTTCCAAACCCTTGATGTAACTCCAATAATTCCACAGTTACAGGGAAGATAAGGTTAACACAAAAGACAGATTCCTGCCACTATGAGCTGGTGCTTCTCCACAGCAGGCCCTGTGTTTACTGGGTGTAGGCACTAACAAACCATACTGTGCTGGTGCCCTTTTTCCCAGCACATGCCACTGGGGCAGCTCATGTGGCATCTGTAATTCTAATTCAGTGCACATCCACCAGAGAAGAGTTTGACCAATTGTGTATGTACTCATTCGAAGAATGACACTCTCTAAAAATGTCTATGGAAAGTATTTTAATCACCCTATCAACTCAGTACTGCTGGAAATTCATTTAAAGAAAGGAAATACCATGTACGAAATGTATTGGGTGAAGTTTTCTGGCTTGTGTCTTTCAGGAAGTAAATTTTAGCTTTTAAAGTCTATGACTCCATGAAGATGGAATGATTCTCTTTCATGACAACACATTCTTAAACTCATCACAAATGCCTGGCTTTTATATTTACAATTTCCTGAGAACTTGCTGTTCAGTAGTGGAATCTCTGCAGATAACCTCTAAGTGAACACAACTCAATTTTACTTTAGAGCTTATCAGATAGTTTTTTAAGGCACTTTCTTCTTCCCATCATGCACAGCTTCCACTCATGGGATCTCACACGCCTCAAAATAGGGTTTTGGAATTTTTAAAAGATAGATTAAAAAAAATCAAACAGTCACAACAAATCCCAGCATTTCTTTCCTAATGAAATAGTGCCCATAATTCTAAAACTGTCTCCACAGCAGAAAGCTGAACTTCTGGACCATTTTTACTTTTGTAAAAAAGGATCTGACCTCTTAAGGTGCTGGAGTCACCAGCAAGGGACAAAAAGTTTTATCACACTCTGTAGAAGATGAGAGTAGTTGATGACTTTTAGAAAGTATTTTGAACTATGAAATATTGAGTGCGTATCTTCAGCAAAAATGATGAAGACAAGATCGTAGAGTAGTTTTCTTATATGTTAGTTTCATTTTGAAGTTTAAGTTAATTTTGACTTGGTTCATTTTAACATTATATGTCATACATGTGTGTGATCCCTCAGTTATCTAGTAAATTACAACATTCTTGCTACCTGTCTTCTTTGGACTGGCATCCTCTCCAGCTCACTAATAAAAATTTCAAATTAAGTAAGAGATCACTTTTTCTTGTTTTGCAGAGGTGTCAAGGAAGCTTTCCTGTCTGGCCATCTCTGAGCAACTCTGGCATCATATGTGCACCACCCCTGATGGGGCCACTGCAGGCAGCTCCAGGGAGCCTACAGGGGTCCTGTTTGACTCCCTGCCCTAACCCACTCACACTGTCAGACAAGATTTCCCTACGAGTCTAACCCTTGGCTTCCCACAGCAGAGTCTCAGACACCTCAATCCTTAAAATAATTTAATCACAGTGCAATAACATAACAACTCAAGCTGAGTAGAGGAAAGTTTCCTTAACAGAGGTATAATTTTCATGAGTGGTTGTTGAATCCTTTAATCCAACAATCTTCTAGGAGACCTGTTTATTGAGATGGGAACTCAGGTCCAGATACTTCTTGAAACAGCATGAGCTCCAAGGCAGAAAAGTGAGATGATAATTGACTGTCACTGTGGGGCATGTAATTCCCTCATATATGACCATCCTATAGAAAAATTAATAAATTAAGGTATCCTTTAACATAATTTTTGGAAGTCTGAAGTGGCAGCAGCAACAGCATACAGAGCTACTGAGTGATTGGTCTTCCCATTGCACCTGGCCAACCAGAGAGCCACCACAGACATATGTTCCCAGCTCATTCACTGGGAACAGCTTTGGCCTTTGGGATGCAAAGACACCTCTAATAAAAAAATTATCACAGTCCTAAGCACTGAAGCACTATCTGGAACTCTGCCATTTTATTTTGTTTGTGAATATCTTCTGTGCTGATGTTAGCCAGACTTTTTTTTTCTGAAGAAAACAGCAAGTCAGTCACTACACATTTCACTCTTGTGCAGGAAGTCACATGTTCCAGCACTCTTCCCCAGGTCATTTTTTTATTCCTCTTTTCTACACAAAGAAAAGAGCAGTGGGGCATTTCTCACATTACATGAGAAGTTCAAGACTGTCCTTTGGTGGCATGTGGATTTCTCAACCTCTTCCTTTTACCCAGTCACAATAAGAGGGAAATGTCAGGATAGATGTCAGAATATGAATCAGGAAAATTTCTGGGGTGGCAGAGCAGGTTGTGGTCTGCTATTCTAAACCACCGGAGAACAAGATTAATCCCTGTTCAATTTATTCCTCTGCCTGGAGAATGCATATCCATGGAGATATGCATTCTCCAGATATTCCTCTGCCATGGAGAATGCATTGCCAAGTCAATTGCATAAAGGTAATCAACTCTGAAACTAGGCAATAAAATATTTTAAACATCAAGCATATTAATATGGTCAAGAAGGGAACTTATTTTCCTAAAGTCCTCTTTTCCTATCGGTTTGTGCTCTATTAACATCTTATGCTCTTCCCTTCCAAAATCCTTCAGTTTTCTGGAAAATATCCAGCCTGGGACAAACCAATTTAAAACCAAAATCTTTATTGTGAAGTTCATAATTTTTATGGCTAGATGAGTGCTTGTTCATGAAAATGCTGAATTTTCAATCTGGAATAAAGTTCTGAAATTCTGGCAAGTATAAGATTTTTGTCTGTTAGCACTAGCGAGGTTGAACTTGGCAGACTTGCAGAGCTCCAACTCAACACGTGAGCATATTCTGGCATGTATGGAGGTGAGAGAATGAATCCTTGCAGCCTAAATTTCCTGTTTTAAATGTGAGAAGAGGGGAAGGGAAGATTCCTTCACATTCATATGGCATGGAATTTGCCATAGGACCTATGCAGTGTTGCTTTGGCAGTAGGTAATCAAAAGATGTCCTAAGTGTCCCAAACAAAACATTGATACAAAATGCCAGCACAGACAACACCAGAATTGGATAAATTTTCTTGTTGAGTATACATCTACTGTCTGATCATCAAAATAATGTAATTGGAATAAAAGCATCCTTGAGGTTCGAGTGCTTCCAGAACCACTGAGGGATGCTCTTTGTGTGAGGCTGATAGGAAGGAAAGTGACCTGGGTGGCTTCTGTGTAACAAATGCTGCCCAGCACAATAGGTTTTGGCTGCCTCTGCAGCAGCTGCTTCTGTGGTCTGGCCTCTGTCCTTCCCTCTCACATAAAATTAAGAGTATGCTGTAACTAACACCTTCTGCATATTAACAGGTAATACCTGACAAGGAGCACGAATTCGTACCATGTCAGAGGGTTGTGCTGCAATTTTGTGGTCAAAATCCAGACTTCTATAATGGAGTGAAGCTAAATCAGAAATGCATGTGATGTTTTCTAATACTGTGCTTCCCTTGATCTTGTTTGTCACATATCACCATATCTAAATATATCTTTGTATTTTCACCTTTTCCACGGAATCTTGTTTATTAAAGGATGAAGTGAAATGTTTTTAAGAACAGAAGAACTTAAGAAATCTCCACTGGAGCTGATCTGCATATCTCTAGCTCAGTGCTGTCTCCAGCAGTGTTGCTGAGCATTCCACAGGAGCCTGGTTGCTCTCTGCAATCTGCTGCCTGACACTTTCTCAGCATCCGTGTCTGATGTGTCAAGGAACATATTCCCCTGCCTCATTCCTCTAATGCTCGTGCTTGAAGGCACCTATTTGAATGTTCTAATCCTGCCTGTCTCCCTCACCCACCTGTGGCAGATCTCACTCCCAGATGTTCCCTGCCCACAGTAGGAAGAGCTTCTCTCAGCTCCCTTGTGCTGTGAAAGCACCTACCAGGTTTTACACTGTGATACTCATCAACCACCTTCACAGTTTTGAAACATTTGTCATCTCCTCCCTCATCTGTCTCTTCTCCATACTTGAAAAATCTGTTTACTCTCAGAAGAAAACAAAACCCAAACAAAAAGAAAAATACAAACCTCAAACCCAACCCCATCTCGCTGAAAAAACCCCTCCAAAAAAACCCCATAGTCTTTTATGCCTGTTCTAAGTGGCATTTATCTCACAGTGGTTTCAGAAATGAGCAATTTCCTTGATTTCATATAGCAACAGCTGGTTTTGCCTTGTCTAAAAGATAGAATTTCAGAGCTATTCTTTTCACTAAGATAATTAACTAAATAGTTATATCTGTAATTCAGCAGCAATTTTAATATCTTTTAGAAACATAAAGTATCTCTTTGGGCGTTCTCTTCATTTCATGCTAAAAAGTTAATAGTGTCATGTTACATTAGGAAAAATATGGTGCAATTATTGACAAAGACTTCATAAGAGAGGATTATAACAAGAATACCTGGGGGAAATTTCTCTAAGGGAAGAGACACAAGACAATAAAATCAATGTGATATTCATTGGAATAAAATAGAAGAATTTGTTGCAACAGAGTCTGATCCTCATCAGAGTCTTCTTTCCTTTGTTTAAGATGGAAGACTGCTTAGAGGAAAAGCTGGATAAGATACTGGCTCTGGCCAGAATGTGTGTAAAAAAAAACCCCAAACTTTTAATCAGCTACAGATTTTCTACTTCATTCTCTGGAGCTGAGTGGGGGATTATAGATTAAGCCTGTTATGTTCCTATAGTTTCATGAAGAAGAATCTTTCCCCTTAGTGTAGCTTTCCAATACAGACACATGTGAGTTATGCATGGGAGGGGTGGAAGTACAAATGATTTGCAGCTCTTAACAAATGTTAGGGGGAGAGTTTCCACTTGGACTGATTCAGCATTTAATGTCTCCACAGTTAAGTAATCCTCAGGAAAACTTGTGAAGGAGGGAGTTAAGTTTTGCAATACTCTACAGATGGAGAAGCTCAGGACATAGGTAATCAAGGAAATTACTGCAGAACAAACTTGGCTCTAAATTAAACCATGCCCTACTATTTGATAACTTCTGGATGTCAGGCAAAAACTTTGAAGATACTTAGCTGGACAATTCATTAGTTACTTCAGTCTCACTGTAGCAAATGGCTGTTTCTGTTTTACAAACACTTCCCAATTTGTAATTTCAGCAGGAGCTAAGTAGTCAGTAGACTTTCAAAACTTTTAACACAGCTTGCTTGTGCATGATTACATATATTACTGGTTTCTGCTCTTCATATTTGGCAGTAAAATTCCTTCATGTCCTGTCCAAGTGTATGTCTTGTCAGAGGACTGAGAAATCTGTGGCGGACGCAGGAGTAGAACAGAGTATTTAGTTTCTAGTCCATCCTTCATGCAGTCACCTATTGCACATATGTTCAGTAGTACTAGTATAATTAATCACAAATTTAAAATTCAATAGGTGAAGGAAATTGTAATGAATGTTTATGGCTCATGACAGATTACCTTTTAACTTTCTCTCTTGAAAAACAGTAGGGCAGTCATATTTCTCATTTCATTCTCTGTGCTAGTCAGAGGTACTCCAGTAATCGAACAGACCACTAAGTAGCAAGTCAGGAACATTAATGGGTTCAATGTAAACTGCCTCTTCCAGAAATCAAATGTTCTCTGGGTTTTGCACATATAAAAGCTATTTTTCTTAGCTACTCTTCAGTCAAGGGAGTTTCATCTTGCATTTTTGAGAAATGTACTCCTTTAAACACTGCCCTTTTAAGTGGATTCCTGTCCAGTGGCCCATTTGAAACCATTTGAGACAATTGATTATTTGCTGCTTTAGACTAACGTTTGTGTTTGTTCCCCCCCAAATCTTTTCCCCAACAGCTTCTCAAGGCAGTAGCTTAACAGCTACTAACTATTCATGAGTTGCTTGTATGACCTACTTCTAATCTTTATGTCTTGTATCAGGTACAGCTGCGACATGGAGAGGAAGGGGCTGTAGCGAGCAGTCCAGCTCCACTGCTAATTACAGTGCCGCTTGTAGCTGATTTCATGTTTTTATTTCAAGCCTGCCTCCCTCTCACACCTAATTGAAAGAGACTTGTGTTAGGCCACATGCTTCAAAGATGGACATTAAATGAAGGAGAGCTCAAAATGATTAATTAACAGTTCAAAGGGAAAGGGAAACAGGAGAGAAAAGGTGCTGTTAACAGCGTCTAGAGCTCTTAAAGTAATAACAACCTTTTCATTGTGACATTAGATTTATCTCATGAAATTATTTGCTCTCCAATTTGGAATATATGTTGGGAAATATCAATCTTCAGTTCACTAACTTTCTCTTTGAAATCTGACATTCATTCTGTAAGGATGGATTAGAAATTATAAATAACAAGAGCAAAGTCTGAACTTCTGACCTTTTGATGGCTGCATGTCAGTCAGGCTTTTCTGCTTCTACTTCCTTCCTCAGACTAGTTGGCAACGTCTTTCTTTTTTTTATTTTTCTTAAAAAAAAAGAAAATTAACCAGTCTTTCAACATATGAGCTTGACGAAGAAAAATGTTGCCATAATGGCATTTTAAAAATACCACTGGCAATTGCTGATATGACAGTACTCCTTTTCCTTCTCCTTCCCAGATGGGCAAAAGCTTGCCACCTTTTTTGCCTAAAAGTTTCCTACCACATGATGCTGACACACATCACTTTTTTTTTTTTTTTTTTTTTTGTCACTATGTTT
>VZTN01031555.1:2535-85725 GCA_013400515.1 Erpornis zantholeuca | reverse complement strand
CTAAGAACATGATGAATCCATTATTTTTAACCCTTTTCCTATTCTGAAATTAAAAAAAAAACAAAACAAAAAAACAAAAAAACCACCAAAACAACAAACAAACCAAATGACAGTCTGCACTTGTTGCTCTTTCTATAACATACAGCTTGCTCTTATTTTCCCATTACACAAGTTTAAGTCCAAGAATGTTGGCACTGTCTTAGTAAATGTCCCTGCATCTGCAACAATGCTGATTATCCCTCCCAAAATACACCAAGTCACCATGCCAACTGCTGTGGTGGAAAAAAGCTTTGTTTCAAATGCTTTAGGGTGAGGAAGAAAATGGAAAGAGAAACTCCACTTTAGCTACAAGTGAATCAGTAACTAGGCTATTGCCTAGCCCTGCTCAGTCTGGCACCACCAGAGAACATTCTGTGCCATGGGCCTTCTCACAGAATAACTCACCTAATAATTTGCCAGCCCAACACCTCTTAGGAGGAAGTCATTCAGATGCAGTCCTGCCTAAAGTTTCCTCTTGGAACCCTTAGCATACGAACTTTCATATGCACAAATTTTCCCCAGATTTCTAGAGAACCTACGAGCTTTTGAGGCATGCTGATGGAGTCTGGTACTTCATTTTTATCTGTATAACTCTCTTGAGCTAGAATAACTAGTTAAGTGGTGCAGATTTTTTCTTTGTGTGGTTTGGGTTCATAACTGTTACTATCACAAAAAAACCAGTGTACGGAATTCAGGCAGCTAAATGTTACTTAGTGTATTAGTGATGCTGTAAACATTCTGCTTTATGAAATATCAGACTTTTGTGAGACCACATTTTCTGTAATTAGGGTTCCTATAAAATGGGGTTCCTGAGTTAAATCCTAAAATTAGACAGTAATTCACTATTATTGAAAACCTGAGCAATAAACTTTAGGCATTTATTGGGTAGCATATCTGGTAAAATAGCTGTCTGTTTGATGCACATATTATACCATAATAATCACAAATGTGTTGGGGATGGTGTGAGGTAACTTCTGTGTCCCCTGAGGGACAATCTGTCTGGATGGTGTGGCAAAGAAGAGACTAAGGGGGCAGGTCAAAGGAGAAAATTAGCATTCAATAGATACCAAATAGAAGTAGTGACTAATTATTCAACAATAATTTGATAAAATACACTTTCCAGAAAAGTTAAATTCTTCCATCAATCTGTTTGAAATGCCTTGGTATTTCCTCAGAGATTCCCCTTTGGTCTGTATTTGTTTCATGCTAAGCTTATAATTCACTTCCCAATATCTAAAAGATGTGATGGTTTATTAGCCTTAGCCATACAGAAATATTTCTGTCTTATGTCAGATATTTCATGGGTATAACATCAGACACAGGAATCCTGAAAACAGAACAAAACTGAATTTATTTACTCAAGTTTCATTCTCAAAGGTCAAGGAACAGGGAAGAGGAATTATCATGTGTTTATCCCACTGTTAATTTTAAAGTTTACGGAGCTACAAACAACAACAATAGAGTTTTATTGCACAAACAGATGAAAAAAAGTCAGTTGAGCTGTCTGGCCAAGTTTAATTAAGTCTCCAATTTAAATAGTGCTTTCAAAAAATGCATGAGGTTAGCGCTCCTTTTTTTGAAGGCACTAAGCTTATTTGCTAGACTTGTCACAAAAAGTAGATAAAAAACCCCCCAAAAACAACTCTATGTGGATGAATGTGAAGCAAATGCATTAAAACAACTGGAACAGCTCTCTGTGGAAAATGCGTTTCTCAGCAATAAGGACAATTCATTAATATTTCCAAGCTAGGATGATTTGGAGAAGAACCCACTTGGAAGGAAATCAATTTAGAATACGCCCAACTACTGGCCCTTAAATGCTTCCAAGATTTTTTAGAAGGTTGCTCTGGTTCATGTCGACAAGTGTTCCCTTTTGGCATCCCAGCCCTTTCCTGGGCATACCAGCAGTGCATATGCAACAACCTAACCTCATCAGCCGAGGGCACTGGTCCAACCTTCTCCTGGCAGCTCTGCTTCCCAATTGTCTTCACTATTTATTGCTCAGCTCACAGAGAGGCACTGGTAGTGTTCATGCAGCCATTTGAACTGACTCTGTAATAAAGTTGTCTGATAAGGTACAGGAGAAAGAGAGGGATTAAGGACAATGAAATCATACTGTTTCATAAACACTTTGTCATTACCTTTAGCTTAGTGAACTAAATTGCAGCAATATGTCAATGTGAGGCATTTCATTCCTATTACAGCATGTACAGCATGTAGCAGGAATCTGATATCCAAACCAGAAACACGAAAGTTGGCTTGAAACATCACTCTCTTAAAATGTATAGCATTATTCTTTGTACAGTGAGAAGAATCTAACCCTAAAGTGAGCAGTAGTGCCGCAGAAAGAGAACAGCACTGACTGATAAACATGAACCTGCTTTTATCACCAGATATTTGTGCAGACAGATTAGAGTCATATCACCACCAATACCGTAAATATTTAAGCACCAATTTCTCAAACAATGCAGTAAGAAATGAACCAATTGCCCTTTACTGACAGTGTGGCAGTCCACTCTCCCTCCACTTGGTTTATACTTATGTAAGCTATCTCCACCCGGGTCAGTGATATGAATGTGGAATCAAGTCCCTTCCTGAACTTTTACTCTGATGTATTTGAGTTTTTCATCTTTCTATCTCTTCTATCAAAATAGACAAAGTCTCTGAGCTCAACCTTTTTGACAAGGTGCTTTAAATGGCCAACGATTTTATGCAGGTCTCACTTATTGCCATTGTTTCAAGTATTTTTTTAAAGCTCTTAAAATCAAAACTCCCTTTTCCCTTTTTAGTCTCTCACTTTCAAATCAAAGAAGTCTTTCTTATAGTGACATTTACAGTGGACACCTTGCTGCCACCATGTATTTCATATATCAAATATTTAACTAACCGTCTCGAGCCTCCTAATCCTTTCTTTCAATCTTTCCCTTTATCATCAATAATTTTGCAAGATGTGAAAAGTCAGTGTTCTCCGTCATCTCTTTTTGAACACTGCATTTAAACACAAGATGCCTCCAACACAAGCCTCTTCAGACCATTAAAATCTCCTTTGTCATCTTAATGTAATGGAAAGTATATTGATTTGCATTTCAATTCAGCTAAGCATATAATTATAGGCAAATAACTTTCAGAAACTGCAATTGTAAATTGAAGTTTCCATCTGAATGTACACCCTTATTTTAGGCAAATTTTAGAAAGACGGGGTCATTAGCATGGTCAGAATTAAATTCATGATCCAAGGTGGATGAATATTCATGGAAAAGTTTCCAGCACTCCATCTAGAATAACACAGAAGAGAGTTAAATATCTTACAACTATTTCCCACACACTACCTGCAGACTAATAAGGCCATCCACAGATTGCTATCTCCACTTCTGATGTGCACTACAATAATTTTAAAACAGAGTTGATAAGATGGGGAGGGTTTGGAAATGGAAATGTAATAATTCAAGTATTAAAAGTCTAGTTCAAAATGGATGAATCTATGTAAACCAAATCTATGTATCAGAATAAACAGAAAGTCTATGGCCTGAATGTGATTTTAAGCATGTTCGGAAAGGAAATATCTCAACACATACAATCATTAAAGGAGAAGAAATTACTGTATTACTTGGAAATTGGATATTGCCACAATTTCAGAGTTCTTTTCCTAAATACTGGGTTGATATTTTGATATTAAGTGTAAAAATCTGAAGTCTGATCTAAAAAAATTTGAGGGTGTTGAAAAATGAATCAATACCTTATTATACATATTCATTTTAGATACAGTTATTGATGCAATATTTTGTTCCCACTATCAGGAATATGCCTTATTCAAAAGTGACAACCCATTGTCTCAACTTTCATTTCTTATCTTGGGACATCTTGTTCCTTCTTTTTATTTCTTTTTTTCTGTCAGAGGAAGTAAGTACACTGCAAGGTCAGACTGCTGCTTATTCTGACTTGTAATAACCCCAGCAAAGGAGCTGCAATTGGACAGACCCAAAGCCATAATCAGTTTGGAGATGACATCCATGAACAAGGAAATTCCTCTGCTTGGAGTCATGGTTTCACAGGGGATGAGTTCTATCCATATAGGAAATTTAAGCAGTTTAAATCTTCATAATGTGTCTCCTAAGCAACAAAGATGACAACCAACATAAAAGATCTGTCCTCCTTTGATTTCTCAAGCATGTCAAGTGCAGTCCAAAGTCCCAGGTACTGTTCCACAGGGATGTATGGATTCCTAATGGTCTTTGATTTCAGTAAGCAACAAAATATTACAGGGGGTCTAATCCCAGCCCTTGTAAAGATAATGAATGGCTGATGTTCAGTATTTCTGAGGGTATTGTATAAAGATTAGGTGTTCAGCAGTTATGCAAACTTCCTGTAGATTTAACAGGGACAGATCGATTCCACTGTAAGTTTCTTCATCCCAGTTCTATGCTTATTGTCTCAAATAGGGTGAAGAACCTGCCCTCTGCAAGGCCTTAATTCTCTGTAGAAGGAGCTTGGACAAATAATTTGGATCAAACTGCAACCCACAGTAAAAGAGCAAGTGAAAAAAGAGTATAAGAGCAAGAACAAGCAATGATTTATTCTCACAGAGAAATTCTCTTTAATAAGGGGTTTAACCTTACACAGTATAACACATCCCCAAAATTGGTCACAAAATTTGTAAGGACTTTTGACAGGAAGTAAGCAAGCAGAACTACCTTACCTTCATCTTTTGCTTTAGGGACAAAGGACGTTTCTCTACTTCCTGCAGCACATGAAACAGCCAGACATATGTAAGTGAAAAAAACTCACATAACCCTGTGCACATGTATGCATATGTGTACCTTATGTGTGTGTGTTTTACAATAAATCTTTTGACTTCAGTGACCACACTTTGTATCACTGGATAATGCATAGATATCAGGTGATACATGCTGGAACTAAAATCCACAGTAAATCAAATTGAATTATATCCCTTGAGATCTCATTTCAGGTAAAACTCATGTCCATTCAGCTTTCAAGCCCGTGTCTCAGACCACATCTGTAAGAAAGGACTGAAATGGTCACAAGCTCTCAAAAGAACTCAAGTCCTTTTTCTCAATACTGAATGATGATTCATGCATTTCTAACAAAATCAGGCAAATGTAGTGGTTTCAGATGGAGTTGTTCTCTGAGAATTTGAAGTAAAACTTGAGGATTAGCTGCAAGAAAAATGTCATTATAGTCTCCTTCCACCAAGAGTCAAGGCTCTAAGCAGCTCTGGCACTGGTGATGAAAGGATTTCCACCTTGTAGATGAGAGTATTTTTCACTTGTAAACCATTGACAACAATTACAATCTCACAATGGCTAGATTTACTGCCTAGAGTAACAAAATTTCAGAAATGTCCATGGAAACTAGAAGGAATAGCAACAGTATCATTACTGCTTTCATAAATTATGACTGTGAATCTCTACTCATTTAAGTTGTATTGAATAAGGGCAGTTAGACATTTTTTATTATGTGCAATAAATATATCTTGGAAATATTTACAAACCACTAATTTTATTGAAGAGTAGTATTTGTTAAGATCTTGAACTATATAAGTTATGAAAATTATGTCTGAAGCTGATGTATTTGAAGAAAAACAAAAACAACAAAACCTTGAAAGAGTTTAATAACACCAGACCAAAGAAAAGGAATGAAATCCAGCTCTTTTATTGCTGATGAAGAGCTTGTTCCTTCCTTCCCCTCAGCTGAACAGTGGATTTCAGAAACTAGAACCAGAGTGTCTTATTTCAATCCTAAAGTATCATAATCTGTAAGCAAAATAAGTAAACTACATGTTAGGTGTAATTTTTCTATTATTCTGTATAGCATAAAGTTGAATATGTGGGAGTAAAACTAATGCTCTAATGAGCAGGAATAAAATTGACACCCTCCACTGTCATATTTGCAGATGATAATATGATCCAAGTACTCCTGTGTTCATAGGTTTTCTTAATTATAGCCAAAAAATGAGAGAGCATAAATTTGCAGTCTTTCCTAACAGTCCCATGAAATTCTGTAGTTTAGTGTTTACCTTGATATTCGTATGGTATGTTACATATAATAACAAAAAATGTCACTGGTACTTTTCCAATCTAAGTGGAGAGCTGTGATGCAGAAGACATTTTGAATTCATTAAGGCCAGTGGCAGAAATGGCTGCATTGAAAATATGCTTACAAATATGCTGGAGAAATATCACAAATATATACGGATAAGTGCAGGTAAATAAGTACATATTAATGAGGCAAGACTGACATGCTAAGTCAATTATTTAATTTTGCCATTAGTATGGTTGTTCATGAGTTTATGGGACATATTCTGCCATGACAAGCATTGTTTATACCACACTACATGCCATAGCTCTTAATGAGCTAATGTCCTGTAAAAAACAATTTACACAATGGCTAAAATCAATAAAAATTATGTTCTATCTAAAATTAATTAAGCAAAGTGCTAGTGAATGGAAAGCTGGGTCCATGATTTCTCTTTAGCAGAACTGGAAATATTAAAACACATTTTTATGTACAGATCAATGTTACACCTGTGCAGTTTTAGTGCACTTGCTGAGTCCCCAAGACACATATTCACATGCACGGGGCATTGTCACATAACCATCCCATACTTGTGTAAATGTGTGACTTGAACCTGCTGAATGGCTGGACACAATGGCATTTATTGAATTGTTTCAAGTTTCCTATCAAGGATTTGTATCCTTCCCTCCTGTCCAAGTGTTCAGATTTCTAGAAGAGTTTCTTTGATGTGTGCTCATAAACACGGAGGGATTTCCCCTCCCTTCTCCTTCCCTTCAATTACCTCTTTGTGCTTGGAATGGCAATTCAACAACTATCCTTTGTCTGTGACTAATTTATTTATATATTTGTTTGTTTGTTTTGGCTTGGGGGGATGAGATCCACACAGAAGAAGTGTTTTTGGCATCCTTGCAGTAGAGGAAAGCAGCCCCTGCAATGAAAGATATTTTTCAGTCACTTTTACTGCTTCCCAGCAGCCGATGCATCAGGATACTGTTATTTTCAATTTGCCAGTGTGCCTTTACAAGTGAAGCTATAGCATTTATTGTAAAAAACACACCTCCCTTTCATTTTGGTACTACTTAATCCCAGTTAGTTAAAAATTACTTCCACACTCCTGCATATGTGTAAAGTATTCTCTAGCAGAGGAAAACCTCTCTCCTCTCTTGCTGAAAGCTCTTATAAAGGATAAAACAAAATCACCTCTTTCCTCCTAAAAATACAAGGTCTGCTCTTCTCCCTCAACAAAATTTTAGTAGAAGATCTTCACAGATCTCACATTCCAACTTCTTTCTCACCGAACATAAAAAATGAGGATTTGTGCCATTTTTTATGTACATCCTCCTGGGAGAAGCATAGTGGCATTTTTTACTGTATTTTTAACAATGAAAGTTTGAACTGCAAAATTCTTTACATGTTTTCACTCCTTCAACATGCAATACTCCAGCTGTCATGAAATTTAGGGGTTTTTTTTAAATCTAAAGCAGTTATGGTGTCTGCCATTAAAAACATTTGCAAGTTTGAAGTGATTGCAAACCCACATCATCTCCTACTCCATAACAATAATATGATTACTGACATGGTGGCCTAAATAGATATTCTTTAGTGAGATCTACCAAGTCATCTTCTCTCTGATGAAGAACTTTCACCTTCTGTGAGCAATGATGGGGAATTCTAACATAATATAAAAGAAAAATCCCCAAAATAAAGAACATAATTAACAGTAGATACTATTCCCAGCCCTTAGGTTACGGATTTTTTTTTAAGAATGGGATGTCATTAGAGTGACACATACTTAAATGTATCTGACTTGACTACCATACAATTGGATCTCCTCTTATGCTATTTTTACACTGTTGTACTGTCAGGCTTATAACTAATTCAAAAATATGTAAGGGGGTCTGGGTTAGGGTCGTTTGCCTAGAAAAAAACCAAACAATGTTTCTTTGAGAATGTGTCCTGTTCCTTTGCTGCTATCATCCTCCATATAATCTAAAGAAGTAATGTCGTTGGAGTAAATGATGTAAAAATGTCAGATTATGGATGTCAAATTCACCATTTAGAGTTTTAACCCTTTCTATTTTTCCTGAAAAAATTCCACACCAAAAAAGAAAGAAACCTTGAACAATGGAATATCCAGTGCTTATTAGGACCCAGTTCAGAGTATTCATAAAGCAACCTAGTTTTACAAGGTATAATGTCAGAGATGTTTTGGGGAAAAACAGACACCACACACTGTTCTCCTAATATTTCATTACCTTTGGATCAAAAAGACAAATTTGAGGGATATTTTTGCTTACTTACTAGGATACTCAAAGGTTTTCTTATCTCTTAGCAACTTTCATCCCAGGTGCAGCTGACCTGTGTGCTCTGGGATCATTCCTATCTCTTCTCCATGCAGCTCTTCCAGAAAAGCAACGGCTTAAAAACACTTTTTATTTTTCTTTTGCCCTGGGAAAATACTTTTGAAGGACATGGGGCCCATTAGTGTTGGTCACTTTTAAAGCACTACCTAGCAAGAGCAGATGAGAAGCCGGACAAGGGAGGGATTGTCCCGATCTCCTCTGCCCTGGGGCGGCCTCGCCTCTAGTGCTGGGGGCAGTGTTGGGCACCACAATGTGAGAAAGAAATTAAGCTATTGGAGAGTGTCCAAAGGACAGCAATGAAGATGATGAAGAGCCTTGAGGGGAAGATGTATGAGGAGCAGCTGAGAGCACTTGGTCTGTTCAGCCTGGAGAAGGAGACTGTGGGGAGATCTCATTGCACTCTTGGACTTCCTTGTGAGGGCAGGAGGAGGGGCAGACACTGAACTCTTCGCTGTGGTGCCAGTGACAGGACCCAAGGGAATGTCCTGAAGTTGTGTCAGGGGAGGGTTAGGTTGGATATTAGGAAAAGGTTCTTCACCTAGAGGGTGTTTGGGCACTGAACAGCTCCCCAGGGCAGTGCTCACAGCACCAAGCCTGGCAGAGTTCAGGAAGTGTTCAGACAATGCTCTCAAGTACATGGCGTGGTTCTTGGGGTGGTCCTGTACAAGGCCAGGACTTGGATTTCAATCATCCTTGTGGGTGTCTTCCAAGAAGAATATCCTTTCTGTGGATCTATGTTTCTTTTTTTGCTTGTTTGCATTTCTTTTTCTTTTTCTCTGTAATTGATTTGTTTGATTTTGCCCTAATTTTGCCCTATTTGGTGAATATTTTGAAGCAGACAACAAGTGATATATGTAGTTTTTTAAATGGAAAAAAATGACTGAATTCATAAAATATTTGTTACATACATAAATTGCAATGCATAAAGAACATTACTTGTCCCTGGAAAAAAAACCTACCCTTACACTTTTGATGGAATATCAAAAATGAACAATGTTTAAACATTAAAAAAAGGTTATCTTTGCAACTTAGAAGGTACTGTGACCTCTGTGTTCAGGTATAATTTAGCTAGCGTATTCACCTGTTTGTTAGAAAAAAGGTTGGTTGGCATTTCTTTAAAATGAGCTGTCATGACAGGGTGCAGCCTAGACTACCTGAAGTAGGTAAACAACCTGACTTCGTACTGCTTACCTTTGCAAGTGGCTCTAAGAGTGTACCCTGAAACAAAAGAGGGGTCTGGCATCATATTTGCACCTCAAAGCTGAGGCAATGAAATGAAGCCTATCCAAGCGTATTACATGCATGCCATTGTCTGCCACTCAGCCAGACAGCTGTGGGCTCTACTTTTTATTACTATTACCACTACTAGTATTATTTGTGGGAAATGCAGAAGGTTAGAAGGATTTCAGATAGAGTGAGAAAAACAGGTTTCAGAAATAAAGAAAAAATTTTATGTTCAGCTGCAACTGCAAAAGCCAGAAGGTAGAAGTATATATAATTATCTAGTAATCAAGGACATTAAAACAATGGTTAGAGTTTCTAGGCTTTGCTCAGATAAGTCTTGAAGTGGCAGAAAAAATGCTTAGCAAGATAGTTAAATTTTAAGCTTAATAATGGAATATTGTGCATTGTTATTACAAGGCATACAAGCGAGCATTGTTTGTAGCAGAAGTATGTGTGCTTTTTACTGATTAGTTAAAACAGTTGTTTGTAAACTTTAGAAGCATGCTATTGGCTAAAAAACATATAAGAACGTTCTGTAACAAAGAGATCTTGAGTTGTCAGTGCAGGTGTGAGCTGTGTACCATCTCTTGTGTAAATGAGGCTGATGGCTGAATGAAAAAATAAAAAGCTCCTGGAACGTCTGCCTGAGCCCCCATCCTGTTTGCAACATACGCCGACAATTATTATCATTTTCACTATGATTTCATCCTGTTTTCCTGCACATACACTATCATGAATATACTTTTCCTCTGGCTAGTGCACAGACACCAAGCCATGAGTGGATGTACAAGCATGGGAGCACTTAGCAGGGCAAAGTGGAGCCAAAGAGAAGGAGCCTGCTTTCTGTTCAGTTTCCTTAAACTAACTAAGCTTGTAGCTCTGGGAATGACATCAATAGCTAATGCGTGCCACAAACACTGACAGGCATGTGGCTCTCCTCTGGCTGCCTCCTGCTCCCATCATCAGAGGGGGCTCTGGGAGTGAAAGGTCAGGGGGATAATCCTGCACCTGCAGCCTAGAGAGGGCTGGGCGCGTGGTTCCCGACCAGTCCTGCCCTAATTGATGCTAATTGTTATGGAGCCAAGGCACCCTTCCACGGAGGAGCAGGTGGGAGCCTTTGTTGTGCTTGGGACCATTATACTAATAACAAGCTTGCAATTCTCTGCACAGGCTTAGGAGCACAAAGGCACAGGCAATACTTTGGAGAGCCCCTTAAAAGGTTTACTGGGCATCTCCTGACACAATGAAGTAGAAGTCCCTGAGAGTGAAAGGGCAAAACAAACTGAAGAATAAAAAATGCAGTACCTGCTGGTTGATGAAGCACTGAGCAAACCTGGGAAATGTTACTTTGGGAGGTTTGAACTGCACCTGACACCTTCTGCGGAGACAGAGATTTTGCACCCTGATGTCTGAGGGAAGAGTCAGGTGGAAGAAGCTACTTCAGGGACCTAGAGAGGTCCCAGGGAAATTTTCTCGGAAGCTGCCCATCTGTTTGCAAATTTGGATGTGAAAGGATAGGCTCAGGAAGGGGACAGAAAAATGAGAGGAAAAAGAAAGGAAAGGAGTCCAGATGCTAATATGATATTGGATTATGGTCAGATAAAAAGCTAGTGACTGCTTATACTGAAATGATGTGGGTTATTTCTTTTTCCCTTTGTCTATTTTCAGGGTTTGTTTCCTCCACCTCCTGCAGACCACAGCAGGAAGAAAGGTGTGTAACTCCCACGAGCTTGAGAGAATGAAAGAAGTACATACTGAAAGATATGCCCCAGAGTTTTGCAATCCTATTTCTGGCACTTCAGTAAATATCACAGCATTATGGACAAAATAAGAACTAAACCCTGAAAGCACTATAAATGAAAATAATACCTTAAAATGGGAAAAAATACACTAAATTGATATATTTCTGTGAATGGTTTGTGTACCCTGTATGATGTGCAAAAGGACTCCAGAAATAATAAAACACTTCTCAAAATCCCACTTTTATTCAAGCAAACAGACAAAATGATGGAAAATAAAGGAAGAAAATAAACAAAGTGTAGGCTAATTTTAACAGGCTTGTAAATGAGTCTGGAAACACCATGTAAAATGGCCTGTGAATTTCTCAAAACACAATTCAACAGTCCTTTTAAAAATTCTGGAGTAGATGACCTTTAGGATAGGTTTTTCTCATCCCTGATACACAAATCTCTGATTTATAATGCAATCAGTGGATTGCATTAAAAAGTTAATGCATGCTGCTTGAGGATGTCGCATCCTGCATTGAGTGGCATAGATTATATTGACCATTTTATGTAATTTACTCTTCCTTTTTTCAGAGCCTGACAGTGAGGTGTAGTTAAGCTCCTAATTTAATCATGTGCCACTTAGCTTTATGGGATCGCTGTGCCTAAGGAAACTGACATCATGATCCACTAAAAAGTCTGTTACATCTCTAAAAACAAAAACAAAAAAAAAAAAGAAAGAAAGAAAAGAAAAAACAGAAAAGAAATACTCTTGCAGGAAATAAAATAGAAACAGGAGAAATCACTTGTGGAAAAACATAAACACATTCAGACACCACATGGAGAGAATTTCAGATGCAGATGTCAGGTCTGCACCTTTCAACTGTTACCTGTTCCTCTAAATCTGTTGTAAAAGTCTTGCATGTGTGAGCAACCTTTGGAATTCTAGAAACAGAACCCAAGCCCTTGAATTTGGTCTTCAGAAACCATGAATTTGTATTAAGAATTGTGTCAATTAAATACAAGCAAGCAACAAGCCCAAAAACACCATCTGGACTTCCTTTTATTGCTCTCTTCAGTTCTTGCACTGTAGAGGCTTGGCTTTCCCAGTAGCCCCAAGTATTAGCAATCCATTTTGTTTCTTGAGAAAAATGCTTTTAAAATTATTTTGAAGAGTCACAGAGTTCCAGGAAGTGGAAAATCTGAGGTCCCATAGTGTTTCTGAAATACAGCAGAATTGGCTTCAGCATAAACTGAAGCCAAGCACACCTGGAAAATTCAGAACCAAGATTTAAATCACTAAAGCATTGGAAGGGAAAAAAAGAATCAACTGTAATAACTAGTATTCTGCCTGAATAAGTATGTTGGCATCTCTGTGCTGCATCACACTAATTAATTAGCAAGTTTTCTGGGAAATGAATATACAGAAAGTATATGGTTCCTGGTTTTTGCTTCTTGTCACCTGGGAAGCACTGAAGTGATGTTGGCCTGGTCTGGCCAACCAAACACAGCAGAACAATTTTTTTTTCTTTTTCCCAGCATGATTTAAGTCCCTAAGTCTTTGGGAGTGGAGTGGGGAAGTTTAAGACATGTTCTTGGGTAGAAAAGATGGTTTCCTAAGCATCTCTGCAAGCTGTCCACTGGTGAAAAGAGTGTATAGACTGTTGCCCTGCTGTAGGTGTGCAAGCAGCTGCAGATGAGAGGAAGCTGCTCCCTGCAGACTTTAGCTGTATCTTGATGCTTCAGAATTTCTGCCCTTTGTGCCTCAAGTTCTAGGAAGACCTGCTTGGTGGACACCCTGCAAGGCTGACAGCCTGGACCTGGCTTGTGGGTGACAGAGGAAGAAAGCTATGGGCCAAGCTGGAAGAATAAGTGTGAAAAAACCCAGCTGAATGTTCTCGAAAATCAGAAATAAAGTTTTAACTGTGTATGTGTATGTGCCTCTGTACCTAGGGACCAACTGCATGATCATGTTTAGTCCATGAACCACAGATCTGTATCCCATTCCCCACTTCCCAGAGCAGGGAAAATTGCATCAGACATCCTGGAGGGCAAAATTATATCTGGGATACATGATGCCTTTGAGCAAATACTTGAGTTATGCTTGCAGTGGTAATGGAGGTAGAAGGGTTAACCAGATAATAAGGAGATAATATACTACTCTCCTTAAAAGCATCCCTGAGACACAATTATCTGGAACACCCAGTTCCTCCCTTAGCAGTAGAATAGGAGCTGCAAAACTTATCATTTAGTGGCCTTGTTGGCTGCCCTTCACTACAAATTCAGGCAGGACATAATGGAAGTAACAGCATAGTCACCAGCCAAGAAAATTAGAATAGTGGCAGCATCAAAGTGCAGTGCACTGGTATGATTGCCTGAAAATCATCATGCTTTGCAAAGAGCTAATATTTGTATTCATTCTAAGTACTGGGACCAATTTTCTGATGAGAATGGCAGAAATGGGGATGTTATTTGTCAGACATTCCTTCAGGACTCTATTTAAAATAAGAGACTATACAAATTGTTGAGGGTGGCAACTTGTCTGTGTTCGGTTTTGTTCCTTTCGTGAAGATTCTTGAGTACATAGGAAGAAATTTACTGATTTTCAGAGAAACCTTTATGTCAGGACTTCCATATTCTTATCCTACATTGGTAGAGGGTGCAGCACTCACTCCAGAAGAGAATAAAAGGTAAACCACACACCCAAATGGAACAATCCAAGAAGAAAAAGGTGACTCTTTATGAACTTGGGTTTGCTGCACCCATTATATCTATCAGAATTTACCAACATGCTGTTGAGATATGTCTGTTTTATGAGCAGCAATGGACTAGGAGCTTTGCTTTAGACTTTTGCATAGACATTTTGGTGATCGGCATGACCTCTCCTGCATTGCTTTAGAGGTAGAAAATAGACCATGTCATAATTTGCACACCCTACACATAGTGCTCAGCTGCAGTTCTCCACCCCCTTACTTGCTAGTATACAATTGTGAAGAAATCTCTTGCTCTTTGTGAAAACCCAAGGAAATACATTTAAGACAGACTTGCCATGCAAACAAGAAGTTGGCATGTTGCTTTCAATTTTCATGGATCATCATGTGCTGGCAGGCAATTTTCATGGGGATAAAAGGTCTTTGATCTTAGTGAATACTAAGTGAATCCTAGTGAATCCTTACTTCCTTCTATTTTCAATAATGCAATAAAGCTTTTTATTTTCTGGTAAAGGTATTTCCACAGAAATGTTTTGGTCATATTTTTCACAAAAAAAATATACTAGGAATTACTCAAGAAGTCACATTGGTCAAAGGTCAGAGAGATCAAATGGCTTTAATTTAGCAAAAAGACTAATGAGTAGCATGGGTAGGAGGGTAAAATAAAGGTTTTAGAAAAAAAAAAGGTGGAAAAGAACATTTTATTAGGTTTTTGATTGGTTGTGAAACAGGAATTCACCTTAGCTTTACCCAAATTTGGAAATAGTTCGACAATATGCAGTTAAATTTCAAATAATCTTTTGATGGTTTCCATGCAAATATATCTGTTCTGCAGCAATTTTAATGACTTCTGCATTGAGAAAAACATCCAAAATGGTCTTTAAAGCAAGTTTTCACATCTTACCTGCCAATCTCCTCCATCTTAGTGTTCCCTAGCTATATTATTGCAAGCAATTTATTGGCGAGAGGAAGGATTTTCTGTGCTGCCCATCACATGTTCAATTCAGTGTCCCTGCAGAATTTTGTCTCAGGTAGTAGGAAACTTGAAGGACTAGTTTGATCAACTTATTTCTTTGTGCTACAACCTAATTCAACCATGATTTTTCTTGAACAGCAAAAACTATTAATGCTATAGCACTGATATTTTTATTTCTGCGTTTGCATGCTACAGAATCTGTTACCTTGCCTCAAACGCCGTGAGAAGCAGCTTAAGCAATTTTGGGCCTGCTTTGAAGACCAGTAGTTGCGAGTTATTAAATGCACGTTATTAATAATGGATAAGACTGAGAAGTAGTGTAGTAGGCATTATTCCCATTGAAGATAACAGCTCTTTGCCAATTGAGTTTGCAGTAATTATGCCAATTGTGAAATCTACTGAGCATAAACTGGAAAAAATAGTTCTTCAATATATTCAGTAATTATTCTCCTAACTACATTTTAAAAGTGCATCTGGACACTGGACAAAGTCTTCAGAATCTAAATGAGCCAAAGACAAGCTCTCCTCACAGCACAACAGGGGAATTCAACCAAATGCATTTATTATACTCTGAAATCACAGCTGACTTCTAGCAGTGCCAAAAAAGAGAGGTTTACACAAACTGCTCATAATTTTTTAAGCACAGATTACAGCTGAAATGCTATTTTTGTGTGAACAAAATTTGTTACCAAGTGTCATATAATAGAATATAAACTTTGAAAAGTCCAAAGACCCACATGTTAATACAAATGAAGTCATAGAAGGGAANCCTTAAAAAAAAAAAAAATCCAGGGGAAGAGGGGCAGAGGAATTCTCGTAATCATGAACTAACTTATCTTTGCAGAATTGAAACTTGTAAAGGATAGGAGACAGAAGTGTTCCTTTACAAAACTACTACCAGTCCAGGCAAAAATAGCTGGTTTCCTTGATTTATTTTGTCCTCCCAGAGTTCACAAATCAAAAGTATCCAATACAAAAAAAATAATACCCTGACAAGAAGTCATAGGTGCAGTAAAGTTCAGTTTTTCGGAACAATGAAGAAGGGAAAGACAGAATGTAATTTCAAAAATGTCCTCTTATATTTTTAGGAAGCCTCATGTGTATAACTGCTTGTGGAACAGACAAAGATAAGAAATATTAATTTGATGTCAATTAAATTCTAAAGGTGATAAAAGCCAAACTCACACCCTGAAAGAATAAGTGAGAAGTTTGTAAATCAAGATCCCTTGGAGAAAATCACCCAGGTTGGTTATACGAATAAGGAGTATCTTTCAAAATGTTTTGCAGTGATATGGTCATGTATGTTTCTATGGAATTATTTCACTAATGATTTTCTGTGGCATCAACTGTGTCATTGCTTTCTCAGGCTGGTTTCTTTTCCCCTATCAGCCACTACCACCTCACAAATTAAATATATTGCACAAAGTTTGCTAAGTGTTTTTCAAGACTTGTGTTGCATGAATCTGGATGCTTACCACAAGGGCAAGTCCCCCAAAACTTTGATATTCCGCTCACAATTTCTGTTAACTTTTCTCCCTAGGATGTATTTTGCCTCCATTGCATTCACATTTTTAGTCTTTCATTGAGTGATAGAAATAGACAATATAAAATAAATGTTTTCTTCCTGAAACACACTTCTTCCAAACACCTGGAGTACTGTGACCAGCTCTAGAATTCTAGAAGCAAGAGGACATGGACCTGTTGGAGTGAGTCCAGAGGAGGGCCTCAAAGATGACCAGAAACCTGGAGCACCTCTGAAGAGGAGTTTTTCGGGCTGCAGAAGAGAAGGCTCCATGGAAATATCATAGCACCTTCCAGTACCTAAAACATGCCTACAAGAGAGCTAGAGAGGGATTTTTTGCAAGGGCAGGTAGTAATAAGACAAGGGGAGATGAACCGGAAGAGCATAGGCTGAGAATTGGTATTAGAAAGAAATTCTTTCTGTGAGGGTGGTGAGGCACTGAAAAACATTGCACAGTGTTGTGGCTGTCCCACCCGTGGAAGAGCTCAAGGACAGATTGGATGGGGCTTTGAGCAACTTGGTCTAGGCCAAGGTGTCCCTGCCCATGGTAAGGGATTGAAACTAGAGGATCTTTCATCCTTTCCGATCTAAACCATAAATGAAAACATTTTTCATATTTACTCAAGAAGTTAATTTTTAAAAAAATCAAGCTTATACCAAAGTTACATCAGTCTGAATAAGTAAATAAACACAGATTGTTCTAAGAATTTCCTGTCATTTTGCTTATATATTTGATTACAAGTTTTGATTACAAGCAAGAAGAATTTTAAGGTTTTTGGCTTATAACATTTAGTGTAATTTCTTTTCAGTCTTGTATTTAAGTAGAGAGAAGGCATTCAGCAACAAAATTTCATGTTTATTATGGTGTTCCTTGTACTTCATCTAATTTGGTTTTTGTTGTGTTTACACACTTTTTGTTCAGAGGTTTTGCAGAAGACAACCACACACAAGACTCTGATGATACTCCAGTACTCAATAAACTCCAGGACACAATGGTTCATTAAGGCATTACTTTCTGTTTCAATATTTTTAGAAATTCCTGGGATAACAAAGAATAGATCAGATACTATGGTCCAAGACTAAGATTGGAATCCAGGGGATTTTAAAAAGTAGATTAAGGAGGTAATTGGCAGCAGTTCAAAAATCACTGGTTTATCTCTGAAAAAATAAGACCCTGGAATAAATTTTGTGAACTTCTGTACTTGAAAGGCCTGGACTTAAACACTCATGTTCCAAAAGGAGAGAGTCTAAGCAGTGTTCTGGACTCTAAAACAATGATTACACTTCAAGCTTGACGGTTTGAAGTTGGCATGTTTCTGCATGGCAGTTTGAATGGCAAATATGTCAAATGGCAAGGATGCCAAGTAAAAGTCTTAGTCTGGGAAAGCATCTGCACTCTCATGGAGGAAACAGCATGGCCCAAGCCTGTCAGAGCTCAGGAAGCATTTGGAAAACTCTCTCAGGCACATGGTGTGACTTTTGGGGTGTCCTGAGCAGGGCCAGGAGTTGGACTTGATGGTCCTGATGGCTTGCTTCCAACTCAGCATATTCTCTGATTCTGCAATTCTGTGACTTCCACTTCTAGAGAGTTTGACTTGCCACCTTTCACTCTGAAGGCCAACCCAGGACATTCAATCATAATTTTTCTTCAGGGTTTTTTTGTCTCTTTTCTTTCTTTTGGTCATTTTGGCCATCTTTTTCTCATTGACCTTGATGTAACTTTCAGATGTAAAAATTTGTAATTCTCTCAGCAACACTTACTTTCTTGGATGTTTGCAATCTCTTCCCTTCTTTGGAGAGTTTTTTGACTGTGTAGCTCCCAAGCCAAGTAGGTAGACATTCTCCTGCTGCATCCCTCAACTTGAAGAACAAAATAAAAAAAAATCTAAAACCCCCCCACAAAACAAACAAAAAAACAAGCAAAAAAGCTAACACAAATACCTTTCATACATATTAATTATGGGTGTGAGTAAATATTCAATGTGATATACATCTCAGTCCTGGGAGAAATGATGTGCTGCAAAGATATTGCGTGAATGGGAGAACAAAATTATGGGGACAACTGTCCTTCAACGATTTAGTGTTTGTTATGAAAGCAGCAGCAAAAATCTCAACCTGAGATCCAGTTTTGTAAATTCTGCCAAAACATTGGACTGGTAGAGATTTGTTTTTTCAGGAGGGAGCTGATGGCTGGGATGCCACCTGTGCTCCTTGGCATCTTTCATCATTGCAGAGTTACCTCCACTCAGATTAGGGACCTAATTAGCAATCACAGGCAGTGA
The DNA here is from genome assembly GCA_013400515.1 of Erpornis zantholeuca. Classification (NCBI taxonomy): domain Eukaryota; kingdom Metazoa; phylum Chordata; class Aves; order Passeriformes; family Timaliidae; genus Erpornis; species Erpornis zantholeuca. Next base: position 66,851 of record VZTN01031555.1, on the reverse strand, counting down.
GTTTTGTTGCAAGTCTCTCCAGCTGAGCTGGTCCTGTGTGGGTCATTACAGCAAAAGGGGTGCCTGATGCATTTCCTCTGCAGTTGTTCCCTCTGCAGCATTCTTGGTGCAGAGGGTGCTGCTTATCACTCTAACTCATGCAAGTGTTCACCAGCACTGCTACAACCTCAGTGATTACAAATCAGAGCACTGGGCTCATCTCAAGGGCGAGGGGTCCATCCACAAAGGCTACTGTTGCTGGGTGCTGTATGAGGAAGGGAGAACAGGTACCTCTGTGCTGTACTGCCAAAGAACCACCATCACTAACCCTGAATCTGTGCCTCAATGGGCCAACAAGACCAAATTTAAAGCCTTTCTTGGATCAGTCTCTGAAGTGCTCAGAGTAGGACTCAAATGTCTGGAAACACTTTAGCTCTGGCTATCATGAACATTCTCATTCCCAATTTGTAAGCTATTCTAATTTAACCCTATTATCCAGTTTTGAGGAAACTTATTAGTACATGCACAATGGATTTAGCTAAAATGTAAGCACAGACTGTTTTGCAGCTTAGCTGTCTTTTCCAGGGTTTTGAAGCTCATGAAAAAACTCCTCATTGAGAAGCCAGAGTATAGTATTCTCAGCTGACACAAAAGTGCATTGAATCCTTCAAATCTTCTGAAGCCACTCAACTTTGGTATTATTTCTGGCTACTAGGTTTGATTTCTACTGGAATGTACATGGGTGACTAATGCCATGAATCACTGGTGCTCCACTAACCTAAATGAAACTGAAATGATTCTATTTCCAGTCACTAAAAAAAAAAAAAGCTGGTAGGTTTTTTCAGGCTTTTAAACTCAATAGGTTCCTAAGCAAAATACATGTTTGTGGCCTCACTCATAGGTTTTCTTTTCTTTAGTTACCTTTTAAATTAAACTTCCATTCAAGGGGAAGTCTGTTATTATTAAGACAGATGATTTTCCTCAGCTGTGGAACCCTCCCTGTACTGTGAAGGACAAGGCAAAGGGGTGCTGCAGCTGCTCTGAGAGGTCAATCAGAGGCAGTGGGCTTACTAAAATGTTGTTGGGCTCCTCACATCTGCAGTCAATCTGGAGCTGTCTCCAACAGAGCTGATGGCAACTTCATGTTTCTAGTACTCAGCATCATAACTCTGACCCTGACTTCAGTGTCTTTAACTAAGCTCAGTCCTTTCCTTGAAGCCATCAAACCTGTCTGCAGACCTCTCCGTGGCACCCAGGTCTGCTCACCCACTGATGCAGCTGCAGCTACGGTGCAGAGCCGAATTCATGTTTGATAGCTCTGTGCTGTCCAGCAATTCCCTGGGCCTATTGTCTACTCATTGTCTCCTGGGTTTTATGCCCCATAAATTTCTATTTAGTCTGCGGCTTTAATTTGCACACCCCTGGACCACTATTAAATACTCATCTTTCACTTTTGACATAACTCCATTGTTCACATTTCGAGAGTAAAATATGAGTGGGCCCTGACATTTCTGTATTCATTCAGGGGTGATACCAGTTAGAGGTAGGAAAACACATTGTTCCTGCTGGTCTTCAATGCAGTGTTACAGTGATTACAAAATTACAGATGTGAAATTACTTGAAATGGTGCATGCTGGCTTTGGATCTGCTAATCACTGGACAATTTTTAGGAAAACAAAACAAAAAAAAATATTTTACAATGAATAAAATGGGCAGGAAAAGAGGATTGCCATTCTTAAAACAATAGAAATGCTGTGGTTATAGACTAATAAAACCAAGGGTTTTTTTCTATAATGTAGTGTCTATTCTATTCTGTTTTACTCACATATCACCTTTACTATAATAATATTTTATAACATTCCAGTAATAAGTACAGTGACAACACTAACATCAAACACCTATGCTTTGTGCTTACTAAACTCATGTTTTAGTATCAAAAACACAAACAATATGCCAAGTGTGGGATTTGAAGGGGTTGTAGAAAGGATTCTGGCAGATTTTCCAAGACTCAACTCAAACAGTTTATACTAATCTCCAAGGTTTTAATATAAATATGAAATTATAACCCTGGTTCATGCCTTGGAATAATTCCAGTAATCACAGTGGAGTTCCACTAGGGATGTATTTATCTCTGGGTTTTTTTTTTTTCATACATCCACTTATCTGGTTCCTAATCTGTGGTGTATTATTTTGTATTCTTTGAGGAAAGAGACAGAAATGCAAAGGAAAGCCATGTAACTGAGCTCTCCCTCCTCATATCCACAGATACTGACACATTATACACCCCTTTTTTCTTAAGATTGTTTACCAAACCCAGATCCAATTGTGTGACAATTTTACCAGTTTTCTAGACATATCTGTAGTTTGTTTGTTTTCCTCCAGGTTTTACTCTTGTGCCACAGCCCATCTGGAATGCTTCTCCCAGGACTAAATACTCTCTTCCATATCCCGTATTTGGCACAACTACCTTGTCTGCAAAGGTTGCAAATGTAGCAACCAGGCTTGAAGGCTACAGGAAGAAGCGTCTGCCACAGAGCAGTGCACCGGACTGGAATTTTGAGTGGCATCATCACCTGCTGCGCCTTTTTACCATTGACTTTAATGCTATTTTCCCAGACTCTGTGCCAAAATTTTGTAGACATTGCAATAACTCTGTCTGCAAAACTGAGCCTTCTTGAAGTTCTGGATGTGCCAGAGTTCAAGAGAACAGATATGTTTCTGAAGTATTTGGTGCAACAATTTCATTCTCTTAGTCTTTCGTGTATGCTTCCCCAAATACTTGCTGCAGTTTTAAAAGATTTTTATTAAATCTGCTATAGAATACCAACAACACATTTGTGAGATTGCAGGGTGAAAAGAAGGAAGCATTACATAAATATCAAGAGTCCAGTTCTTGATCTCAGATTGCATGAAGTTTGGATACATCAGTAAGAAACATTTTTATAAAAGAAATAATACAACAAAGCAGTTCAAATCCATATTAAATATAGTCATATATGGATTTGTCTTTTATGTTGTAACTAATGAATAGTTATATATGTCTTGCCATCATGAACTTTTACACACTTCCAAACAGTCCCTGTATATATAGATATACAAAACTTCATAATAATCTAATTAAATAAATAATGTTGCAGACCAACAATGAAACAAGATTAACATTAAAAGACAAGCCTTGCAATTGGCAGAAAATATTTATTCTTTTTAAGTTTGGTTTTTTGGGGTGTTTGTTTCTTTGTTTGTTTGTTTTTAATGAAGGTGACACAGAATCATTTTATCAGAATATCTATTGTCACCCTCCAGTTTTGCAGTTCATCTGCACAGGCAAGGAACAATGCTCCATTAAAAAATAACAACTGGCACATTACAAAACTCATCTTTTCTTTCCAGAAAATGAGAAAGCTTCAATTAACAGACATGTTTTTATTGTGGGTTTTTGTCCTTGTGATTAATGCAGACACATGGGAGAATGGAGACAGATAGAGATTTCAATGCCAGGCAGCAACAGCTGGTTTAACATAGCAACAGCAGCGGTTTATTGCTCTGAGAGCATGGTAATCAGTTCATGTAATGAACGACTTTCCTTCTCCTTGCAAGTACTTGCTTAATACAGCAACAGGGCCCAGAAGAGAATTTACATAGCATTAATCTCACAACAAGCTTTCTCAGCTAAATGTGTCTTGGCTTACAAATGAATTTCACTTTAGTCTCAAAAGTGAAATAAGGTGTTGAAGTGGGTTACTGAAAGTGCTTTATGCTACTATTTCTGTGAAAAACAATTTGTATTTTAGTCTTTTACTTCTTTAACCTGTTTTCAATATCTGTTGCAAGCTATGATTGTCTAAATGCTCCTATCAACCAAAGATTACTAATTTTTTTAATCCAACATATAACACGTCCATACCGAACCTAATAGATAAAACTTCTTACAGATACTGCTCTTCATCTTTCAAAAACCAAGCCACCATTAACTAGCAACCAGCCTTTATTGTGCAGCCACAGGAAAGTTGGAAAAGTCCCAAGGAGTAAGAGACTTAAAAGATCTGCCTTTATTTTTTAAGGCATATGTACTGAGAAATCACAAGTGAGCAAATGAGCTTTCATCCCTTTCGACTCTTAATGGCAAGATGAGACATTCCTCTTTCCATGAGTTATATTCTGTTTGTTTGCACTCCCCCAGAGCTGCTGAATCTCAATTCACAGATGATAAAGGTGTACATTTATGGCTAGCTCAGGGTCCCCAAGACCAAAACCTCTAGGGAGATTCTGATACGTAATCCCAATACAATAAATCTGCTGTGCCAAAGAGTGGGATTTACAGTGTGTGCTCCTGCCAGCTTGGTTGCATGTGCCAGGAAAGCCTCAGAATTACAATGAATGAGTTGAAAATAGTGGCAATCTCTACAAGCAGTAAACGTCTCAATTTCTGGCACTACGGCAGCCCATGAAGGATGGCCCAATATCCTGCACTTAAGAAAAGTAAATAGACAATGAGCAGCAACAGTAGAAATTTCCCTCAGGAACAGATCTGTGATGGGAAAGGGACTTCTTGATTGCAAGATAAAGAAAAATTGATAGAAATATAGGAATGGATAGAAGACAGGAAAAAATGCCCTGGAAGGGCATATTTTGCCTCTACAATTCCTTTCTTCTAGGAAAACAGCTCAATCCTGTGAGTTTGAACAAAGGTCTTGTCATATGAGAAAGAGAGTAAGGTATCCTTAAATTAAAAAATGCCAATATCATAGCTAGGAGTTGGGGCTTTTTATTTGTTTATTTGTTTCCTTTATATATTAAAAAAATCAGAAAAGCAAATTTTCATTTTAACAAGCAATATTTTTTCAAGACTGAAATTTTAGTGGCATTTTGGGAAGCTCCCTCTGAAAAAAATATATCAGAGTGGAAATATTTGCAGCTTCTTCAAAACTTCCTGTAGTAAACAAATTATGTTTTTCTTAACCTGCTGTAGACACCATTTAAAAAATTCTGCATACTTACCCTAGAAGCTATTGTGCCCTATTCTCTAGCTATAAACCAATTTCACATACTAAATAATGGGATGTTTTGAAATACTGCAAATACGGCTTAAATTTCAAGTATTGCACAAGTTTTTATCCTGCATTCCTTTTGCAACACCTTTGGGAAAAGGCATTACTCTTTTCTGCTTATGGCCCAGGCTCATGCCTACTGCTTCATTTAACCACCTTTGGGATTGGTATTTCCACTCCATTGTCATGGGCATGCCCAACAATTATTATTCCCAAAGGAACTATTGCAGTCATCTCGTTCATAAGGCTTCAATTAAAAGTCCTGAAGGAGGGCATTGAAAGAGGTATTTTAATTTAAAAGCCTTTAAACACTGTGCAACTGCTGCCTTCTGAAGAGCTGCCTGCCATTCCCTCTCAGTTTTTTCTGCTTTATAGTCTATCTCACTCATTAATTCTGGCATGCTCTGGCAAACTGCTTTTTATTGCAGTTCATGTGTGCAATTATTTTGGTGGAGTACATTCTGTGATGTGTTTGTGCTACTAACATTAGGTACCTAACCTCTACGCCTAGATTAGGGGTCTCATCTGACTAATATATCTCTGTAGGCAATGGGAAAAATGTAGGGTAATCCAGAGGGAAATGCAGGACAGGAGGACGTTCTCAGTTCTGTGATTTCTACTCTTGAGAGGATTTTCAGTATTCACTGAGGGTAGCAGAGAGATGTCCAGTTTTGGGTCATCAAGCAGGTAGCCCATGACCAGCAGAGCCAGGCTGGCAGGGCAATACAATAAATCCCCATCACAGGAGTCTGGCAGACAGTACAGGCAAATGAGAGCATCTTCATCTCATTAAAGAGAAACGGCTTCCTGTCGTTTTCCACTCATGAACTGTTCATGGTCACTTTTTATAGCTGAAAAACCACATTGCATGTAGATCATGGTTCTAAGCCGTGGGAATGTTTTGGTATTATGACTGTAGACCCAGAATATGTCACCTGTCCTTATTTCAGCTAGGCAGAGTTAATTTCTTTTCAGTAGATGTTACAGTGCTGTGTTTTAGCTTAGGAATGAGAATGGTGTTGACAACACGCTGACATTTTGTTTTTTTTGCTATGTCATGTTTATCCCAAGTCAAGGACTTCTTTCTTTTTATCTCATGCTCTGCCAGTGAGGGGGTACACAAAAAAAACAACTGGGAGGGAGCATAGCTGGGGCAGATGACTGGAGCTGACCAAAGGGTTATCCCACACCACAGAAAAGCATGTCCAGTTTATAAACTGGGGGCAGGTACCTGGAAAGGCAGCTGATCTCGGTTTAGGAAAGTGGGTCTGGTGTAGGTCAGCTGGTAGTGAGCAACTGCATTGTGCATCACTTGTTTTTATTATTATTATTTACCATTATTATCGTATTTCACCTTTTATCAATTACTAAACTTTTCTTATCTCAACATACAAGTTTTATTTTGATTCTCTCTCCCATTCCACCAGAGTGTGGGGAAAGAGAAAGGGGGTTGAGTGAGCAGCTGCATGGTGTTTCATTTCCAGCTCTGCTTAACAACACAATAGTCCTTAAAAGCACAACAATCACCCCTGCTGGCAAAGAACTGTGGAGCTACCACCCTCCAAATTTAGGTTTCTCATTAACTAAATTTGGTATGTGAGTATTATCTTCGTGTTACTGAACAGTTTGCTTCATTCTTCGCTGGGAATGATGTGAAGATGTTTTTTTTCTTCGTTACGATTTCTGCTCTGCTGGAGATCAGCAGAATCTGACCATGCATTGCTATACCTACAAAATATAGGTCTAAGGAATCATCGCCCGTGACAATCATACATCATCAGAACTCTAAGATTTAGTCAACATTGAAGTTGAATGCCGAAACTGAAAATTTTGTGAGGGTTTGAGAGTTCACATTTTTGTTTTTTTATTAAAGAATGTGAGGGTACTAGACATCAGAAAGGAAGGAGCTTCAGCATCTTAGAGGAAAGTAGGTCCATTTATATACAAAAAACTGATCTAACTGCTCTTGATGAAATTAAAATGCTGAATAAAATGCTGGCTTGCTTACTGATGCTCATAGATAAAAGTCTCAGCCATACTTTAGGAGGCAGATTTATATCAATTGCAAAATGGTTGGGAGCAATCATAGGATGTCATGTGTTGCTTAAAAATGATGGAAAATATAGGTAAAATCTAAATTTTTTACATTTTTAAATAAAATTACTATTTTCTAGAATATTTTAACAAACAACATTCCATCAGCATTATGTCAATATGGTCATATTACTCATCTCAGTTCTCATGTGTTTTATTTATTATCCACAAGAAGAATTATCCATACCCAAACTTATTTTAATTAAATTACAAAACAAAAGGAGCCTTTTCTAACTTCCTAACCTTCCTGACAAACCAGAATAGGGTCAAAGAGTTCTGAAGAGTAATGGAAGAACATGTTTTAATTTACTTCAGATAGATTTGAGGGAACTTTGTTCCAGATGGTAACCTTAACCTTTTACAACAAACTCTCTATATGTGGTAGTCCCTTATTACAATTAGATCCACATTGGTCTGATATTTTGGTGGTCAGGAATTTCCTGGTGTCATGCCACCTATGATTATATATTTGGCATAATTTATTGTGAATACGTGTAATAACAAAGGAAAAGGTTTTAATTCCAGTTTCTCTCATATGACTGTGAATAATTTTTGAAGTATACTTAGAGTAACACTTCAGAAAACATAAAAAATCCTCATGCATAAGTGCTCTTTTTAGCAATTTTTTTCTGTTAAAACAACCACTTAATTTCTACTTTTATTTGCAATTTTTGACCATAAAAAGTATTTAGAGCAGTTTTATGCCAATGGTCAGTTAAGATCTTAAAACCACTTGTGTGTCAATGAACTTTGTGAACAAAAAAGTGCTAAAGTATTCCCAGGGCATTAATTGTGCTTAGTATTATTATCTGTATTTCCATTTAGGTTGGCACAAAAAAGCAAAAGAAATGCAGTTTGTGCAAGTCTTGGAAACAAAGAGATTTTGTTTCTAAAAGCACTAAAATTAAAATATTTACCATATTTGGGCTATGTAATGATGATTTACTTTTATTTCATAGAATACATAATATTGCAGGAATCACGGCTGTTCACTGCCTATTACAGGTCACAACTCCCAGTATGGATGTCTTATCTAGACCATTGCCCAAGCTTATATTTCTACATGATATACATGCAACTGACCCATATTCACACCTTTGTTATGGTATTGTACAGACCTTCTCCATTTAGAATAGAAAAAATAACTTTTTTAAAACCGTGAGAGAAATTACCTCCTTCATCACCACCCCTACTAAACTAAATCCACTTACCTTGAGTATTGAACAGCAATTTTTAGGCTGGGATCCATGGATACCTTGACGTTTGTGGTCTATTTCCAAGGGATTTGTGTAAGGTAACTAAGGAAAGTAAGGGGAGCGTCAATAAGCTTAAATTCTCTCCAGCAGGTTCAGACTATCTGCTGGAAAATTTTACATGCCTGTCAAATCAGAAAAAAAAGTTGAAAATCGCCTTATGGATGAATTTGATGAATTACAGAAAGGCATTAGCACTTCTGAAGAAGTCCTGCTGCAAATAGTATTATCAATCTTTTCCTCACATAGAAATATTCCATTCCAAGCTAGAGCATGTTGCAAGTTCTGTTTTTACTTTATTTTTTTTTTTCTTACATTCAAATATTCTTTTTCTGCAAATATTTTGCACATGGTATTTTCAACTGCATGATTAAGGTGCTTCCATTTCTCCCACTTGACTTAATTATTTTGTGAATTTGGTGAATTTTTGATTTCCCATAGGTCATTACCCCCGTGGCTGTGCACAGAATTCTAATTCAAGAATTACATTATTTCTTTATAAATAATATGCTATGTGCAAAGTTTTTCATAAATTTTAGACTTGTCTTTAGCTTACACATGGTTACAGTAACAAACATTCGTTCTTTGCATGTTATACAAACTAAACTTCTCAATTTTTCAGACACTAATATTTTCCTAGACATCCTGTCTTGATGAGGTACTCTTCAACTAGAATAAAAAAAATGCATTTTGACTGAAAATTCTGTGCTGACAATAATAGCTCTAACTTAGAAAACATAGGCCTTAAATCACACAAACAAAAAAATCTCATTATATCACCCTCCCACTCCCCCATCCCCCTGTTTTGCCACCATAATGAACAGTTGCTGTTTCCTATTTTCAGTTATCAGGCTTAAGCGTCTCCTCAGACCAATTTATTCATTTTTTTAGCTAGGTTGGCCTTATGGAATTACTTGCACCACTGTTGGAATACCACCTGGATGTATAATTTTCTTTGTGCTGCCCTGTCAGGCAGAAACATCCCATTGTTTGGGGTATTTTTCTTATATATAATCCTTATCAAATTATTGTTTTCCTCTGCAAATCTGAGAAGCTCTTGTACTTTAAAGTATGGAGTACTTAAAAATCATTCTCCTATCGTTCTCTTCTGTTGAGAAAAGCTTTGGAAGCACAATGAACACATACAGACATGTGTGGTCACCAAGTGTCTGTGGAAAAACAAGCAGTGCTTCTGTTTAGTACAGAGACAGCCAGTCTGGGAAGGTGCATCCCGAATCATGGGACACTGCTTCATCTTTCCTTGCTGATATCTGCAAGGCTATGTCTTCTTGTTACGAAACATCCCACTTCAGAGACTGCTGGAACAGATGAACACATTCATTGCATTGTGACTGTTTTGGAGTGTGGCGTGGGAGGAAGGATTTCACAGCCCTCAATGCTTCCCTGTTACAGTCAATGGACAGAGATAATCTATCTGATTTAATTAAAAAATTTACTTGAGAATGAGTTGAATTAGGCCCTTAATTTTACTTTTTTTCTTAACTATTCCTCCAATTAGTCTATAAAGATTTTCTAATACTATAGTTATCCGGAAGTCTGAGGGCTAAGGTTGGCTTATCTACCCACTTAGTACTCCTCCAACAGCCTGTAAGAGATTATAGGATATGCTCAGGTATGCATGTAAACCTCTGAAGAGACTGTGTGTCTCAAGCCATAGTTGAAGCTTTACTAATTGGGTACAATTTAAAAGCTCTGAACACCTTGGTTGTAGGCTTGAGTCAAACACCTTTAATTCCAGGTTCAAAACTCGACAGGAAACTGCAAACTGGACCCCCCCTTTACATGGATCTTAACACGGAGATAGAAAGAACATTAGTTTTGCACTTCAAAGCCTAGACCTAAAATTTTTTACTGGAGTTATGTTTCTAGTGAACCTGTCCTGATGATTTTCACTGTCTATGTATGTGTTGAAGGGCTGAGTCTGCTTCTGATCATGTTCAGCAGCATGGTGCTTTATCACAAACTAGGTTTTGCTGATCAGCCTGATGAGGGCACCTGGTTTTCTGACATAGGCTGTTGTTCCCACTGGCATGACTGATTTTCTTTTCAGTGGAAACCAACATGAATGGAAATGGGACGCTGATAATTTTTGAGCCTCATTCAACATATATCCAAGAGGTAGGTAGTGTACATACCTGAAACTTAGAAACTGGAAATCCTGGAGTTTATATGTAACTTATTATGGCAGTGTAAAGATATTTGCAAGGGCAGCAGTAATGAATTATACTCTTCATTTCGTCCTGTTAGTTGCCTAAGTTAATTGGTATGCAAGAAATACAACTTTATTTTTTTAGCAACGTCTTCATTTAGAAAGCATAAGATGGTGCAGATATCAGCCTGTGTTTTCATCTGATATAAGTTCCAACAAAATCAGGAAGTCTAATTGTATTTTTCTTGATAGAAAATATGTAAAAGCATAAAATGTGACTTAATTCTCATATTAAAGGCAGCAATTCAACAGTAAATCAAGTCCAGTCACTTAGAACTCATCACAAACTGACCATTATATCCTTTTCACCACAATAAGGAAAAGAAAAGCTTTGAGAGTGATATTGACCAGACACAAAACTTTAATGATAATGTTTCTTAGGGCACTTAATCAGGCATATTTTATTGTAGGACAGCACCATTAAAAAGACATTGAGAGATGTGCAGTGCTTTTCAAGTGTAATGCAGTGAATTTCTTAGAAGAATGTATGCTCATGAGCCTCTCATTTTCTCCTGGGTATTTCACAAAATCTCTTTGAAATCTTTGGAGTCATAGTAGGGATAAAATTAATCCTATTCCCATTACACACTGATATAAATCAGATAAAACTACTGACAAGCTGATGGCACAGATCTTTGGCTGCTTTCTGTCTGTTTAGCTCACTGAAGTTCATGGAGACATAAACCTACATGGAGTCAATCCATTATTTGTTTTTATCACTGCCTACATGCATCTTCAGTTGAAGAAATGCATGTATTTCTTCAACTGAATTCCCATAAATACATGTGCTATTTGTCCTGCATCATCCAACATACTGTATAACCTTTCTGCCCCTAATAATGCTAAAGGCATCTGGTAACAATGAGGTTATTCTTAAGGAAGAGCTAATGGATTTTGAAAACGTCTCTCTCAGTAATTTTCACAGTTGCATCCTTTATAACAAATAAGTCTTTATCCTTCTCAACCATGTTTTGCACAATGATTGCTTTCTAGAATACATGTGACTTACTGTAGAGCTCCTGCTAGTCTCCAAATACACAGTGATAATATACAAGACCAAAAGTCATATGGCTCAGCATCTCCTCTGTAAGACACAGCTCTTCAGCTACCAAATGTGAATGCTTTAAGAATTTAAAAAATAGGGAAAGGGCACATCCCAAAGTCTCTCCTCTTTTCAGCACCAAATAAAGCCAGGCCTGTTCCCCTGCAACAGCAAGTCCAAAACAACACTACAAACTGACTAAGATTTTTGTGAAGGATGTGCTGGTGTGCTATCAGTTGTTTTCCTCGTTTTCCCCATACCTGTTGAGAACTCAAATGCTAAGCCTTTCAGCAGCAAAATAAGCTAAACTAGTCCAAAGGCCAGGGTGACTTTTCCTATTAGCTTCACCCTGCCCCTGATCCCTCACACTCCCTCTAGACACAAGGGTATCAGGCCCAATAGAGTATTTCAAAGTCCATAGCAGCCTGTACTATCAGTCATTGACTGCCATGAGATGAACTAAGTGAGTTTATAGATAGGTGAAGGATAGTGAAATTGTTCAGTTTGGTTTTATCAACTTTGAGAGCTCTTTGTTGTGAAGCTAAGTAGAGAAAGAAGACGGGATGTATTATGTCTTGTATAGTAAGACTGTGATGCAGAAGAAAATGCAAGTATGCATTTTGCTAGTCACCAGGGTATTCCAAAAGTGACTCATGTTGTCTTTAAGGCTAAAATATCCATCCATTTTAGATGAGGAAAAAATAGCAGAAAAACACACCTATTTTCAAGGTGAATATGCTTGCCATACTTGCAGCTGCTTTGAGAGTTTCATTGTATAAGAAATCCATCACCTTTGATGGATGGCAAAGACTATTTCAGGAAAAGAAAAATATATAGTATTTATTTATTAACTTGTTTTTCAGCTCTTACTCTGAACATGTGTGCAGAGTGTGAAGAAACACTAACACAGAAGAAAGATCAAAAGAGGAGAAAAAAGATCAGAAGGAAAAGGAAAAGAAGCTCCTCACCCAGCCTGTCATCTCCAAAACATCAAAAGTTTTTCTGGGAGGAATGTATATCCCTATGTTTTATTAACCTTATAGTGCAACAGACAATGTAGTCAAACTCCTTTTATGTCAGTCCTAGCATGAGGGGGAAGAGGGCAATTTAAGGCAATTCCCTTGGACCAGGAATTAGTGGGTAAGCTTCTGTCTCACCACGTGTGCCAGCTCACTGCCCATCTGCACTGCCACTCTGCCTGTTTGTCCTGGCCCTTCTGTTCCGTGGTGGCTGCTGCCACCTGGGCATGGCTTCCAGGCTGCTGGGAGGGACGAAGAGTGGAGCCTGGCAGCAAACAACACATAAAGAGTAGAACAAAGAAAACGGCTGACAGGAACAGCAGCAAGGACTACAGTTGCCTGCAGTCCTGAAACAACTCCTGGCAGCCCAAGACACCTTATTACAACCCAGGGCTCTCTTAATGGAGAGTGGATTTACTATACAGCTATTCATTAAGCATGCAGCTACTCACTCCTGTATTGTTTGCTTCCGATAGCATTGGGAGGCTGTAAAATGTGATGTAGGCAATGTGTTAGGCTAGGATGGAGCAGCAATTGTACAGTGCTTAACATCCCTGTTGCCAAACAAACCAGACCATGCCAAATGTGAAGCTTGCCCTAAAATACAAACTGTTGTCATTTGATATTGTAGATGCTAGGTTTTTAAAGCCACTATTATTCAAGAATTATTATATGAAAATATATAAATCTTGAAATAAATGTGTAAATATTTCTCCTTTTCTCTGGAAAAGTGCTTGGAGAGGGAAGCAAAAATGTAGTGAAAAATGTTGCAAATCCAGTGGACAGCATGTTCAGCCTGCTTTGTCATTTCTATGGCTTCTATTATCAATATTTGCTGTAAAAAAGAGGACATTTGGGAGGTGTGCTTCACAGCACTGCTTGAAGGCCTAGAGGGTGTTCAATGCTTGGTTCAAGTGGGCTGGAAGTCAGAACTGCAGTTTACCCTGTGCAACCAGCAGTGTTAAAGCAGGGGAAGCAAAAGAGCCAGTCTGTCTCCTTAGCTTTTCCCATCCTCCCATAAATGCATCTTTACTGCAACTTGATAACATTCCTAACTACACCAATCACCTAAACCCCTGTTTTTTAACATTGATGCAGCTTGATGCCCTATATTCCAAGTATATTTTTGATCTATACTCCACATGTTGGTGCATTTCAGAGGTGAGGTAAATAAAGTGCTGCTTATACAGGGTATTGTTACTCTTGTTTTTATTAATGTTTTTATTAATTAAAATTTGGTCTTATCCAGGCTCTAAAATCCAAGATTCCTTTACTGAAATGGAAATGTCTCACTATAAACCTCTCTTCAAAAAAAATGCCCTAGGGATAGGAAATGGGAGTTTTATTTCGTTTTCCTTAAGGCTGCTAACTCAAATGGGTGAAAACTTGGTTTTAATTATATGCAGAGAATAAAATGCTTTAAAAGAGGATGTTTATGACAATACTGTTTAAGACAAAAAAAAGGATACTCCCTCTGACAAGACTCACACTCTGATGTAGAGTCATTGTATTTGCAATAACAGAAAAAAACACATTCTGATGAGTAATGGTTTGGTAAAGAAGCTCATGACTTTAAAGTATCAAAATCCAGTTTTGCAGTATTTAGTTAAAAAAACCACTTAATTTCTTTTTGGTCTAAATGAAAACGCTCTTTTAAAATTTTGCATTATTTTTTAGTTGAAAGTCAGGAGAAAATGTTATGCCACTCCCTAAAACACTAAATCAAAACTTGTGCATTCTTTCCAAATGTAAAGATCATTTACTGATATATGTTTCAGATGTGAAATAATAATAATCCCTTTCAATTTTCTAATCAGGAGTAGAATATTAACTTCCTATTTCTGAATGGAACAAAGCTTGAATTAATAAAATAAGACTAGGCCAGGTTGTTAATATCAGAAAAGCAATATTTTTGCAGTCTCTGAGAACCTGCAAAAGGAGAGGCTTTCCTATGTGCTGTACACTTCTGGTTTAGTAATGACTCCATTGGTGTCTGTGCTGCAATATGAACACCCTTCAACCTTTACTGTATTCACAGGATGAATTTCAATGCATAAGCTTGAGGAAGTCATTGACAGAAATACAAAAAAAAAAATAGTTCAAATAGCTTGGGTTTTGTAGGGGGAAGGGTAAGTTCATAGTATGGTATAATGTGTTTTCATTTATATCAGTGAGTAATATATACATTACAGTGCTAACCCATATGAGAAATAACTGATGCAAAATGAGATTAAAAAGGAGCATTATGGAAAAGATTCCTAGTTATTTTATAAGCTAGAGGACAATCTTGTCTTTCTGTCCTTAGAAAAGACTTAAGTGAGAGAAAGAGAATACTTAAGTTATGAGGACTGAAATCTTAAACTGAGTCAGCAATTAAAAAAAGGTTAAGTAAGTCCTAGGTCCAGGGACTCTCTTTTCATTATAGCCTTGTACGGTGTCTGCCACAGCAGGGTTCCTCCTTCCCATTGGGAGCTCAGGGTGGTGGTGTGATGCAAGGAGTAAAACTAAAACTAATAATAGTAGGAAAAAAGAAATAAAACAACAAAAACGTGGACAACACTCAACACGCAGAGTCTCCTTCTTTCTTTGGTCATAAATACACTATGGGCTAGAGGAGAAAAGCCCAGCCACAAAACAGCAGAAATATAATATTTGATGTGTTTGAAATGTGAGGCAGGAATCTGTGGCTGCTTTAAACTCCATTGATCCATTTTCTTCAATCAGGTGGAAAATCCTCCCATTAGTAGAGGGTCACCCTTGGAGTGTCTTAGTGTTTGCATCTATCACTTCAAGAAATCACAAGCAAAATGATGCATTGTGGATGAAGGATTGTTTCATAGATGGAAATTGGTTGACCAGGTTAAACTAAGGAAAATCACACTTTTCTTCTGCAATATGTTTTAAATGGAGATGTTGTACAAAGTACATGACTCTGCTAGTAAATTATTAGAGAATCAGAGATATCAAAGAAAAGAAAAATAAAAAGAGGAGAAAAATGCCTAAAGGGATAGGGATAGGAAAGGAGCTGGAGGTGATATTTTATGTAAATTTTTCCTGTATAAAATGTGTAGGATCAGGTTTAATGTGGAACAGGCACAATGCTCAGGACAGTTAAATTCCAGCAGCCCTGAAAAACAGGTTTATAATTTGCATATGTATGAAGGACCATTAGACTCCGACTCAGAATGAGAAAACGGGAAAATTTTCCATCATGGGGAGATATACCCTTCTCTTAATTTTTTTAGTAGCCATCTGTAAATATTGTTCTGTGTGGGTGGATCACAAGATAGGAGTGTGAAAAGTCTACCCAAGATCTGACAAAATGACTGTCCCCAAATTCTTCTAAGGAAGCAGGTGGTAAATTCCTAAAGCCAGAACAAGAATTTTTCCTGCATGAGTTTGCAACCAATAGAGTCAATGGTGATAACAAGACTTACCAATATAATCCTAATTATTTTATACATGGAAAGCTGTAACACCTAAGAGTCTGGGTAGAACATGGGGACTAATGATTAAAATGGTACACTGACATAAGAGATATTTTTTAAATATGCCATCAATGAAACCTGCAAGGAAAGTCCTTTGGAATTCTCTGATACAGTGTGGGTTGACACCTTCTTCTACAGGAGAGACAATCCCTGCTCCCTGAAATGATAGATTCAGATACAGTAGAGTTGACAAGCCTGCTTCCTGCATCCCAAACAGCACAGTCCTCTGAACTAGAGGAGCATTCCTCAGTTACTTTTTACACAGTTTAATTCCTGCCTGCACAATTTTGATCATTTATACCAAACCATAGTAATTTATTTTCTTTCTTTCTTTCTCTGAGCATTACTTGCAAGAACTTCTTGTCAAAACCTTTTCTTTACAAGTAATAAGAGAACAATATGCATTTCTTTTTTCTTATTTTTTTTTTCTTAATTCCTCATTCTTATATTATTTTCTTAAGTTTTGCTTTTCTTTTCTTGTTTGTCCTGTTTATACTAATGGCAAAAAAAAGGTTTGAAAATCCTGAATCTCTGACATCTATGGCCGTTGCTCACAAATATCCAGCGTCAGATTTGGATATATGGCAAATAAGCTTGATATATCAACTAAATATTCTTCTCGATTGTATTAAATGAGTTAGTAAGCACACTGAAACAATCATCTCAAAACAAATTGTTACTTTCTTCTCAAGTAATTAGAATTGGTTAACTTTTGGTGATTTTGCTGAGGATCAGTTTCTGCATAGCAGATGCAAACAGCATTGTCTAGATCCTCGTGTCTTCAGATGACAGTAGTAGCATTGTGCTCAGAGAAACCAGATCTGTACTTACAGTGATCCTCGGGGGATGTGTATTTTCATGGGCCTATGGTGATGGGGGTGCAGTTACTTTGGACCTTATTCCCCCGAGATCTTACGCACTGCCACTGAAATAAACAGAAACTTTGTCCCAGATTTAAGAAAAAACCCAAGAATGTTCTCGCATTTTGGCTTTTAGAATTTGATCTCTGCAATAGAGTCTGTATCCCTGAAATACCATTATGAGGGCTTCCTGTACAACACCCAGGGGTATTATGCACCCCTTAACAAGATGTTTAACAGCCAATACGCTGAGTGTGGAGCCATGCAGGGGCACCTGCAAGAAAATGCACATGGGGGAGAGGCCATAAGCAGACAGCCTTTTCCCTACATCAGATCCCTAACCCTTGAGCTGTAGGGCTAACCAGATACCTGAAGCAGACACCGATAGGAAAACATCAGACTTCAATTTAAAAAAAAAAACAACCTGGGGCTAGCCACCACCAGCTTTCACTCGGTGCATTTTTACTCCCAGCAGTTACAAGTACGAGCTGCTCAAATAAGTCTGGCAGTGAAATGCCTTGTTTGTCCATACAAAGTAGTAGTTAAACACGAACTAGCCATCAGTAGGCTCATCACTGAGCTGCTAAGGATCTGCAGAACCTGTGCTCTTGAGTGATTAAGGTATTAAATACTGATGATATATGTTGATCTTAGGTACCTGATACATAAATGTCAGGGAGAGATAAAGGGATAATGATTTTTAGACTAAGATTCTTCAATTCTACTAGTGTGGTTCTAAGAATTTAGAGATATTCCTGAGTTTCTACTTTTGTCCTTTGTTTAAGTGAAAGTCCATAAACATGGAACGTTCAGTATCCTTTAAATCAGTTCACATACTTTGTCTACGCCAAGCCCTGTTATTTACACAGGAACACTTGCATTATGCTGAGTGTGAGGTGAGTCATCATGAGAATCTTTCAAATTAGACATTAATCAGCAAGCTCTGCAGGCCCTAATTACTAGGTACCTGTGAAGCTGATACTGCATGGATGATGAAGGAGATAGCTGCACATCTTTCTCACTTGTTCCAGTGAACACAGCCTGGGAATAGCTAAGTCAACAAGCGAACTCATATGCTTATATTAGAAAGCTAATATTGAGGTACCCAAGCTTCTCTACCCCAAAGGAAAAGTTTTTTTTAACTTGGAGAGCATAACGGCTCAGATGAAAACAGGTTAGCAGAGGCTTCATTGAGAAAGAGTGTTCAGCAATGAATTTTTGACATGCAGGTGTCTCAGTAGCACAATGACTCTTTCTCCTCATGGAAATCATGCAATGTACTACCCTAACCTGCTCTGGCTTCTTTTGACTCTCACTTTTTTATGATACAGTCAAAGAGAAATAACTTATCATCCTTTGTTGTCTGAATGTCTAAACTAATTACAAAGAGATGCTAAAGCTGTATTTGCTGACTTGTCTTCTGTTGACTCAGCTTGTTCAGGGTATAATGAACTGCTTTAAAATCAAGAGTACTTAGAGATGGTTTCCCATACTAAATATATATGATGTAACTGTGGAGATATTGTTATCTAGCTGGTTCTCCTCAACTTTTACCTGATTTAGAAAACAAAGGAGAAAATATCCACCTTATCAATGGCCATAACCCCAGAAATATAATCTGTAATTTGTACGACAGAATTTAAACTTCAGTGGCCATATTCTGTCCAGAGGCATAGTCACAGCTGGGACAAAACCCAGAAGGCTAAATCATGTGTATAGAATACTTGGATCTTAATAGGCATTATTGTTCTCTACTCTATCTTAAGAATTATTTTTTTGAATTCCTTAGGGATGGAATTCTCACCAAATGTAATGCAGAGAGATATAAAGTTACAGGTAGATTATACCTGTCCCAGGATATTATTCTGTGACCCAGAGGACACCAGCTGTCCAGCTAGAAGGATCTCTGCTAGCTTGTGCGTTTCTCTCAGGATGAGAGGATTCCTTCTTCTAACACTTTTTTTGGGTGGTTGGATGTGTTGAAGACTCTCACAGCTTGTGTGACTACATTTTTTGTATATAGTGATGGAGCTAACAGTTGCTATACTTTTCTTCTCATTTTAAAAATGATACTTCTAGAGACATCTGGATGACTTAATAGTCAATGTTTGTAATTATCGGGAAGATTCTGATATTAAAACTCCTTGGGTGCAATATCCAGGGAACACTTCATAAAATGCTTGATGAGGTAAAGAGAGAAGGAGTTTTAAAGGAAGCAATATTCATAATTACTCTATCTTTGCCTCACTGTAGCTTCTGAAAATGACTGTGTTTTATTTGCAGTGTAGATGCCTAAGAATCCCTACCTCTTTTCCTCCCTTGCTTCTATTCTTCCATCCTTTCAATATTTTCTCCTTTCTCCCTTCGTCTCTTCCTCCTTTCCTGTTCCTCCCACCCTAAGCTAGATAGGGAGCACAGTAGGAAGACCTTTACTGGGGTCTTGGAGCAAGAGGAGAGGTCCTGCACAGAGATGATGGTGTGCCTTCCAGACAGGCATCAGGATCAGACTCTGCCTCCTCCCTCACCAAACAGGAGGGAGCTGAGCCAAGGGAAGAGTGCTACAATTTTCTGCTGCCTTCATACATGGAAAAGTCTAACTTTTTTTTTTTTTTTTCCCAACTCAGGTAAGAGGAGCTAAGAATCTGAATGTCCTTTTATATTTTTTTCATAGAGTCCTTTCCCTTTTAGGTTCTTGGCTTTTAGGATTATATAGCCAGCTCCTCCACAAAACTTGTGACGAGGCCACAACCAAGTCCATTAAAAATATATTGGCTTTGCCAAATCCATGCATTTTTTGCTTTAATCAGAGTTATTTTATAAAGAGTTCCTTAAACCAGAAGAGTTCCAGCTCTTGAGGTGAATTTATTTTATTAGGAAATATATGAAATGTTTAAAATGGATTTTATAATGAAAATACACAAGCCGCTCTAAATGCAGTGATACTGGATGGTATCACTGTAATGTCATGCCTTCCTATTCTTATGTGGCAGCCACAATGTCACATAATTTATGTGGGGCATTTATAGTGTGCAGAAAAGAAACTGAAGGCACACTGCTTTTTGAAAACAAATCACAAAGTATTATTCTCCACTTAATCTATTCTGTACTTTCTGTAGCTCATTTAATTACCAAGAATTATTGTCAATCTCAGTTTTCAGATCCTGAAAAGGGCAAGTGCAGTTTGAGAAAACAAATTAAATACTCCTAACATATTTAAATTCTCCTAGATGTCTCCAAGTGTTAGCTTTGAAGGAATTTTTTCTAGAGTGAAGACTGAGAGAAGGTACATAATTGTGGGACTAATATTGTGTGGCTTCCTGGAGAAGGTGGTTTGCTCAGTCATTCACACTTCTGTGACTTTCTTGTTATTATTATACAAGAAGTACTACTTAAAATTATCTGCTTCAATAGCATCATAAAATGAAATAACAATCCACTTTGCTGTAACAGCCTGAAGACTTACTCTGTACACACATATATAATTTCATTTTTAAGTAACATAATTTCCATAAACGTCTCTAAGTATGAAGACTCAGCTAGAAAAAGCATCTCTGTGCAGCTTTGCAGGGTGAAATAATTACAACTTATTCTGTGTCTTTATTTAAGGCCTGACATAGCAAGGTACTGTTACAGAAAATGGTGAAAAGCCTTTTTATGACAGAAATGTCCACTGTCTTTGATACTAATCCTAGTTACATCAATATGGAGCATTAAGTACAGATGTAAGACATTCCATATGCTACCACTTCAACCACTTGTTTTGAGCAGATCCTGTTATACTTTGGCCATTTGCATGAACTTCCTTATGACGTCAAAATTGTATGTGTAAAGACTGGATGAGGTTCCTGAATATGTTTTCCTATTATTCATCCATTTTTCATGGCAATTTCAGAAAGACATTCCCGGATCTGTCTTGTCACAGATTATTCTGTAATCTATCTGTTCAGCTGATTGCATGTGGTCTCATTGTCGAAACTATGCCGTAATGTCTAAAAACGTTGGGAAATATGGGTCAGAAGTCCCTCACTCACAGAATGGAAACATGCTTGTGGATTGTGAGTATTTTCGCATAAATCTGTGGGGTAAAACTTTCCCCATGGTTACTTTTAAAAGAAAGAATTATTCCATTTGTTCTGTTCTCTTTTTCTTTTCTGCTTTCCTGTAGCCTGTGGTACATTTTATTTTTTCAAATTAAATGTACAGGTATCCTCCTTCAGGAGAAGGTATCAGAATACTTTGTGGACTAAGGCTCACACCCCACAGTGGGGAGTAGGGATAGGGTCCTACCTACACCCAGGATTTTTTAACAGCCAAGCCACTCTGTGCCGATGGATTTCCCTCTCAGACATGCTCAGGTCTGGGGAGGCAAGTCACCTTGCTGGTTGTCCCAGGGCACAGAACTGTAGCACTGAAGCTTCTTTCAGCACCTCGGTTCACCATCTGTCAAGGGGCAATTATTGCCCATCTGTAGCTGTGCACAGAATAAGGTATCAATTGCACAAGTACCACAGCAACAAAGGCAAGATGGAAGAGTATTAGTTTGCCAGACATTATAATGAAGACAGCAAGAAAAAAAATCAAAAGAATAATCTGAAAGACTCCTGAATGAGGAAAAATGACAATTCCTCTCTTCTCATGCTTAATCATAAGTGCATCAATCCCAGAATAAATAAAGCTCAATATTTCCTTGAGAAAGCACTTTCTAATTGATGTAAAAGAGCTTCTTGTTTTGCTTTATGATCTTGAAGACCAGCCATTTATATTCTGCTTGCTGACTTTCTAGGGCTTTCCTAGTGTATTTGTGATCATACCTACGCCTCTGTAGGTAGAGATAGTAGAATATCAAAAAGGGAAAAACATTTTCCTCTCACCTTGTATGCACACCAAAACATAGATGTTTGGGGAAGTAAAAGAATGTTTGTGAAAAACTGTGAACACTACTTGGCAAAAGAATGGATTTATCTCTCTGCTATTTCCAAAGTAATCTGTTTGTGTTCTACTTGTCACATACTCAGTTATGACTGTCATCGAGAGTTGTAATTGAGCTGGCTTACCATAAAGACGTGGATGTAGAATCTGCTTTGATTTCCAACAGCCAACAACACTGTGGCCCAAGGCTTTGGGAGAAAAAGAAAAAGTGACACTCCAGCTTTCTCATATGGTACTTCAGACTCTTGAAGTACGAAATCTGCAAAATGAAAATATTTTATTTAAATTTTTTTCTGTTTATTTTTTGATTGTTGCTCTACAGGCCTGGAGCTACATTCATTCAAGACTTAGAATCTTTATCACAGGTAAAAATGCCCTGAAAAATACTTGGTTTGGGTTTGGAGTTCTTTTGTTGAGAGTAATTTTCATATTAAAAAAGGAAAAAACACAGCACATGCCAAGCAGAGGACCACAAAGAGAAAAGAAGCAAACAAAGGAATCATGGAGTAAGTATGGATTTGCCAAGGCATGCTGCTTTTGTTTGGGATAGAGTTAATTTCCCTCAGAGTGGTGACTATGTGGCTTTGCTTTGGATTTGTGATGGAAACTGTGTTGACAAGTGGGAGTGATTTAGATACCGCTGAGCATCAAGGCCTTTCCTGCCTCTAACCCAACCCAGCAGAGAGGGGGCTGAGGGTGCACAAGGAGCTGGGAGGGGACACATCCAGGCCAGCTGACCCTAATGGATCACAGGAATATTCCATACCATATGGCATCATGCCAGCAAATAAAGCTGGGGAAGAAGGAACAGGCAGATGTTCAGAGTGATGCCATTTGTCTTCCCAAGCCACCATTGTACACAATGGATCCTTGCTTTCCTGGGAATGGCTGAACTCCTGACTTTCCATGGGAAGTGGTGAAAGAATTCCTTGCTTTTCTTTGTTTGTATGTATGGTTTTGCTTTACCCATTAAACTGCCTTGATCTCAACTCATGAATTTTTTCACTTTTACTCCTCCAATTCTCTTCCCCTTTCCACTGTGGAGAGAAGTGAGTGACCGGCTGTGTGCAGCTGAGTTGCCAGCTAGGCTGAAAGCAGGACACATGGGAGGGAAGAGTTGGGCTCTAAGTCCAGTCTAACCAGTACAAGCTGTGGAGTAGGTCATCTTCTCCTTAATTATTATATTTTCAACTATGCAGATGCATTTTTGTTTTCCTTTCCCTCCATATTATTCTGATGTCTACCTATACTTTTAGAACTTAAGAGGTACAGGTATATATTTACTTAAAATACTTACCAAAAGACCACACCTTCAAAAAATGAGCTGTGCCTGCGATATATATACCAAACCGCTACACCTTAAACCCAAAGTTCTCAATTCAATTTGAATTGAAGAATCTGTTGAAAACCCATGCAGCCAAAATTTGCTAATTATCATAATTCAAAATCATTTATAGTGGTAAAACAGTAATCCTTCAGCTTCCAACCCTTTCCAAACTTCCAAATAAATATGCCAATTAAATATCGTGGTTTTAGAGATGTAAATGCCCGTCATTCATAAAAAACCCACAAAGCCACATAAATCAAGCAACATTAATTTACTTGGATTCTGGCTGGGAAGCAAAATAATGACTTGTGGGACATCATGCATGTCATAATCTCTAGACCTATCAGCTTAAAAATGTTGCTAAAAAGTTTCATCACTCTGGAGTACATTTTTTCTGTGAATGAACTCCAGTGATGAGGTAGTTCTCACTGTGGGCCATGAAAACTAAACCAGAAATCTGGTCTTCAGAGAAAGAGCATCAGTCTTTCTAATGTTTGATGAAAAAAAGAAGAGGCTGTCAGAAAGAAATAAAAGAGAGCAGAAGTCAGGATTCAGTTCAAGAGAAACTGTGTCATAAGTGATGTGCAAAGAGAAGTTGAGTAGCCAGAAATTAACTTTGATTTTGTATGTTTTGGGTTTTAACAAGCAGTAGTAAAACAGATTTGAGGGGATAATCAGGGGCATAGGGGAAAATTTAATGAAAATAATTTATACACTTCGTTTTTTTCCTTCCTCAGTCATTTGATTCACTACAAAATCAAGTGTAAAATGTTTTCCTTTCTGTGGTTCTGAAACACATCTTTGCATCCTGAGAACAAAGACCTGGCACAGTTGTCAAAGCTTTATCTGTCTCGGTTGGCCTGGTTGTGCAGACCTACTTCTGAGGCTCATGGTGGCCATCTCGTAAACAATGACAGATACAGACAGACAAAAGAATGTCATGAACTTAAGGAGCCAGAACCCTAACCATATTCAGGTCTTCCAGTGTGAATGTTGTTTCAGCTGTTAACCTGAAAATACAAAAGAGAAAGAATTATAACAAAATTGAAGGGGTTTCATTTAAAATTACCCACAAAAATCAGCATTTCTGGTTCCCAAATACTTATTTGCACAAGTTCTGCCATTCAATTGGACTTTTAATGGGGAAAGAAGACAAAAGGGAACAAGGGGGACCTTGCACTTTTAGGCTAACAAAAGAAGGTTTTCTTCATGCAGGGGGCCTGGTGGTGTTCCCATTTACTTAGAAATTCACAGGTTAGAGTGTGTATTGAAGAGACAAACATTTCACCCAGGTTCAGCCTGTCTGCCTGCTGTTAGCAGACTCCCTGCCTGGAGTAGGTTGAGAACAGTTGTACTCTTCCAGGCTCAGTTTTGCTGAGAGTTTTCCACTCCAGCTACTTGTCACCGTGCATCCCCTGGGGCTACCAGCACCCTACACAGTTTGACTGAATACATTAGCTCTCTAACCCACTCTGAGGGCAAAAATCCACAACAGGTTAACTTCAAAAGTTTAAATAAGAAATAACAACTAATTTTCTTCAGCATATTAAGGAATTTTCCCACAAGGAGTTCAATAGGTATAGTGGGAAAAAGGCAATTTTTTCAGCTGTTGACAAGGGAGCAGTTTTAGATGAGGGTTTTTTTTTCCTCTGTCATAACAGCTTAAGGCATAATTTTGTTTACTACATCAGAATCAGAACCAAACATTCATGAAGGCAAGTAATACAAGTATCCCATCGTACTTTTATTTGGATGGACAGGTTTTGGTAGTGTAGGGGGGGCTACAGGGATAACTTCTATGAGAAGTTCTTAGAAGCTGCCTCCACATCCAACAGAGCCTATCCCTGGCAGTTCCAAGACAGATGTACCAAGACTGTGCCAGTTAGATATGGTGGTAGCACCTTTGTGATAACATATTTAAGAAGGAAAAAAAACCAAAAAGTTTGATAACATATTTATTGTGGCCAGGGAAGAGTGGAGTGAGAATACATGAGAGGAACAACTCTGCAGACACCAAGGTCAGTGGAGAAGGAGGGGGAGGAGGGGCTCCAGCCACCAGAGCTGAGGCTCCGCTGCAGTCCATGGTGCAGCCCATGGTGAAGCAGCTCTGTCCCTGCAACCCTTTGGAGGAGCATGGGGGTGCAGAGATCCATCCTCAGCCCCTGGAGGAGACCCATGCTGGAGCAGGTGGGTGCCCAAGAGGAGGCTGTGATCTCATAGAACACCCAAGTTAGAGCAGGGTCCTGGCAGGGACCTGCAGACCCAAGGAAAGAGGAGTCCATGCCAGAGCAGGTGATCCTGTGGGAGTCCCAGGTCGAAGTAGCTTTCCTTGAAGGACTGCATCCCATGGAAAAGTGACCCACACTGCAGCAGTTTGTGAAGAAACATTGGCCGGGGGATGGAACCATGTTGGAATAGTTCATGGACGACTGTCTCCTGTGGGAGAGAATCCACACTGGAACAGGGGAAGGACTCTTCTTCCCTGAGTGGCAGCAGGAACAATGCGTGATGAACTGACCATAGCCCTCATTCCCTGTCTCCCTGTGCTGCTGGGGGGAAAGATGTAGAGATCTTGGAAAGGGCTGAGGTGGGGGGGGGGGATGATTTTTAAGACTTGTTTTACTTCTCATTATCCTCCTCTAATTATGTTAGTAATAAATTCAATTAATATCCTCAAGTCTGTTTTACTCATGATGGGAATCAGTGAGTGATCTCTGCTGGTCGTCATCTCAATCCATTTTATGTTTGTTATATTTTCTCTCCCCTGTCCACTTGTGGGGGGAGTGATAGATTGGCTTTGATGGGTACTTTGGGTACTTGGCATCCAGCCAGGGTGAACCTACACTTGATATAAATTATCCCAGAATGCTCATCCAACATCTCAGTCTTGCTAGAAGAACCCAGGCTACAGGTTGGCTGATACTCCTATCATGCCGTGAGGTTTTCACTATACTTAACCAAAGTGATTGAAAGTATTTTTCACACACCCTCATTGCAGAGAGAGAATTACAACAAGCTACATGACAAAAAGATAATGCAGCTTTTGGAGACTTAGCAAGAGGATCCTCCTTGTACACTTTGTGTATGTCTTCTGCCTTATAAAGTTTTTTTTCCTGAACTTCATGCAATTTTTAGAAAGGCCAGTTTTTGTTTGGCTTTTGGAAGAAACAGATTTCAATATGTGTCAAGTACTTTTAAACAAAATTCATGCGAAAGGATAACCTTAGACCTCCATTCAGTATCTTAACCTGCAGAGGACCTTTGATTCAAGTGATACCACTGTGAAATTGTATTTTGTATAATTTCCAGGAGAAAAGTATAAATATTTCCAGCAAAGCATCCTTAATGTAAGTGTTGTTTTCTAAGTGTGTTTCTTCCTTTCTGGATCTTGTTCCTGTCATAGGAAACCTTTTTTGTTTTAATGGAAAAAACAAAATGGATGGATTCCACAGATTTTCATTTCAACCACTCTGCAAACTCACAAAACCATAATATAAGGCATTTGTGACAAAGCCTCAAGAACAATGTCTGAGAGCCCCTTGCAACAATATCATCCCAGGATACTATTTCTGTCACTTCCTGTTTCTCACCATGCTAAGAATTGTAAACATGACATTTCTCCTACTATTCGTGCACTTTTAAATTCTGATCTCAGCAGGGGCCAGGAAAAGCACAAGTCCACAAACTCAACTGTTGCCCTCTAAGGGAAAATGAGATTCAGCACAAATGACCATTTCATTGATTTAGATTTATATTTCCCTACAAAATATTATTATTCAGGGCTTAGAAGGAATTTTCAGAACATGTGGCCTGTTTCTGACATCTGTTTTACAATAGGGTGAGATCCTGTGTGTTTATTTCTTTCCACTGACTACAAAGTTGTGACCAGCTCTGCTGTGCATGTTTATACATCATATGTGTCTGTTTGGTCAGCTAAATCCCTTCTTTACTTACGCACAGGCAGATATACCTTCATTGATTTTTGCCTTTATGCATCTTGTAATGACCATATTCCATTGATTGAAAAAGGCACCTCTATTTCATGTATATATTTTTCAAATGCTGAAAAAGTTGCAGCACCCTGCTTACTCAACAGCTGAGTAGAGCATCTAAACCTCACTAAGCAATTTCCATCTTGCAAACCAATACCTATATATTAACTGTGCTTTTTTTTTTCTGTATCACTGTCACTGTAGAGAATTATATGATTTTTCCATTTGGAAAAGGCCTCTGATTAGGATCATCGAGCCACACCATTAACCCAACACTGAAAATCCACCTATAAACTTTGTCCCAAAATGTCATATCTACATGTCTTTCAAATGCCTCCAGGGATGGTGGTTTCACCCATTCCTCAGGCAGCCCATGTCAATGACCACACTTCCAGGGAAGAAATTTTTCCTAATATCCTAACTAAACCTCCAATGGCACATCTCAAGGCCATTTCATCTTGTCCTATCACTCATTACCTGGGAAAAGAGATCGACCTCCACCTTGCCACAGTGCCCTTTCAGGTAGCTCTAGAGAGGAGTAAGGTCTCCCCTGAGCCTCCTTTTCTCCAGACTAAACCACCCCAGCTCCCTCAGACACTCCTCACAGGACCTGTGCTCCAGACCCTTCACCAGCTCTGGACTCACTCCAGCCCCTCAATGTCCTGCTTGTAATGAGAGACCCAGAAATGAACATAGGATTCAAGGTGTGGCATCACCAGTGCCAAGAAGAGAAGGATGATCACTACCATAGTTTTGCTGGCTACACTATTGCTGATAATAGCTATGCTTCTTTGTGTAATTGTTATTCGCTTAGAAATAAAGACAACGTATGTTTATTATCCTTGATTCTCTCTCTTTTACCTGCCAGATTCAATTCCACATTGTGAAGAAGAGTCCTAAATATATTTGACGTGCTGTTTACTGTATGGTATAATCTCTAAATAAAAGTTGTCTTCTCTCACTCATTTAAGTGAAGTTGGAAAACTGACCCAAAGAAGAAAAGATCAGTTTATAACTGACAGAACAAAACTGCAAAAAATTGCCCCTTGTTGCAAAATATGAGAGCAATGGCCAGAGAGTGTTTATTCAGTCATATGGGTCTAATTCTGCAGCTCCTGGTAATCCAAGAAGAAATTTCTGCAAAGCTGTGTTTCACCATTAGGAAGGACATTCCTCTGCACAGCCTGTCTCCTGTAAGAAAAGAGTTTCCCTGTGCTTAATTGGTAGCAGCTTGTAGAAGCAGCTGTGTGATAAAGGTTCCAGAGGATGAAATCTGAATAAAATGATCTTAAAAATCTTCATTGCTACTGCATGTTTTATGCATAAAAATAAATGGCTGTATATTATATTATTAAATAATAAAATATTAGCCAATTACGAAAGGACTCTGGTATTCTTGGGAAGATCTGAATGTCATTCAAAGCAAATCCAGGGAGTTGACTGTTGGCAACTTAATTGGAAAACAGATTTCCGTAGTAGATCAGAAATAGAATGCTTGAATTTGCACAAGTTAATTCCTGATAGAATTTACAGTATGCTAGGACAGATGCTTCCTCCTGTTTTTGTAGCACAAACATAATCCTGAGCTGGAAAACAGATAAAAACAAAAAGTGCTTGTCTCCATCCTTTTTATTTGTTTGTTTGTTTAAAGGTAATGGTAAGTTTTTTTAGAACAATTTTTAATAAATAAGTAAAGCAACCATTCTGCAATGAAAAAGGACCCAGCTGCCCTGGTAATTTTAGTCCTGGTGATATTACAACCACCAACTTAGTAGAGAAAATGGTGACTGCAGTTTTTAAACATGTGGAGGGAAGTCACATGCAGTTGGAATGTCTCTGCAATCTGAGTTTGCATTCAATCATTTGACTTCAACTATAACTTTTCCACTAATAAAAGTTCAAATGGTTCAGACTGGCTTCTTATTCAAAGAATGTACTAAAGTCTTGGCTGTGATGACATTCATGGGTATGGAAATATGCTTTATATTAACTTAAATTTCTAGAAAGTGAAAGCTCTTAGAAGCCTTTCCCCTTACTGAATATTTTAAATGTTGCTTGGGTTTTTGTTTTTTTTTTTTGTTTTGTTTTGTTTTTTATTTTTTGTTTTTTTGTTTTTTTTCTCTTAAAAGTGCCTGTATATCTTAAATATATTGATGTAATAAAAGATATAAAATGATGTAATAAAATATATAAAATTTGGATATAATATTTTAGCTTTAACTCCTCTGTTGATATCAAATAGTGATTATTGTAAGAAAATTAGGACAAATTTTACTGATGTGAAATTGTCCTAGTATTTGTTCTTGAGTGATTTGTGATTTTGCAGCCTCAGTGTTGGAGTACTCCACTTAATACACGTGAGAAGGCCGACTGTGAAGAAATTCAGGTAATATTTCTTAGCATTTGCAAAAAATAATGTACATTTATATGGAAGTTATTCACTTAAAAAATTGAAAGTAAGACTAAAATTTCTCTTTCTTAAAAAATTATACATTCAGCCTTTCAAATTTTCCTTTCTTTACAAATTTCAGGAAATATATGTTTAACAGAGGAAGTTTATGACTTTCAAGTGGTAAAGAAATCAATACGAATGGGCCAGTTTGTGGTTTCTCTGATCTGTCCACTTATTTTTATAGGATGTTTATGATAGTTCTCAGTTGTTGAGGTAGGCCTTTGAGCACAATACGACTACAAAAAATTCAAACTATAAGACTGAAAGACTTTAAAATACAGCTTTAACAAGTGAGTCATACTCATCCTAAATAGAAACCAAACCAAACTTAACCAAAAAAACCCAACCAAACAACCTCTCCCCAGAAACTGCTCCCAAAAGCAATGAAACAACAACAGCAACAACAATAACAGCACCAAAATTCAGCAAAAACAAACAAACAAACCCCAAACCAACCCAACAAAGACTATTTAAATTTCTTCATCTTTTTCCAATTACAATCTGAAGGTCCAGTAAAGCTCCTAATTATGTGTTGAATTGATAAATTCCATGTGATTAGGTATGTAATTAACTGCTTTGATGTATCCAAGACTTAATTCTTAAAAGCTAATTTCTAGTGTGGTGCGTTTGTAGTAGGGCCAAAAGTAGTTTAACTGTCATATTTAATTTTTATATGAAATATGTAAACATGATAATTGCATTAAAAATCATAAGAAAGTGTTACAGAAAGAATTTATTATCAAAACCTGTAGAATATTTTCAGGCAAGTTTGCAAGTTGTGAATATTGACATATATATAAGGTTACTGTAAGCCTATTGCTGAGCATTTATTAATCATTTTGTAAAATAAAAAAGACCTGCAGAGATTCAAATACAAGAAATGGATTAAAAAAGAAAATTAATAACAATTTTCCTCTGTCTATTTAAAAAGCTGTCTTCCCAAGGTAATCAAATATTTTTTAACTGGCTTAAACTGATTGCTTAAATCTCTACTTTATTGATTAATTCTGTTGCTACCTTCATTACATCAAAAAGTGGCTGATATAGATTTTTAAAAGATTATTGCATTCTAACTCCAGAGACATATCACTTCCTACAGGAAGAAGTCCAATATGAAGTAATACATAATAGTTAAAAGGAAAATCAAAAATCAGAAGTGAAAATCTGACTTACAAATTGAAAATGTAACTTTCAGGTAAAATTCTTTCATATCTACTAGAAACTGATGTTCAGTCTTTGACCCAGTTGCTTTCTCATTGTTGCAAACCCATCTGGAATTTTATTATTTTATCTTGTGGGTCACTTCCAACTCAGAATATTCTGTGATTATATCTTTTAATGTTTTTTTTCCCTAGCATTCTTGTATTCTCCAATTCCTCAGAACTTTGGAATTTTGTATTATATGTCTGATACTTGAAAGTTGGAAAGAAAACACAAATTGCAACCTAGTACTCTACAGTTCTCACACTTTCTTGACATATGATTATGATTTCATAATACTGTATGTGAGCACTGTATATTTTCACAGTACTAATTTAAGGGCAAAATCCCAAAACATTGATATGAGAAATAACCTGAAGGTCAGCATGGTGATCAAAAGAAGTAATGATGATCAGCAAAAACTGACTAGCACTGGGATTTGTTACACATTGAGAAATTCCATCAGTGTGTTGTACTGTTAACTTTCAAACTCTTGAAAGATCTAGAAGAAAAAGTACACATATATTAGTGAATTTGTAGTGAATTTCCATACAATATAAATTTTCAAAACCAGACAACACAGAAGATTACAATGAAGTCCCAGAGCTGTTAGCAAATGCATAGAGAAAAACATTAGTGAGGTGTAAGTTGACAGATATAAAAAAAATTGTTCAAAAGCCCTGTGAAACTGCAGAAGAGAAATTGGAAAACAGGAATGCCAAAAGTAACTCCAAGATTAGACAGCAAACAAAGCATAGTAGAATTTTACATCATGATATGGAAGACAATCAGCAATGCAATTTAAAAATATCTCCATAGAGAAATCATGCCATGGATGACAAATATAATACCTAGTTATCTTATCCTGCAGGATATATACCTTGGATACTTAGTTAAAATTTGGGGACTGTATTATCAATAAAAAACAAATAAATGGTAGCTGGGCTGTTTACATAGATTAAAAAAAAAAAGAGAAAATCAAAAGAGTTAGAAGAAAAACTAAATTATTAACTTGAAACACACAATAAATGACATTGAATACAATGATAGTATTCACTCACTTTAAAAACTCTTAAAGTTCTGATATTCATTTCTAGATGTGGATGAAATTTTCTGGTTGAGATTTCATTTTCTAGGAACATTTTTTAACAGAGTATTTTTGAGAAACGTATAAAAAATGAAAATTTTAACTCATCATGATATGTTTGTAGTGAGAGAAATATGACGTAGAATGGGCAAAAAAATAAAAACATATTTAGAAATTAGTCATTTTAGTTGACATCTTTAGTTTCTCTGTGTCTGTCCTTTAAACAAAAAAAATAGTTTCTGTGCTTCTTACCTTGAGGCAGAAAGTCCTGAGACTCCCATCCATTGAGGCCATAATCCACTGTTCTAATGGGAATATGCATGATGACATACTGTATGTACTAAGAGTGCATCAGCATCCAAAAATGAGATGATGCAGATTAAACAAGAAGGTTAGAATTTGGATTCAGGAACAGATAGGGAAACAAGAAAATTAGGTCAGAACACTAGGGGAAAATTGGCAGAAACAACAAGTTGGTGGTTTAATAGTGAAGTTGTAATGACTCTGATCAAGTGTATATGGATAAAGCCTAGTGGACTCTACAGGAAAATGGGGATATAGTAATAAAAATAATAGATTTCAGGAAAATTCCCTTGAGAGCATTTCAAATTAAATTGTCTGCAGCACTGGTGTCTTTGTGGTGAATGGCAGTTCTTGTACTGGATAGAGAAGGAAAAAACAGACCTTTTTCATTATAGGTGTCTGGGATTGTGTGAAGAAAAATTTTTTTAAAAACTCGGGCTTTCACAAAAATGTGGTAATCTGCTGTCAGTACTACAGGGAGATTAGTTCCCTTCCTCACTTAGTATTCAGTCAGCATAGCAAATAATCTAAATGTTTATGTAATTGATGCAAGATTGTGTAGTGGATGCAGCCATAGATGGTTCTGCTGCAGAAAACAGGATGGGAAAAACACAAATGAAAACCAAATACTATGTCTGGATTATGTTGTACATGTGGTAGTTTGTATATCTGAGAAGAGGAGGGAGAGAAATTGAGCTGGTGAGGGCAAATTCCTCAAATGAACAGGAAGAAGTTGTGGTTTCACCTGAGGGGGAAGGAACTACCTTGGCTTCCCTGTGCTAAAAAATGTAATTCATCACTGCCCAGTATGCCCTGTGAGCATGCTACTTCATAAGGCATTGGTGAAGAAACTTCAGGGACAAAACACATTACTGACTGCATTACAGTATCATGTCCTTTCACTGTCCCTCTGTACCCAGCACTGGTGAGGCTACACCTCGAATCCTGTGTCCAGTTCTGGGCCCCTCACTACAAGAAGGACATCGAGGGGCTGGAGTGAGTCCAGAGAAGGACAACAGAGCTGGTGAAGGGTCTGGAGCACAAGTCCTGTGCAGCTGAGGAAGCTGGGGTTGCTTAGCCTGGAGAAAAGGAGTCTCAGGCAACACGTTATTGTCTTGTACAGCTGGCTGGAAGGAGGCTGTAGTGGCAAGGAATCAGTATCTTCTTCCAGGTAACAAGTGACAGGATGACTGGAAATGACTTCAAGTTGTACCAGTGGAGGTTTAGCTTGGATATCAGGAAAATTTTCTTCTCTGAAAGGGTCATCAGGCATTAAAATAGGCTGTCCCAGGGAAGTGGTGAAGTCACCATCCTGGAAGTATACAAAAGGCATGTGGATGTGGCACTTGGGGATCTGGTTTGGTAGTGAACCCAGTGGTGCTGGGATAACAGTTGGACTGGATGAGCTTAGATTTTTTTCCAACTTAACAGTTCCACGATTCTCCTTGAGCAAGAACAATTAGAAGCACATGCACTTTTTTGTGAATTTGTTTGGATTTGTAATTCATAAAGCTGGTTCTTTTTGGATGTTCAGCTCCTGAATAAATATTTAGGCACTTCATCATAGACAGCAAAACTGTTTAATGCATTTGTTTTCAGTTTGCTCTGCAAACACTGTGTATGGGCCATACAGCTCAGGGGCCATGAAAGCGAGCAGCTGAGAGGAGAGCCACTCATGTGCCTTGGCCTGGCTGCTGCTGGAAGGATCAGCGTGAGCATCTTGGAGGGGTGTAAGATACTCTGAGCTAAGCCTTACTTATAACAAAGAAGTTAGACTCTTGGAAAGTACAAGGAAAAAAAAAGGTCTACCTTTTAAAGATACAAAGTAACAGACAGTGTCTCTTCAATAATTTAATATGCTGGGAGCACTGAACTTTCCACTTATATTTCTGTGTTCTGTATTTTCTGCTTAAGTTTAGGGATGGGAAGTTTTTAGGGATATTTTGGCTTTGGTTTTGTTAAATTAAAAAAACCCCATGCTTTTAGATTCCAAACAGTGTCAGTGTCATCAGGTGCGATCATCTCAAAAGAAAAGCAGGGAGTATGTAGTTCCACTCTGGGATACTGTCACATCTAAGTGAAAGTTTTCTGATATTTACATGTTCCAAGTACTTGTGATTCACGTTGACTTAGCTGTAATTTGTGAAACCTAAGCAATTAAAAAATTTAGGTGCATTTTCATCAAATGAGTCAAGGTAGATTTTTGGGTATGTTTGAGGTACACTGAAGTCAATTTGAGAAGTTAATTTTTATTGACTACCAGTGATGATAAAATGTAGTGGTTTTTGCTCTTGAATCACCTTTCCATCCACTGAATAGTACAAAGTCACTTTAATGAAGGACTCTGACTGATACTGCTGAGAAAATGCAGAAAGATTTAACACTATTATCTCTCAGCACATTCTGCTCTTCACCTGTCAGCTTTCTTGGAAGAGGTAGCAGAAGGCGGCTTGTTCTGCTTTCAATTTCTGCAAAATTAGTCTTCATGTTCATAATTATTCTTCTGCATAATTTCATAAGCAGAAGAGAAACTTCTCCAAAAGTTTTTTGATAGTAACTTTGTGTGAAAACCCACCATTCTTTGTTCATGGTTCTTGGTTAATCTCCTGGCTCACATAATGGTGTTTGTATCTCTTTTTTGGAAAGACCATAACTGTTAACACACGTGAG
The DNA here is from genome assembly GCA_013400515.1 of Erpornis zantholeuca. Classification (NCBI taxonomy): domain Eukaryota; kingdom Metazoa; phylum Chordata; class Aves; order Passeriformes; family Timaliidae; genus Erpornis; species Erpornis zantholeuca. The sequence continues at coordinate 31,878 of VZTN01031555.1, read as the reverse complement.
TGACTATTATTTAGCAAGTTGTTTGCTTGTAAAATGAGCATTCATTCCCAAAATGCTCAAAATAAACTTCCTTAGGGAAGTAAGTATTTGAGAAGAGTGAATAACTAAGAAGGACACATGTGCAGTGAAACCACTGGTGGATCAAAATTTGTCTCAAAGGTTCTTCAGAAAAAAGCAGCAAGTGCTAGCAGATTTCCAGGTAGAAATAAGCATCCTTGATCTTCAGAGAGTAGCAGCTCCAGTGAAACACAGCAATAGGTGTACACATATATATATAAATATTCGAAGTCAAGGCAGTGAGTTAGCCATCTGAGTCTCATTGAAAATAATGAGGAACACGTTGCCAAATCCCAGTTTGTAACATGGAAAATTTATCCTAGTAGCTCTACGTAAGATGAAAAAAATGTTAAATGAGAAACATTGAAGCTTTTAAAGACTTTTTAAATGCAAAACACATCTTAGTCGAGTTATTAAAAAATTGTAAAAACCCCATAAACATCTTGGCTGTGCTTAAAGAAACTAAGAAACATCAATCACTGTAATTTAGAAAGATAATCTCCATCTCATGTTAATGAACTAGACAAAGGATGCTTTACTATCTACTAGCAATATATGCTACTTGTGTCTTCTAGAAGACATGCACTGTAAGTAGGGTTACTCAGAAATTTTGGCTTTTGCTGAATCTGCAGTTATAAGAGGATGAAAAAAAAAGTGTCATCAAGCCATGAATTCAGCAATGGTACTCAAGTAGCAACCATTTACCCCCAAAATGGCAAACAAGTTATAAATTGAATGCTTAAATCACTAATAACATACATATTTTTTAAGGCTGGCATAGGCACAGACACCAGGTGCAAGAGAAAATGCTGTTAAGTTAAAAAGGTCTGTTATGGAAATGGAAGTTTAAGGTGAAAATTCACCCTATTGAAGTGATGCAGATTTAAAGAAGTGAAATGACAAAAGTAGGAAATTTTTGTTGCTCTTTGTTTGGTGTATACCATTCTACCTTTAAAGTGTCATTCCTTCAAGACTTTGGAAGAGAAAGAAGCTGAAAACTCTCTTCGTTTTACTGTTATTGTAGTGTGAGGAGAAATCCACATTTCTCAGGACAAAATGGATGATTATCAGAGCTTGGAACAAGGTAAGTAAAAACATTATTAAGAGGAGTACATCTGTGTATGTCAATCAACTGATAGTCTTTAGAATGAGTCAAATGACAGAATATATGGAAAATGGGAATAATGCTAGGGCTTCATAAGCAGGGGCTGGGACAGAGCAACAGACGATCTGAACCAATGTGGTTTATTATGTGTTCTCTCTTTATTATCTCAAAAATGTCGGGTTATATAGAGTTCGGATAGTTTACAGTTACAAGGTATTTGCTAATTGGTGCACAGAGTGAAAAAGAATGCAAGACAATTCAAAGTTAAGACAGCTACTGTGATTACAGTGCAACTATCTTACGTAAAACTAAAACACACCTTAATAAGAATTTTTTGCTGCGCAACAGGCTTTATCACTTCAACACAGGCCCAAATTTTAAGGCCTACCTGGATAGCTCAAAGCTCTTCCATTAGACAATCACGTCCACGCTCCCTAAGAAATTCTGCTACATGAGAAAAGCCCCACAACTCTGTGTTGCAGTGGGGTGTCTGCAACCTTCTCTGGAAGACAGTTTTGCTTGTGGGAAGAATCAGGAGACGATATTTTTATGGATGTTCATAGATGCTCTTTATTTCTCCCAGCTCCCTCATGGCTGGGTGTCTGGCCACACTGACCACCCTTGGGCAACCCCCGGAGTTCCCTGGGCAGGGCCATGAGCAGCCAATGGGGTACAGAGCTTGGGTACATGTGACCAGGGAGCAGGGGTTGGGGAACCCCGTACAAGCCACGCTTCTCACCCAGGGCCCACCACCCCGGGGGGTGTGCTCCAACACCTCTGGATGAAACTTCCCTGTCAAAGGCCTGGGCCCCCCCTGGGGTTGGAGCCTGGGGCTCCAACCCCTGTCCTCTGCCCTGGGGCTTTTCTTCCTTAGGTTCATCATGTTGGAAAAAATGCAGCAAGAAATCTTCTTTTGCTGTTTTACGAGTTGTTTATTTGTCTTATCAAAACCTCGGAGGCAGCATCCTCCAAGGACACCAGGGCAAAAAGCCGATGGCAGCTAAAAGGCAGCTGCCTTTTATATCTTACTAACAACCATTCAAGAAACAATACGTATCTTATTTTCTTTTCAACACCAGTAAACCCTCATCTTATTGATATGTCTTTTCAATACTAACTTTTTTCCACCAACCAACACACCACAGGAACTGGTGTCAGAGAAGAGAGGAAGAGAATGAGGAGAGAGGAGAAGAAGAAAGAAGGAAAAACCACACCCAAAAATCTCCATCTTGTCCCTATGTAATACATAGAGCAAGATCCTAAAAACTACAACTAAACTCTCTGTGGTACACTCAACAAAAATCTCTTCACCTCTCTGGTGCATTCAGGTTCTCCCAAAAGTGGAGGGAGCTTCTCCAAAAGCCTAGGTCACTGGCTAGGCCACTTTTGAGGAGCTCTGGGGCTATAAAGAAACCACCAGAGGAGCAGGAGAAGCTTTCAGGCTTCCCCGGACTCCGACACTTCCCTTGTGCTCATTTCCTTCCAAGCCAAAAGAGACTCGTCAACAGGGCTCATGGCATATCAACTTATCTGAATTGAAGCATGAGTTTTCCAGCCTGAAGACTGGAATCTGTATGGGTTTCTCATAGAGAAACTGCTTTCCAGAAGTTTTGGTCCTTAAACAGGCAATGCCTATAGATTGTGATTGCTTTTAACTTCACTGGGAAGATCAGCTCATGCTTAACCAGAAAGACAAGTGTGCTGTGCAAACCATGTAGAACCAAAACCATTTAAAAAATGCACAAAATTTTAGGACATTTCCAATAGAATTTTATGAGGTTTTTAAAAGGTTTCATTTATAAACTGATCCCTGGATAGACTGTCTTGTCCTCTTTATGCACTAAAGAGTATCTATATTTAAATCATGATTTTAATTTTAAATCCATCCATGACTCTGGTCATGCAAGCATGCAATCGGTTTATGGATGCAATCTCACTAATTTATTGATACTGTACACTTTAGCCACAAGGAAGTTAAAACACAAGGAAAGTTGACTGCCACAGACATTATTCTTTCACTGCAAAACCCTTACAGTTTTGTCACTTTTGTAGATAAGAGCCATACTGCTTCCCTGGGTGGGAATTATAGCCATCAGACAGAAAGCTCTATTCGTGTATATAATAATGCCCTTCTGATTGTACAATTCTTACTGGAGTATAGGTTTAATTATATAAGCTATAAGCAATTCACTAGTTGTATGACACCCTTTGTTTTTTAGTTAATAGTTTTCTGGTTCTACTCCTCTGTTACTCTCCATTTATAAAAGAGAAGCACTTTGTCTACAAAGTTTTTTTTTTTTTTTAATTTTACACTTTTTCCTTTAGCCTATGAGTTCATCATACTAAAAAAGAGTGTTTAAAGTGTGTTGAGCTGAAGTTGTGAACTGTTTGGATACATGATTGTGGATTTGGTGGAAAACCTAACATTTTTCTTAGTCAGATGGACTATGATTTTTCCACTTTGCTTTGGCAGACGCCTCGCACCGCAGTGCACGTATGCTTACCCATAATTACTCACTACCAGTTGTAAAGCGTTGGTCTTTATTTTGAAATTAGGTTTCCAGAATGCATGTAATATAAGATGTAAAATTACAGAGTGCTGAAACTGATGTAAGTGCATTTAATCTTTGACCTATACAGTAAACTGTTGCTTTGAGGCTATAAAAATTCATTTAGGCACCAGGTTGTTGTCAGGGAGGCATTTGTCAGACAAATAAACAAATGAAATTTTTTATGCTGAGTGTTTACTCGATGACTAGATAGCTTTGTTTCATGGAAAAATGTAAAATCTTCCGCACCACCTTCACTTATTCCAAACATAAGATTTTAAAAACCTCAGTCACTGAAACAGAAGCATGCATGTGATTTCATACCACACTGACAAGGATTTGATTTCTTTCCCTTAATAGAAGTTAAAGCTGTCAATATCTTTTCTCTTGAAAAGTATCTCCAGTTAGAACATTATTCTCATGTTTTACAAAATCTCTTTTTCCATGCTATTCTTACTTTTCTAGGCATTCAGAAATCAATACTTCCCTTTAGTACTTGGGTACAACAGAAAAAGCCATAGGATGAGGAAGATGAGGAAGACATAAAATAGGAGAAATCTTCTTAGACCATGAGAGAAACTCCTCCTACAGATATCAATTAAGAGGGAATAAGCCCTTGTACATGTGTCAAGGCATACATATTGCACATACATATTTATTTAGTGTCTTTGACCTTGCCCTAAGTTTTATGAATCCTAAAAAATCATGTTTCAGACTGGAATGCTTGGGTTATCCAGGCAGAGTAATCTCAGTCCCTAGCAGTATATAACTCAGCGATATCTAACTGAGCCACTAGCATTTTCTATCTTGTGTTTTTTGAATGTATTTTACCAGGTTCTTAAGGCCATAAGGCAACTCTGTGCTCTAATACTTAATAGTATTTCTTTAATGTAATATGGACACCAAAAAAAAGTGTTAAAAAAAACTGTCTTGATCTTCTATGAACTGAGATATGAAAGCTGGGAAAAGTTCATAGGTTACAGATGGGAAACACTTTGGCTATTGCAGAAAAGTCTTTGTGGCACATATGCAAAATACATACATCCCCAGATCCAGAAAATACCACGAGATGTATTTATGCAGTGTTACATGGTTACTTAGTGATAAGACTCTCTGAACACAGCTCTAGTGTCTTTACAAGATTTCCTGAAGCTCTGGTTTCTCCTGTCCTTTTTTGCTGGTGATTGGTTGTTTTGTTTTTTGTTGGATTTTGGGGTTTTTTTTGTCCATAAAAAATACATATAGGCATAATTATCTGTGTTGATTTGTATTTTGGGATTGTTCCACATCACACTGAAACAAGCCAAAAGACTTCCGCTGAATTCTTCAAGTCCCTCATTAGGCTCTGTTTCTCTTCCTTATATCATAATGCCTTTTATTATTCTGGACCACTTTTTAATGCATGCTTATTATAGTTTCTCATAAAAGTAATATTTTCAAACCCTCTTCTTACCTGACTACCATTGCAATTCCAAATCTATCTATCTATCTGTCTATCTATCTATCAATCACACCGGTGGCAAATGTACTCACAAATTGTCATACAAATCTAGACAGCTGGTAGTCCTACTATCGTCTGTGTGAACAGCATATTTGAATATTTGAAAATATTCAGAGGGCTCTGTAAGGATATCAGGATATTTGGAGGATTGTTTTGATAGCTCAGAACAAGGTAAATCTTCTTGTCTTGATGAAAGACATTTTGCAGGAGTAGACATAACCAATGGGGGATCCATAGAATCATAGAATGTTAAGGGATTGGAAGGCACCTTAAAGATCATTTGGTCCCAATCCCCCCGGCCCCTGCTATGGGCAGGGACACCTTGAACACATGTTGCTGAAAGCCTTATCCAACATGGCTTTGAACACTCCCAGGGTTAGGGTGTCCACAGCCTCTTTGGGCAATCTGTGCTTCACCATCTTCACAGAAAGAATTTCTACTGCATATCTAACTTAAATTTCCCCTCTTTCAACTCGTACCCATTACTCCTTGCCCTAGTACTATGATTTCTGACAAAGAGCCTGTCTCTGACTTCCCTGTAGGCCCCCTTCAGATACTGGAAGGCTGTTATGAGGTCTCCACATGCTCAGCCTGTCTTCATAGAGGAAGTGCTCCAGTCCTCTTATCAGCCCCTCTGAACTTACTCCAACAGTTCCATGTCTTTCTTAGCTTAGTGGCTCCAGAGCTGGATGCAGTGCTCCTGGTGGGGACTCCCTAGGGCAGAGCAGAGGGACAGAATCCCGTGGCCCTGCTGGCCATGCTGCTTTGGATGCAGCCCAGGATTCTATTCCAAGATATAACTATATTCACATTAACGTGGTTCCCCTACTTCATTCAATATATCTGGGAAGAAAATGAGACTGTGCAGCCCTGAGAGGCTAACACCTTTGGGATGCACTGGACTTCCTTAATGTGCACTGCATATTGAACATAGCATTAATCACCTGCACTTTGTTATGTCTGGCTTATTCTGACCTCACGGAGATGGCACATGTGCTCTGAGCATGCCCCGAGGCTCTTTGGCTGGGACACATGGAGGATCAGCAGCTCTGAGCAGGTTGTCCTGCTGGGGGCTGCTAATAAGGGGCTCTCACACATCTTGGCTCTGTCAGTAAATCCATACCAGCTTATCCTAAAGATGTTATACACATGCAAAGATCTCATTCAGAAAAAATGCAGGAGCATCAACACACTAAAGGCAGAAGGCTCTGGTTTTAATTGTTTACCTCTTGTTATAGCCTTCCCATATCTTCAGGTTTTGCAGTCCTACAGCCCAAACAGTGACTTGCTGTATCTTTTGGTGGGATTCTGGCTGAATGCATTCACCTGAATTCACCTGAATACTGTAAAAGGAACACCCAAAAATGTTGCAATTAACTCCTCCATGACTTAAATGGTAGTAAGCAGAAGCAGAAAAAAGGTTCCCCTTTTTTCTAAGGGGAAACCTGCAGGGCTTGGTGTATTTTAGCAAACATGGTTTAATTTCACACATTGAGTTGATTCGGTTTAATTTTCCAGTGTCTCCTGGGAGACAAGTATTTTAACTACATACTGTTTCAGCACAGACCATAATTCTGTTTGCAGAGTGTTTAGTTTAGGTCAACTCAGATCTCCACAGTGCCTCTAGGACCACTGGATTACAGAAGCTAAGTAAAAATACGACAATAGTATAGCAGCTAGATACATTAAATGTCACAATAGCATTCTTTCTGATTTACAAGAGGTTGTGAAAAGATTAAGCTCTGTTACAGACATCAGTTGTTTTGAAACTGGACCAGTTGGCTGCAGGCTGTCCAAGAAGTTCTCTGCAATTTCTTCTGGATATTCGCACAAATATGAGTTAAAGTGTTAAGTTAAAAACACCTCTAGTGCTGAAGCTGGCATGAGGAAAGTGTTATACACCAAAACCCCCCACTTCTTACCAATGAACAGTGAGAAGCATTGGCTGCCAGTGAGCAAAGAACAACTATTTTATAGAGACCTTAAATTGTGTCATTTTTATCTGTTTTCTAATGTTTTTTTACTTGACTATAGAAACTGCAAAGGCACTAGGATTAGTAGCTGTAGCAGCAGCTTTAGAGGCTCAGCGCTGTGGAGAAGCCTTCATGGTACTCAATTGACACATTTCCTGTGTAAATAAGCAAGGGCAGAATCCTTCACCCTATCCTTCACTGATAAAAACAGTCGAACCACATTTTCACAAACTGCAAAATGATCTGTCAAGCTGTAAAAGTTAACTGAAGTTTACTTTTCTTGAACATCAACTAGAGATAGTTCCTAATTCCCTACTGGCAAGCAAAGCCCAGCTTCAAGAAAGGAATGCTGAAGACTCCCTTTAGTCTTTTGGTGGACAAAGGAGAGTGGAAACGTGGTCTTCCACTGCCTGGAAAAGTACTTTCACTGCTGTTATGAATAAGAAGATGGCTACTGTCATTTTAGTAGGAAATAATATCTTGTAGACACATGAAATATGAAAGTAACTCAAATTCTAAATTTCAAGTTCATAGCAATTTGTCAGAGTAATCCTGAGACAGATGCTTGTAGAACTCATTCCTCAAACTTTTGTTTGTCTGCATTGAGACTGCCTTTGGACTGACTAATATGAACACTAGTAGTGCCTTATTTGCTTTTTTGCTTATACTGCTTATTTGCCACAGCTATAGAGCATGTCATTGACTCACACACCTGATTTAAGACCAGAAACTCACTTGAGGACCCTGTCCATTTGACTATCTATATTTCTGTGGAGCAGATCATTACCTAAGTAATTGCTTAATAATGTGGGTTGTTTTCAAGTTTCTCTTGACACATCTCTTTCACTCTACCTGTAACAGATGCAATGAACTCTCTCCAAATGAATTTTCACTTATTTGCAAACAGTGGAATAGTCTTCACTTTCTATAGGTCACTGAGAGTTCAACAGAAAAAATTCAACCAGATGTACAACACAAGAAATATTTACTGTTAAAGGGTATGGTATTCTTTTGAATTTCAGGAATAAAAAATACAGAGATGCACAGACAGGGGTGAAATATGAAGAGACATGTACATCTACAAGTTCTGCTTCAAGGGTAGTTTTGAGGGATGTAAACAGTGGTATGAGAATATTTCCCTTTTATCTTTCTTTTACCCAGCTTTAGGGAATAAGTCAGAAAAAATAGTACTTGATTAACTTGGCCTCTAGTATAGAGGCTGTTTATGTCAAAGTATTCACCTGAGGAACAGGCTTGAAGAAGAGTAAGATCCCATCTACTTAGTGATTTCTAAGTGTAAGTTGCATGTCATCAAATGCAAGATTAGTGTACCTAATTCAGCAAGAAGTAGAATGAATTACGAGTCTTTACCTAAGGCCTGTCTTTCCTTATAACATTATCTCCCTTATGACTTCCAACTTCAATTTAGACTTCAATACAGTCAATTTAGACTTAGGAGTCATCCTCAGCAGTAATCAGAGGTAAGACACTGGAGTTGTTTGAGCAATAGGGAAGCCTGCAGGAAAAAATAAAAAAGAAAGTCAACAAGATGGTTGAACTCAACCTTTGGAAGCATGTAGACCTGGATTTTAAAACTACTTTTCTAATGTGATCCATAATGGAAACAAAAGATTTGTTTATATTGAAAGTGTGAATTTTAAGCAAAAAATCCTCTATCCATGAAATGGATACAATACATGTTTCAAATATGGTACAAAAAAATGCAATGGTAATCTCATATCAAACTGTTATTGTGTCTTTGTAGTGACAGTGGCTGAGTAACAGCAAAAGATAAGCCATAGCAGAAATAAGGAGCTTCCCTTTTTCCCCTGCACCTTACTGAGAAATATTTTTCCTTTTTTTTGAAAGAGAACTATTAATAAGGGAGAAATATCTGTTTGCATTTGAATTTCTTAGCTTAATTAAAGACACAGCATAGCAAATTCAGTAGATTTCAAGGGCAGGATATATTAGATATACATTATTAATAAGCTAATAGAGATAGAAGTAATATTTAAATAAATATTTATCATATTTCCAATAAGATGGGAAATACTGCTCAATACTGCACAAAAATACCATCAGAATTAATGTACATTTGTAAATGTTTAAAAATGAAATTGACTGTTATTGACTTAAAATCATGAGATGTAAATAAGAGTGGAGAAAAGGGAGATGCAGAGATGCAAGTTCCAATTTTCATTTCCTTCACAGAGAGGGGAAAAAAAAACATTTGAAAGAGTAATTTTGTCATGTCCTGTGTAGATATCTATAATGTTTCCATCATGTAATATGACAGAGACTGGACTTGACTATACACTTGGAAAAGAGCTGGTTCATATGAAGAGAAGGATCAGTATCTACAATATGGAATAACAGAACATATTTCTAGTACAAGTAATGTGAATTTCTAACTATTTTTCTGCAGATTAACTACCATGAGAAAAGCCACATGATATAGTCAGAATTTACGGTGAAGATGAAAGTGTGAAGCCACATTCTAAAGGTTGAACTTGGACAAACTTTCCTTTGAACTTTTAAAGACACTATATGGAGCCGTGGAAAAATTGTCCCATTTCCTTTTTATCTCCGGAAGGATTGTTTTCCCTGTTTTTTAGTGCTATGCAGGGATTTAAGACTTATCATCACTAATTTGTAAAACATGAAGGCAGTAAAGCCTCTACTATTGCACTAAGCCTAGGATCAGAAAAGAACAAAATAATGAATATCTGAATATCCTTTCAATAAAGCAAACAAGCATAATATTTTTGCTTGTGGCAAGTGTTAGTAATTTTGCAAATTATATTTTTCATTTGCATGTGTCAGTTATCATTTTAAGATTTTTAGTTACCATTTTAAAATTTCAGCTTAAGAAGGAATCTCAAGATGTTATGAAGCAGATCTGCAACATTGAAAATATCTACTTTTGTCTGATTGTACAATGTACAGGCATATCTCCTGTTTGACCTTTCTGTAGTCCATGCCAAGAATCCATCAGCAAAAATAAGATTCGACATGAGAATTAAATCACAAACAGCATTATCTTCATGTATATAATGGATCTTTTATAAAGAGACAGAATTTCTTTTTCTTAAGACTTAGAGAGATTAAGGTCACATCACAGTATGTTAAAATACACAAACCTTGATAATCTTTGGCAGATTTATTACCTACCACACACTCACAGATCCTTGTGAATCTTTGCAGTTCTTAACATGAACAGCTGGTAGTAAATAACCAAACATAAAGAGCTTGATGGAAAGAGAAAGATACCTACTTATACTCCCAGCAAGGTTCTTCACAGGAAAGCTAATCAAAGAATGATTCAGAAAAAAACCTAAAAACAATGTTCGGTTTGTTTTTGCAGATGTTCCAACTTTTAAGCTTCCATTGATGGTGCAAATACTTCAGTAAAACAACAAATACTAGGGTCTAAGTTTGATGAAATTTATCAAGAACTTTCAGTCTGTATTTTTTAAACCCATCTGATTAGGAAAGTTTTCTATTTGCAAATACTTCAGCTAGTTGCATAGGAGAAAGCATTTAACACATTATGACGTTGAAGAAAGAAAGAAGAGTAAGTTCTTAGCCAAGTATCAAGTAACATTTACTAAATATGTGGATTTTAGGGTTTTTTTTGTTTATATACTTGCTATATTTGAGTTGTGTAATGTTTCTTTAGGAAGCTTGTTTATAGGGTCATTCAAGAAAGACTTTGAGAATTTTTTAATGCTTTCTAGAGCTGGGTTGTTGACAGACATCAACTCTTTGCCTTGTTTATCCACAACAATTGTTCACATGAACAGGGTGAATATTGTATTCCCAGCATGGTGCAGGGAACACATACTGTTCATAGACTGAACTCGTGGCAGCCCTGAAGCGCTTGTAGAGAGGAATTGAACCGTGTTTGCTATTTTTATCATTTTTGTCGTTGGCACGGGACAAATTGCAGCCAGGCCCACTGAAGGAGTTGGATTTGGAGGGAGACAGTGAGCAAGTGAAGGAAGCTGGATTCCAGATGCTCTCAACAATCATGTTTTGCCTTCTTTCAGGTCTTCAGAGGGATGGGGAGTATGTGAAGTCCTGCAGAAGGAGTGTGTAGCCAAATTAAATTTCATTTGGTGAAAAACTCATATTCACATGTATTTTGTAGGGCTTTTATTTAAGCAAAACTCTTTGCTTATGCAACTAATAATTTATTTCATCTGCAGTTTTACAAAGGATGACTTCACTCCCAGCTCTCTTTATGATTCCTACTCTTCAGAAAAGCAACACAGATGTGGGAATGAAGCTGTGTCATTATCAGAAATTCTAAGTAGCACAGAACACAGAGTGTTTTCTCAAGACTCAGAAGCAGTATCAGTTGCACCCTCTCTTGTTAATACTGGCTTCAAAGTACAGAATCAAGTTCGAAGTGCACATTGCTGCCTTTTAAGCATTCAAGAGGTCCAAGGCATACTAAAATTAACTAAAATGCTAATATGTAGATTTTTACTCTTTTGAAAGAGCAAAAGCCATGGTAAAATACACTTTTCCAAAACAAAAAATTTTCTCAGAGACTCGAATATATTCCCTGGGGAACATAAGGCTTTTAGAAACTGCTTTCAATTGCCTCCTTCTCCCTCTAGCCTCTGTGTTTACTATAAACTCATCTACCAAAACTAAAATAACCTTATCTATCCTTCTTCCCTTGGGAAGACAAGAGAAATTACAGATATGGCTGTCATATAGAGCAGCTGGGTGCATTCAAGTATTAAGGTAACAATCAGAGAACAAGATGGACTTGAACAGAATACAATAGCATAACAACCCCATCCACAGGGAATGTGGCTCACATTTTTGGCTCACCTACAAGGTTTGGGAAAATAACAGTTAAACATCTTATTACAGCTCTGCATGCTTGAAATTAGACTTGGTTCTGCACTCATGTCCAAGATCACTCTCAACCTAGCTGACTGTAAATGAGTAGTTAATTAGTGGTCTAGAGTTTAAGACACTTGGCTATGCTGGCTGATTGCCCAGACACCTTGCCTGGGGAAATCATATAACTGTGTGGGTCAATGAATCATTTAAGTACAGATGGACATCTGAGCCTGAGCCTCAGACCTCAGCTCTGATCTCAGTCCCTGTGTGACTTTTACATTTTTTGAGCTAGATACTTTACTAAAATCAGCAAATTGCACTATTTTTCCTCTACTGAGAGTCTGACCCATTTCTTTCTGCCTTATCACCTCTCACTAAGGTCCAGGAATCAATTTTCAAAGTCATATCCACATCACCAACAGCAATATGGGGTTATGCAATTATAGCCCGTGAGGATGGAAGTTAGACTAACATGAAGGACATTTCCATATCTGGATGTCTAAGAACTCATCAGACAAAACACAACACATCAGAAAAAGTCCATGAGTCTTTTTGTCTCTCAAGATCTAGAAGTAGAGATGCACATAATCTTCTCTGGATATTGAATGATTTGAAATCCTTTTTCAACAATCTTTAAAGACAAAAATGTCACTGGTTCACTGCAAGGGAACCTGACAGAAAACACACATGCATGTCATTCAGCTTTTAGCCCCGGATGTGAGGGTATTTAATCACCTGTACTGTTACTCCTCCAAGCAGATCAAAAGGAAATGGCTGATACTTTGATTTTAGTTAATTCAGCTGCTTGAGTGCAGTTGCCTGAGTGAACAACTGGAATATTGCAGAGTGAAATTGAGATGTTTCTGTTACTGCAAGCTAACCTAGGTATTAACCTAGTGCTTACACAAACAAGGGCTTGTTCAGCTGGGCTGAAGTATGACTTGGTGTCCCAATATCTCAATAACAGTGTCACAATATCTCTGGATCTGGGGTTGTGTCATATATCAGCCCTTGTTCAAGTCTCTGCTTAGTCCCAAAGTCTGTCCTTACAAGTATAAAGTAATTAAGATAGAGGTAGAGCTTTATTCATTGAACCAATTTACCATACATTTTGCTTTTCACTGCGTTCTTTGGTTTGTATTCTGTTATGCTGTCTCTTCCCATGTATGTGTCTCAGCTTTGTACAGTTCCCTGAGCACAGTAATGCATGCTAATTATTAGCTATTTCCTCCTACCTTAGGAATAGGAATGGAAGAAAGAAAAAGACTGGCCTCTGAACTTGTTTCACCTACTTCCTGCAAGATTTCATTGTTCAGTTCCAGTGTGGAAGTGTCTTTCTCGTCACACAGAGAGCATCCTATGTTGAGTCTTTTGGTTCCTCTCCCAAACAGGCTTTTAAACCACATATTTGCATTCATTCCAATAGTATCATTTTAAGCTTTCTTCCCTCTTTCTATTCTTTTTTGTCCACTTGAGCTTCTGACTCCCTGGTCATTCTCTGTTGTGAAAAATAAAAGTTATATGGGTATAGAAGTTGCCAGAAGGATTAATTCTTCAAGACTGTTTCCTCTCATCTTCATTTTCATTTTCCCAAGCCTTTCCATTTGTCCTTCAATATTTCATTTCAGAAATTAAAGTTTCTAACTTGAATAATAATGCAAGAACCATCAGCATAGTCTTTTTTCCCCTCTCTCTCTCTTCCTCTTTCTTTCTTTCTTTCTCCTTGGCATGGTGGCAGTCACTATTTCTACAAAAGTCTGCCACAGACACTGGGCTCTGTGCCTCTGGGAGAATGAAACAATGTTGGGAGTCACTGAGAAGCTGTGTGTGCCAGGGAAACACTCTATTTCAAGTGTTCCTGTTCCACAGTTATTTCTTCCCCTCTGGATTCTTTTGATGGTTTCCAGGTCTCTCTTCTGGCATTTGACTCTTTTATTTGCTGTTACTACTAGGAAGCATCATCTAAATGGAGAAGTAAAAGAATCTTCCATTCCTTTTGGTTCAGTTCAATTTGATTACGAATGAGAATGAGTAGCAAAATCATCTAATAAATCTGAAGGTTAATTATATCTAGACTGTGGTTAAATTGACATCAAAATCCTCTAATGCTGAAAATAAAAGCTATGAGGGTTTTTTTTTTTTTTAAATCATAAATTCATTACTGAAAGAGAAATTTCATAATATGTTGGCAACTGGTGCAATTATGTGATTCTTGTGTTGCTTTTCTCCAGTTTATTTTTCCATTACTATGTCCATCACATTACTCTATGTGAATACAGGACTGTTAAAATGACAAGCAAGACTATATGATAATTTTCAATCCAGTCACTTTATTGTCTCATTCTTTATGGTTTTAGGCTAATATTTTCTGTCTATGCTGTTTTTCGCTGCAGGTGTCCTGTCTCATATAATTGTTGCACAAGGTCAGAGGTCTTGGTGGAAACTGTGCTGCGTACACCAGCACATCAGCAACATCACTTTCCATCAGACTCTGAAAATAAATACTCTGACAAGGAATAGGAACTGCAAAGCACCTTTTCCACTTAACTGAGATGTCAGGATTCTGGACAAAAGAAATCAATACCAAATGCTTACAGTAAATCAAATCCTGAGATTTGATCCTGGGCAGGGGAACCAGGGCATTCAACACATTTAGGGATATTATTAATTTGCCTTAAGGAACCAAATTCTAGATACAGTGTTCTCATAGATATCCATGATTTCACCAGGTGACAGGACAGGTTTCATTCAACTTTGGTGTCCAGGCTGAACAGTTTAACTGATATCCTCAAAAAAGGAGCACTAAGACTGAAGAAGTCTCACAGCATTTATATAATCAAGATCAGTTCTGTAGAATATAATATTTAATCATTTAATATTTAAATTTAATATTACAAAATATTGGGGACCACCTATTAGCCACAGCTCTCTTTAAAGGTTTAGATTAATTCTGACATTTAAATTCCTTTGCCAGTGAAAATGTCAATGATTAAGGTTACTCTAATATGATCTTGCTACTCCTTGTCCTCCCTCAAACACATTTGCATGCAGAGACAATTCACACTTAAAATAAGCAAACTCTTCTCACTTACAGGTAAAAGGCCATTTTAACACCTTTTCCTATATTTAAGGAACATTTCTTTTCCTAGGAGTTAGGTCCAGGAGATGTGCATGAAAGGCATAAGACAGATCATCCACAACTACTGCTTCATGTCCATGTGGACCCATAACTTTCTTTAACATTTCTGGTTTTAGCTTTGCAAGTGATTCACTTCCTTCACAGGATCACTGAATCACAGAATAAAGTGAATTGGAAGGGCCTCACAAGGATATCAAGTCCAACTCCTGCCCCTGCACAGCACCATCACCAGGAGTCACACCCTGTGCCCAAGAGTATTGTCCAACTCTGTCAGGTTGGTGCTGTGACCACTTCCCTGGGGAGCTTGTTCCAGTGCCCAACCATCCTCTGGTGGAAGAATCTTATTGTAATGTCCAAACTAAACCTCCCCTGGCACAACTTCAGGCCATTTCCCTTGGGTANATGCACCCCAGGACAGAGTTGGCCCTCCTGGCTGCCAGGGCACTGCTGACTCATATTCAACTTGCCACTGACCAGGACCTCCAGGACCCTTTCTGTGGCGCTGCCTTCCAGCCTCTCATTCCCCAGTCTGTCCATACATCCAGGGTTGTTCCATCCCAGGTGCAGAATCCAGTATTGTCCCTCACTGAACTTCGTTTGGTTAGTGATTGCATAGTCCTCTAATTTGTCGAGGACTCTCTGCAGGGCCTCCCTGCACGTGAGGGAGTCAACAGCTCCTGCCGATTTTGTATCATCTGTGAACTTGCTCAATATCCCTTCCAGTTCTTCATCCAAGGAATTTATGAGGATGTTGAAGAGCACAGGGCCAAGGATGGAGCCCTGCAGAACCCCACTAGTGACATCACCAGCCTAATGTCACCCCTTTCACTACAACTCTTTTCCCCTGAACGAGGGGGGAAAGTACCAGGGTTGGGTACCTGGATGCTGTTGTGCACTTGGCAGTGGAAGCCTATCAGGATGCAACACAATGGAAGCTCTCCAGAGTAGTGACATCCTGCTCTGTTCACTTCCCTCCTCTCTCAACATATTTTTAGCACAGTTCTGTGTGATCGGTCATGTCCTGGTGCAAAAAGTGCCTCTAGGATTAGGGCTACCACTCTTCTGACTGTCCTGCTCACTCTAATTTAATTAACTTGTGCCCTTCCCTTCCCNCTCTTTCCTGTCTCTTCCCTCTTCTTCTTCTTTTTCCTTTCATTCTTTCCTTCTTCATCTTCTTCTTCATCTTCATCTTCATCTTCATCTTCATCTTCATCTTCATCTTCCTCCTCTTTTCGATTTGGTTTTCTTTTTCCATTTAATTTTCTCCTCTTCCTCCTCCTCTTTTTCTTCTTCCTCCTCTTCCTCCTTTTTCCTCCTTTTTCTCCTTCTTTTTTCTCCTTCTCTTTTTTTTTCTTTTTCTTTATGTCCTTTCTTTTCCTGCTCTTCCTTTACATATAGGACTTAGAATGGCCAGAGAAAAAAATCACAATTACTTTGGTCACTATTAAGATTCATTACAGGATTTCTGACAGTGAAAGCATGATCCACCTCGGATTCTTTCACTAAACCAGAGTGCTGCTTGAATGAGAAAATCTTGTCCTAAATTGTGAATCACAGACTTGCCTGGAGGTGCAATTTCAGTTTCAAGTTTTTATGTTTCTGATTGACTTCGGTTGATTAACAAATATGCTCCTTAAACTGAAATAACAGTCCATGTGGGTTACATACTAGTTGAAATGCAGCTTTCACACTCAGACAAGTCTATGAATATACAATTGACAGTTGTTGTAGCTTTTCATCCTCTGAGGAACAGATACAGAAAGAAATTTTGGCATAAAATACCCAAAACAAGGGATTTTTTTTTTTCATCAATGTTATCATATATTTTTATTTCCGATGAATATTCAAAGAAAATAACTAGAATGTTAGGGAAGAGTGCTCATGGAAATTTTGATGCAAAAAGAGAAAAAAAGCCTCAGATTTCCATGTTTAATTCTCAAAGGTATGCATGAAGGCTTGGTGTCTTTTTCCCCAGCTTCATCCCTGCTGCAGCCAACACTCTCAGTGGAGTCAATGAGCTTCTGCCCCTCTGAGCAAAGGCAGGGTCAGAAACATCCAACATTACACCTCAACTCTTGTGACAGAGTGCCTTGAATGCTGCCTTTGCAGCCTGACCTCCTTCCCTCCCCATTCCTCTGAACCAGACCATCCAGAGTGTCTCCTGGGCGCCCAGCCCCTCACCATCACCCTTCACAACTGACCCTGCCTTCCTTCCTGCTGCACCCCAGCCTGGTGTGTGACAGACCCAAAACTGTTCCCCCAGAGCTTGCTTGCTGCAAAAGTGGCTCTGCAAGCCGCGGCTGCAAAGCTTGTTATTAAAAAAACAAAACAAAACAAACCAAAACCAAAAAAAAAAAAAAAAAAAAAGAAGTGAAAAAGCCAAAAGAGCACCCTGTTGTTGATTGGGATGGGGATGAATCGTGTCATAGTTCGGAGCACTGTTGTCGCTCTGGCACCGAGTCACTGCGCTCAGTCTCTGCCAAGACGGGTGTCAGCTGGTGAATTATAACATTGGCAGACAGGACAGAGATAAGCAAAAAAACACAATGACAGCTGCTACACAGAACTATTCTTTCTGGCCTGCTGAATACAGTAATACATTGTGTAAATAAAGACAGACAGCTTCATTATGCAATTGTCTGTTACTAGGTCTCCGCTGAAGAAGTACTATTGATTCAGGAAACTATACCCAAGCTCATCAGACTAATCTGTTCTTGCTTTTGAACTGCCAGTGTAGCAAGAAATATAGTAATGTAACTCTCTAACAATACTTCTACAGAAATATGTGCTCAATGGGGAAAGAAGGTCCTGGTGATAAATCTAGTAATTTTGTTTCTGATAAATGCTTCTAACATCTATTTGAGTGCAGAGCAAAACATGAAAACAGATACACTTACTTTGCATTGCAAGTGTAATATCTAAATAATCTCTATATAAAGATATCACCATATAATTCCAGCAGTGCAAATCAGGAAATATTTTTCTATTATTTTTTAGCCCAAGTAGCAAATAGGCACCACATGGAAAATTATAGTAGACAATCCACAGAAATAAGATGTAGTGTATTTATTAAAAGGTTGTTTCTACTTTCTTTGCAAACAATGCAGGGGGTAACTTTAGGATGTGAGATGCAAGAAGGCAGCATTTAAACAATCTTTCAAATGGCCCCATTCACCTTTTGCTTTAACCTGAGATCACTGAGCCCCTTAACTGAACAAAATGAAGTGAGAAATGACTGTAAAAGTGTTCTCATGGGTGAAAAGCAGATGAAACTATTCATTTGAAAATAAAGGAAGGGAAACTTAAATCAGAAGCATATTGTGCTGAATATTGCAGGGCATTCATCTTTGGGAGTGCTAGGGAGTAGAAGTCTTAAACTTAAAAAAAAGTGGGAGTATAAATAGACTGTAAAGAAAGGGTAAGCAGTGTTTTTTTTCAGCAGGAATTAGCCAACTATCCAAAGCTCATGAGAACGATTCCAGTTTTCAAGGGGCAATTGTGTCCGAACTGGCTCAGCTATACATTTGCTGGGATCCTGGAAGCAGTTGTGTGAACTGTGAACAGAATACTGAGAAGGAAGAAACTGTGTGGGAAGCTACTCCTGATTCCTAAACTGACTCTTTTTTTAAGTGGGAAGGAGATGTGAGGAAGGCCACAGCTTATTTTAAGCTCCTTTTAGGTTACCTTGCACTCGCATAGGAGGTTATCAGCACCGTGCAGTTTTAAAATGGTGATCCCCTGAAAAATTCAAGTTAAATTGTTTGCATAGATGTATTGTTAACCAAAGAGTAGCACAATGATGGGAAAAGGTCTTCCTGGATCTTTTTGCAAGCTCTGTTTGCACATTCACTCTGGTCTATGAACAAGCTCTTATCTAGCCATCTCACAGCCCATGTAGGAAGTTTGCAACCATCTGACTTCATCCCAACCCTAGGTAACCTCTGCTAGAAAAATGTTACGGGTATTAATTGGTACAGACAATTCTGGAGCTGAAGCTTCCACATAGAAGTTAAAAAGAAGGGGGAGACCTGGACCAAAATTAGGTGACAATTTTCAAAACGCTTGTAAAATCCCAGAGTCTGCTCCATTCGGATTTGAACACCATCACTTTGTGGTTCAGTTACTCTACTGCTTCAGTTATGTGAATAAATTCACACTGCAAGTAATGTTTTTGCTACAACTGTCTCTGTGATGTTTACTTTGTATTTAATTTTAATGACATTGCAACCATTAAATTAGGGATTGAAAGGTTTTTTAAAAATGCAGTCGTTTTAAAAGCTGAAAAATCTATTACTGCTTTTCAGTGACATCTTTTCTAGAATAAGGTAATCTAAATTTAGGAGTACATAGAATATTCTTAACATATCTGGGCAAATGGGTTAATTAATATGCTGAAAGATTTACTAATCAGATAATTTAAGTCTCTCTGTTAATCTTTTCAGTTCCAGTGGGCTTGGATGAACTGCCAAGATCATGATTACTCTGAAACATGGTCAACAGTTTGCAAACCTGTAAACTCAAAGAGAACAAGGTTATTGATAATACTATTTAACCTAAATTTTTATAATTTTTGAAAAATAACCACTCTGGGATCCAGCCAAAGGGAATATGATATGGCTATGCTCTCCACCTTTACTGCTTATTGCAAATGTCATTTGCAAATTGCAAATGACAGCCCTGAAAGGAAAAATAAACACAAACTCAGCAAATAATATAGAGAATATTTGCTCTCCAGAAAACCTGGGTTTTCTAACCCAAGGAGCAGGTTTAGAGGCTTACAAGGGCTGAACGGGGCTGCAGGATCTTGTGAGACACAGAATGTTTCCTTCTTTTACCTAATCTTTGTAAACAACACCACTTTTCTCCCACACCTGCTGCAGTGCTGGTAGAGACCCATGTCTAGAATCCAATGGATGAACTCTGCAAAGGGAGCTGGAGTCCCATTTACATGACCATGGCAGGAAAAAAAAGAAGATGCAGAGACTGATTACTGTGATAATAAGTACTGTTTGAATGGCTGGTCTTTTCTAGAACAGGCAGAAAGAATTTAATGGCTGTAGTAATTCTGTTACTCCCACCATCCTCTGCTCTGAGTAGGTCAATTTCCCTAGTCTAACTAACTCTAAATAAACATATGCTCTGTATCACCACATTTTCATCCACATCAGGAGTGCTTTTCATCCACATGCCTATGCAACCATAAACTGGACATTGCAAATGAATTATTTCAGGATGTAAATATCTTGGTTAAAAAACAAGTGAATGAAGACACAATAATGTTTCTGAAGAATATTGGTTTTGTCAGTAACAGCTGTCTATATTTAGCTATTAAAAGATGAAAGTGGGATAATATCTTCCAGTGTTACAAAAATTTATGCCTGTGTAACAACTATTTAGGCTAAACATGGTATTCTTTCATTGGTGTTGTTCATGTTTCTCCTGCTTACTCCCAAGGTGTGATTTGCTTCCAATTAGCATTACACTGTAGTAATTTTGGACATGAACTCTAACCACTTTTTTGGTATTCCTACAGCTGTGAGTGGCTGGACCCTGATTACTTGGTTTGAATATCATAAAATTAAATATACATATATATATATATAAATTATTTCTCCTAGCTGTACCAGGATGAGGCTTTAAATACCATACCAATGCTATTTCTTTTACTGTCACCCCAGTGCCACTTTATATCTGCAGTTTGGAGAGGATACAAAGTTTTGATATACTGCAAGCAAAGCTGTCCACAGGCATTTTCAACATTTCCAGAGGCTGGAAATCTCCAAAGAGTTTTCTCTGAAAGTCGTAAACCAAGACATTTGTAGAGTGTCCTGTACCCTAAGACCCAAGCCTGTGGCTTCACAACTGAATTTCCAAACTCTTTTCTGCATACTAATAAAGATAGTTTGAAGAGCTTAATGCAGCCTCAGGCTTGGTTTCCCCTCCCCACCCTGCCAATCCATATGCCCAGCACCCGTTGCACTATTCTAGTTCAAAATTGAACAGCATCAATAAGCTGTTTAGTTTGCAGTACAGGTAGTTCAAATTACAGGAAATATTGAATACAACACAAGTCTACCACAAAATGGCAAAACTGCTCAAAGTCTGGGGAGGTGGATGTTTGAGACACAACCCGAGATGTTTTTCTCTTGAATCTGCTGTCTGACTACACACATGTCCTTGCCTCAGCTATAACACAGCCAGATCTAGCCAGACAGTTTCTTGCACAAAGGAAAAATCCTAATCAGGCTCTAATTTTCCCAATCCACCCAAACACATTTTGTCTGTTCTTCAACCCAGATATTTTTTGAATATGATCATGACCTCAAAACTACTTGTTGCAGCATATTGGCAATGACTTCTGAGAAGTTCCTTCTCCTTTGCACTAGTATTCATGAAAAATAATGCAAACACTTCTTTCTGCTCACCCTTCCTTCCTTCCTTCCTTCCTTCCTTCCTTCCTTCCTGGACATAGGTATCATGAGGTAAAGGGGAAGTGGGAAAAAAAAAAGCTGTCTTAGAAATAAAATAATAGCAAAAGAAAAATCCTGATTAATATTTTGAGGGTCCTAGTCGTGTTTAAGGCCATGTCTTGAAAGTGCACAAACATCTTTTTTTCCTCCTACAGATGTTGGGGTGAAATCCCTAAAGGTATGCTCCCAGAAAATTAATTATAGTTTTTATTCTTTTTCTTGCTTTTGTTCTTCACTCATTATTTACTACTCAAGCAAAATTTTTGTTTTCTACAACTAACTCACTAACCCATATAATACATTCATCATATTGTAACAATACAAAATAGAAAATAAGAAAGGACACCAGCTTCCTGCCTGGCTTTTCTGAAAATAGATGCCTGTTTTATAGAGCCTGAATACTTCGGGTAGTCATATCAAGAATTTTATATAAATTGAAATACAACAAGTAAAAGATTGAAAGTTATTTCAAACTTTTTTTAGGATTTCTCAAAGTATTGTGTGATGCCCTGGAGTCCACTGTAACCAATGCAATACAAGTTCATGCACATGCAATTAAAACACACCACATAAAATAAAGTACACATGTAAATGCTTCACCTCTCTATTTCTTACCAGATTCAGACCTCTAAAGAAGAACTTTTCAAAGCATCCTAATCCTATTTTCCTTAGTGTAAAAGCTACATTTAAAAGTATAGTTAGCATTAAATATATCTGTAAAGTTTTTGGACTATGCTAGTAGTCCATATAAAACATTATTATTGACTTGTGAAATAAAGATAAGCATATGTTACTCTATTACTGGTTGTACATTTAAAATTCTATGCTGATGGCAAGTAATTGACCTTCGAAATATTCCAGTAAGCTACATAAATGTTAGTATTTCTGTTATACAAGGGAGGCAGGTGGTGTTTGTAGTTGCCATAATTTAGGCAAAGACCTTTAAAATGTCATCAGCAAGGCTTTATTTGAAACCTTATGCACTTTTGAACTCCAGCTTTAAACAACTTTATGCCCCATAGCAAAGAAATCATAAAAACCCCCTTCTCTCTACCTCTTGCCACTGCTCTCCCTCCTCTATTCAACATTTCCTGTTCCTTTCCCCAGGCACCTTTCCTTACATCCCCTCTCACAACTATGTGAGATGCCTCACCACAGAAAACTGAAGCTATTTTCTCAGGGTATAATCTATTCTTCACTGAAACAATGTCTCCACACAAGTGAGTGAAAGTTGTTCCATTATAATTCTGCTTATTTTTGCTAGAGGAGAATCTTCCCCAGTGTGTTTTGTCTTCTTGCTTGTTTAACACATGGCAAGAAAATCACTATGGAGACTGTAATTTAGTAACTCCAAAAACATTTTCTTCCAACATCCTGAACTTCTTGTCTCCATGCTAAATCCTTCAGTGCAAGAGGCTAAGATACACTTGGGATTAATTTGACCAAATAATTTCTCATGTTTACTTGGCAAATCTTGACCAAGATGAAATTTGATTAAAAAAATGAAGAAAGCATTTTTGACAAAACATGGTTTTAAATGTGTTTTCCATTTTCTGCTCATCTCTGAAATTTAGAGAAAGAAAATTCTAACTGCAAAGAGAAACAAAATTCCTCCTGAGTCTAATTACTGAACTGATGAAATAGCTGATATGATTTTATCTGCATTGGTTGTTCATGACTGGATCCTAAAGTGAATACTGCCAGCCATGCACAGTCCAATTTGATGAACAAGAAAGCAGACATGAAGCCAGCCTCAGGGGTAATTTCTGATTTAGAAATAAGTGGCTGGGTACAGCACAAAATATTGATGTCAGGGATGTGGATTCTTGAGCTCCCTCTGAGCCCACAGAGAGTCAGAGGGATAGAGGACAGAAGACTTATGCTGGACTTCTCCAGCTCCACAGCTGTTGGCTTGGCCTGTGAAGGGATCCTGCATGGGTGAGCCCTTGTCTTAGACTCGCCTGCCTTGTTTCCAGATGAGCAAATCTACCACTGCAGTGTGACCCTTCTGAGCTGTGTCAGGGATGGCTTACTGCAGGCTATGTCTTCTGTCCTAGCACTCAGCTTCTCTCCTGGAGAAATACAGACATGCTGCATCACTTTGCCAGAAATTCCTGCCAAATTTATGAAGATCATGTCTAAAACATATATACAACTTGGGACCTGAGCTGGCTGTGTTTGTCTAAACTTCTTCAATGTCTTTATTTAACCTGCATGATCACCAATGCATCTTGGATTTTAAGTTACCTGAATTTAATATTGGGGAGCTATGGATTGCACCTATATTGATAAATGGGAAAGGATAAGCGCTTGGTATGATTTGGCTTAGCAAATAAGACTTGTCAGGGCAAAAAAAGAGTGCAAGATCCCCATTTTAGAGGCTAAGAGTTTTGATCAGGTCTACACCCATTTTTATGATTTCTTTCCACCCCAGAAGCTGCCCTGAGGCAAGTAGTCTTTGTCTTTGAGTAAACTCCCCTTGCTTCAATGTTAACAGAAACATTACAAGTTTTCTTCCTAGTACCATTTGGCAGTGATTTTTAAAAACATGCCGTAGGCACAAGCAGCAATGTTGCTAATTTATTCCAATCAACAGTGTCTTTGGAGAGGTGAAACTAAGATGAACCTTCATCCATTTCCCCAATAATTAATAGCAATTATACAGCCAACTTCCCCCATCCAGTGCATTATCAGTTGTAAAATTGGCCTAAAATGCTGTATGACTGAGTTGTGATTGAGTATTTCTCTGATGTCATTACATTTGTGGGTTTTTGCTGGTTTTCTAGTTTTGCAGACATGTGGCGTCTCCTGAGGCACCCTGTGCTTTAAACATCAGCTAGCCATTCTACTTAAAAAACCTGTGAATGTGCAGATTTACAGGCCATCGTGTCCCCCATCTCTGCTAGCTTTGCCCTCACTTCTGAAACTGCTCTGTGCTTCTCCCTGACATCCAACTGGTCTCCACTGCCTCTCACTGGGGAGCACCTCGCCTGAGACTGCACGAGGCCAGTGTTGTGACTGCTTTTCTGTCACCACATATCACACACCCGTGGGTGTTACAGTGAGTTACACCTGTCCCCCAAGCTCACAGGTATCCTTCAGCCTTCACAGAAGTGACTAGGACCTAGTATAAGTGTCTGTAGGAAGGGTGACTTGTCCAGTGAGCAGTGCAGTGGGGTGCAGATCACAGCTATATGGTCTTCTAAAATTAGCAGAGCTCGTTGGCAACCCAGCTAATAGTTTTGGAGGCTGAAGTGAATCAAAGGGCGTGAAGGAGGATGGTCAGTGTCCTGGACAAAATCTGTGAGATAAATGACCTACAGGAAAAATAGTTCATGACTTTACTAAAGGATAAAGCTGGAGGAAAAGGGACAAGATAAAGGACTGGGAAAGAGAGAGAGAGAGAAAACTAAAGAGCAAAATATGTTAGGAAATTTGGAAGCAGCAACATAAAAAAGAAGATAGAGGAACTGTGAAAATGAAAATGAGAAAAGAAAATGAAAGAAAAAATGCATCCAACTTTGGGATTAATAAATATTATTTATTAATATATATCTACTATACCAGTATTTTCCCATTGGTAAAAGAGACTGAAAAAGCAGAGCCTATGTCAAATGCAGAGGGGTCTGTTACAGTCTTTTCCACTGAGATATGGAAATATTTGGGACAACTGTAGCTGAAGAGTAGCTGCAGTGCCATCCATTGCATTCCTATTGCAACCACTGGTTCAATTGCTCCACAGTTTGCAGTGTTCATAGCTGGAATAAGCATGGAGAATATTCACATATAAATTTGTATTTTCACGTACAAAGCTTGCCACCTGTGGCCAGAAGAATAGGACTTTGTAATTCTGTGCGAATGAGGATATGGTGTCAAGGTGTTGCTCAAAACCCAGAGAAACAGCTTGTCTACTCTCCTTTTCTTGAACATCAGCCATCTCTTTTTTATGCCACATTAATTTCAAAGATACAAAAGCACCTTCTGGAATGTGTTGTTTCTTCAGCTTCACAGTCCTGATACAAGCATGGGGATTGCATCTCTTTCTTCTTTGCTTTTCTGGGGAGGTCCTGCTACAGTCATGATGTTTATGAGCAAGGAGAAAGAAGGAAAGTGAGAGCAACAGGACACCTGAATCCAGATATTACAAAGTACACTTTGGACAGGATAGTAAATAATGTAAAATTTTAGAGACATGCTTTGCAGTTTTGGATAGGCACAGCCTACAGTTAATCCCCTCAGGACCTAAAGATACTCCTTTGTTCTGTGTATGATCAACATCATTTAACCCATTGGGCAGCTGTGGGTACATTAAATGATGTATGTATTCTATCAAAATTATTATAATGTCTTGATTTTGTAACCCAAAACAAGTCCTTGCTGTGTGTGGTGTTACATTCCTTTGAACAGATCTGCAGAGTGCTTTGCAGATGAAGTCTGCTAAATATAATTACTATTATTACTATCATGTGAAAACCCAAACTGTGTATTTTGCTCGAGAGAAGGAGGGAGAGCTCCATTTTTTTATATTTTTAAAAATATGTAAGTGCAAAGTTAAGAGCATTGGGGTTAAAGCAGTCAGAGACAGTGTACATTAAATGGGCATATTTGGCAGAAAGCAGGAAAAGGACCTGGGATCACAAACACAATAAATAGAGCCACAAAACTGTCAGCAAAATGAATTTCTGCAGTCAAACAGGAAAGCACTAGAAAACGTACAGGGACACAGAAAATAAGACAGAGGAAATCATTCCAGACACATACATGTGGCATTACAATCCAAAAATTTTACACCCTCTATTACAGAGGTAATCACATGTTACAAAAAACAGGCACAGAAGCCTAGTGAAATTAAAAGTCTAGAAGTGCTGAAATGGTGGCTGTACTAGATTTGCAATCTCTGGAGAGAAAGTGAGTAAAGCAACATAGGATCCAGCCCATTACCTCTTTTCTGATTTGTGAATTTAAGCACACCAGAGGCATGGTCAGTATTTTGTAGGTTTTTTAATGTATTGTTATACTTAAGGGACAAATTACATGGCTTCAGTGTATGGCTGGTTTTTGTCATCTATTTTGAGGTTTTACTGATTTTAGAATATTTTAAGTGTCACTCACCAACAAAATTTTGTGGCTGATGTTAATATTGAAAAATGTTGTAGTGTTTTTTCCTCCTCGAAAGCCTTAATGTCTCTGTTATGTGTTGAAAGAGAGCAACATCCTATACACACTTATTTTTTGTTCTCTTTCACATTTATTCTTCCCCATCATGTCTACATTGTCATAAAAATATAATGCTGTTTCACTTCTAGACATTTAAAATATGTGTACACTAGCATTGCTTATAAATACAATCATCCTTTCTTTGTCCTGCCAAATAAAAAGAGACTTCATGCTCTCATAATTTGCTTCACATATTCTGTGTTCTCTTTACACCCTCTTATACAAAACATACTCTTTCATTTCTTTGATTTGAGCAATAAAACCATAAAAGCTGCCAAAAAGTAGCTACAGGTCCCTGTACAGAAGGGTCTTGCTTCTCTACAGTGCCTGACACTGTACAGGAGTTGTGCAGAATGGTAAACCTGCAAGTACAGCACTGCAGCATTTTTAAAGATAAAACTACATTTACGGTTTTACCAACATGTATCTTTATTTACCTGTGTTATAAACAGGGTATATATACTGAAGGTGAAGGGCTTGTAGAAGAAATGGCAGTCATCACACTCATTTGGTGTCATCTTTCATGTAGAAAGACTTATATTGCTCCCTGGTGTCAATGCACTACTTCATGAAGCTGTAGATCACTTTCATAGTCCTGAATCATGTTTAGTCATTTCTTACAAATCAAGTTAGTAGTAACCATAAAGCCCCATCATTTAGTGTCCATCTCAGTTCACTCATTTCAGACTGCTACTGGCCTCTGAGTTAATTATGGAATGTGTTAAATCTTTATTGCCTAATTTATGCTGTAACAAGGAAGGTAAGGCTATGGGGAAATCTGTCTTTCTCCAGCTGAATTTAAAGCTGTGGGACTACAGCTGAATATGAATTCTGCAAGTATGAACTCCATGTGCATAGCTCCATCCCCCTGAGATCTCAGGGATTTTTAGTTCTGGACAAACTGCCTGTCCACTAGCCACATAGTCTCAAGATGCTTGTAAAGCTGTTGAGTTTGCTCATCAAATGTCCCTGTGAGATGGCCTCGTTCACCCCAGTTCCACGCTGTCATTTTCTGTTACTGGGCAATATTTCTTCCCTTCCCTCACTTCTTGTAATGACCCCGTGCCATCATCCCCTGCATAGCCTTACCTGTATACTTGCACATCAAAGCCACAGTGGCTATGAAGAGGCTTTAGGCATGACCTTAGGTCTGGCTTTACATAGACCTACATGCTAGGTAATATTACACAGCCGATCACATGCCCTTCTTTTCGACACATATGGGTCTGCCTTCCCTCCCCTCACACCAACCAAAACACATAGTGCCTGAATCACTGCTTGCAGAGAGCTATTATTAAACTTGTTTTATTTGAAGGGTAGAATTTAATTGCCGTACAATTCAGCTATTATTTATCTGCTAAAATAAAACTGTTAAAAATAAGCTATGCATAAAATTCAAAAGCAGTTTATCAGGGAATGAGATGAATGTTATTTAGTTTCTTGTTCAGTAGCAAAATTTTAAGGCTAAAAATCTGATATTGGCTGTGAATTTAGCTGTGGTTATGTTGGTCAATCAAAGAAAATTCCAGTGTGCGTGGTAGGAAGGAAATCAGAATATGAGACACAGCTTTTCATCGCACGTAAATTAAGAGCTTTCCTCTTCCTCTAAATTAGTTAAAATTAATATCTAATAAGTATTGTTTTGTGAATGCTTCAATTTCAAAATAGGAGCTATTTTCAATAAGATAGAACTGAACTTCAGAGGCAGCCTTTGGGTAGCCAGCTGTCTGCTTATGTCAGCATTTGACTTTGCTGACACTCTGTCCAAATGCTTTTGTATACAAGCTCAGCTTTCTCTAAACACTTTGGTCAATTTAATCTTGGCTGAAAACACAACCACCAGGACTATGATGACTATTTGAGTTGGCTGCAGGGAAGAAGTCAGTTTCTGGCTAGGTAGCATTGACAGGAGGAAGATTACACTCCATGTGTGAGAGTGTTCCCTGTGTACTTTAAGCATGATCATTTAAAAAACATCATGCCTAAGTAATGATTGCTAGTTAAGAATGTCCTGGACATTTCCAAAAGGAAATGTGGATTTTGGAGGATGGTCTTATTTTGATTCCATGGATTTTTTAATATGTGTCCTGGCAGAAAAGTGGGAGCTCCTTGCTGAAGCTTGNAAAAAAAAAAAAAAAGCCTTGTTACAGTTTTCATTTCAATGTTAAAAGACTTAATACTAATATTATTATTACTACTAATAAACACAGCTGTTGAGACAAGCTCCTAAGTTCAGCCTTTGGGCCATGCACAGCCCAAAGCACATGCATAGCACATCTATGGCATTTTATAGTGTAAAATTTGATATATTTAACTACCTATGTCCAAGTTTTCCATCTGCATTCTGTTGTCACATTTTCTCATATCAACTGATCGCCAGAAGCAATATTGGTAGAAGAGTTTACAAATGAATGCAGTAGATTGATATAGTTGCTTGTTTTGTCTCAGTTCTGAGCATTATTGTACCAA
>VZTN01031554.1:171639-211411 GCA_013400515.1 Erpornis zantholeuca | reverse complement strand
TGGCAGGGACACCTCCCACTGTCCCAGGCTGCTCCCAGCCCCAATGGCCAACCTGGCCTTGGGCACTGCCAGGGATCCAGGGGCAGCCACAGCTGCTCTGGGCACCCTGTGCCAGGGCCTGCCCACCCTCCCAGGGAACAATTCCCAGTTCCCAAGATCCCATCCAGCCCTGCCCTCTGCCACTGGGAAGCCATTCCCCTGTGTCCTGTCCCTGCAGCCCTTGGCAATTGTCTCTCTGCAGCTTTCCTGCAGCTCCTTCAGGCCCTGCAAGGCCACCCTGAGCTCAGGCCAGAGCTTCTCCTCTCCAGGCTGAGCAATGCCAGCTCTGGCAGCCTTTGCTCCCAGCAGAGCTGCTCCATCCCTCTGCTCATGCTGGTGCCTCCTCTGGGCTCTGTGCAGCAGCTCCAGCTCCTTCCTGTGCTGGGCCCAGGGCTGGGGCAGCTCTGCAGGTGGGGGCTCAGCTGAGGGGGCAGAGGGGCAGGATCCCCCCTCCCCTGCTGCCCACGCTGGGGCTCAGCCCAGGGCATTGACTCCAGTTGTTAAGCCAGCACTGAGGCAAGTATTCCTGATGTCTGAGATGGCCACCTAAAAACAGAGACTAGACAGGAATAAGGGAATAAGGTCGGTATTTATTTGAAGGGCCTTCAAAGGTGCACCCTGGGCAGGCCAAAGGCTACACCCAAGGTAGACCCACGAGTTCTTCACACTTTTATAAGTGAGGTCCATTTGCATATCAGGATCAATTCTCCAATTACAACCCCAGTTAATGATGTAACTACTCCAGGTTTGCTCTACTCTTCAGAGGCCTCAGTTTATATATTTTGGGGCCTGGGACAATCTAGGTGACCTTGGAGAGTAAACCTAGAATGGCTTGATATGTATAACCAGCACGAGAGAGCAGAAGCTAACAGGCCGCAAAAAACTTCAGTTACAAACTAGGCAGTACAGCACTTGAAAAATATTAAAGTTAAAACCTAAGGCATCATTCCCACCACTGATCCATGTATTCCTGCTGTTCATGGATCATGTGATTGAAAGGATTGGCCTCAGACATACCAAATCAGACAGGCTGAGGAGGGCTGGATGAAGGGACACAGCTGTGGGTTAGCAATCCTGGAAGGCAAATCTGCTGTAAACCTTCGTGCTGCAGTGAGAGCTTTTCACGGGGCTTAGTTTAACTTCGCTGGAAAGTTGCAGAAGTTANTGCGCAGAAAAAATGAAAAAAAAAAAAAAAAAAAAAAAAAAAAAAAACAACACGCCGAAGTCAACAATAATTTGCTTTGACATTTGTTCCCGTCACTCCCCACCCCCTTCTTGGAAATCCGGCTGGTTGGCCGCGGGGAAGCGCGTCCCGTGGGTGGGCAGGGGCGGGCCGGGGGCGGCCCCACGGGGAACCCACGGCCGGTGCGGCGGCAGAGCCCCAGAGCTGCTCCGACATGGACTGCGGAGTTATCACCTCCAAGACCGTGCTGCTGCTGCTGAGCCTCGCCTTCTGGGTACCGGGGGTGCGGGGTGTCCGGGCGGGGGGGACCGGGCTCTGGCAGGGGGACACGGTGCTGCGGGACGTGCCCGCCGTCCCGGGTTTCCTTCCCGCAGCGAGCCGGGCATTGAGCTTGGCTGTGTGCAGGTGACTCCTGCGTTTATGTAGCACCTCCTAAGTACGTATTTTTAAACGGCGAGGAGATTTAGGGGCTTTAGTTTCTAAGAAACAGGGTCGGAGTTTGGTTTTGGTTGTTTTTTGGGGGGTTTTTTGTTAGTTTGTTTGTTTTCTTTGTGGCGTGTTTTTAATGTACACGGTCTTTTAGTAGTCTTTTTAAATTAGTCTTCAGCCTCGTTTTGTGACTGGAAGCGAATAGAGCCGCATGGCGAGGGCATTGTACTAAGGGCTCTGCTCCACTTTTGGGGCGAGGACTCTTTTGGGGAGGAAAGCAGCTGAGAACTTTGTTCCAGCTATGTCCTTGGCACAGTTACGGCTTTCCAAATCACTTCCTCAATAATTATTTACGAGCAAGTGAAAAAAAATGAGTGCGGTTTGTATACTTTTTAGCTTAAACCCTGTTGGTTTGGGGGTGTCGGCATCGGGAGCTCGTGGCATGGCTGGGCTGCCTTGTGACAGCGGCGCTCGGGGCTGCTCAGAAGAGCTGGGGATTATTCTGGTGACCAGACTCGGGCATTTCCCCCGCACATGGGAAAGTCTGGAAAACCCCCACCGCCATCGACAGCCGTGGGACTTGTGTGCTGCTGTCGGGGAGAGGCCCCTCTCAAACCTCCAGTGTGTCGGTGCCGTGGTTTGGGGATTCACAGCGGCTTTGTAGCACCTGGGTGTTTTCCAGACAGGGTTTTGCCAGAGATGCTTCCAACCTGCCGGCGAGGGCCTGGAGCTGCTCGGCCCGGGCTGGGGCTCAGCACGGCAGCGCCCCTTGCTCTGGGTGTAACGGGGGAGGCTGCTGAGGGCTCCTCCTAAAGAGAAGAACCAGAGTTTTCCCAAAGAGAGACAGTGCACGGGGAGAGAAAAAGTAAAGCAAAAGTAGGAATACTGCTTGAATTAATCCCTGGGGCCTCGTGGGGTGTGGTGCCGTTTTGTTAAAACATGGCTTGCTGCTGGCTGTGGTGAGGGGCGCGTCCCCTTCGCCCTGTGCTTCCTTTGTGGAGGCTCGGCACAATTTGTTGCTGCGTGTGCTCCATGTAACTCCTGAGCCACTGGCACAAACTGAGCGGCAACCCGAGTCACTGCTGCACACCGGGTAACTCGATCTCAGCGTGTCCGCTTGGTTTGTGGTGATTATTTTCTTGAAGTAGCCACCTTAAGTGCAGCATCCCACTGTTTGTACGTGGAAAGCCCCTGAGCCTCAGATCAGGTGTAGCTCAAGTTGGCATCCTCGCTTGACTTTTTAAAAATGAAACAACAGCCTTATGTCCTAGAAATCTCTCTGGTGCCTTTTCTTCTGCTGTAGGGGAACTCTCTAATTGTGGTAGATCATCTGCATCTATGGACTGTCAGTAACTTCCTTCTGCATGTCTGTGGCCTCTGAATTTGGGGTGACCCAGACCAGCCGTCTGGGTTGTTTTTTATCCTAGTAAGAGGAGTGCAGCCCAGTACCTGTGGCACTCAGATGCTGCTGCCACCATTACGTGTGGTAATCGCCTTCCAGCAGCAGAACTGCAGAACCTGGAATTCTGGTTTTAGGAGGGTGGAGACGGAGGGACTGATTCTTTTGTGCTCCTTCAGAACATTTCTAACAGTTAGGACTCTGTAAGTGCAAGGCTCCAGATGATTGTGAAAACACCGGATTTGCAAAGAATGTTAGAGCCCTTCTCCAAGGGGTAATTCATGTCCAGACATTGCATGCTGCAGATCTTTCCCAGCTTGGAAATGATTATGGAAAATAATTCACCACCTGCGTAGTCAGCAGATGGTGCAGATGTGATTCTTTGACAGAAGTTATTACTTAAGAATATCCTAAAAAGGCAAAAAAATTCCTCTTTTGGATTTCCAATTGTTATAGTCCAGAGGGAAGAAAGTCAGATCTTCCAGGATGACAAACCATAGCTTCCTAAATAAGGCGAAAAAACAACTTTTCCCCTAACCACCAGACTCGGCAGCGTATGCACAGGCCATTCTGCGGGTGGGGGATCTACGTATAACTCCCCCCAAAAAGTCGGTGATTACAGGCTACTTAATTATACAGTTACCACAGGTGGTGCTTCAAGCTGTGGGAGTTCTTCCCACCTCCTGTTCTGCTGTTTAGCACCTACTAATTAGGTGCAAGTGTGTGGTTGTTTTGGTAAGTGGGTGTTGGCCTGTTCCAGGTGAAGACTGGGGGTGCAGGTTTATCTCATGGGACCTAAAAGAGGGAGAGGAAAGGTCAGACCAGACCATGATGGTCTTGGCAATGTCTTTTGAGGGGACCCAGCTGGGTGGGACTTGTTGATGCTCCTCTTGAAGGAGAGAGGTGAAATGCTGGGACTTAGTTGCTGATCCAGGGGAAGAAACTGAGAATCTTAAAAGTAGATGGAAGCTTTGTGCGCCAACATTTCTGTATAATGTGCAGTAAACACCTTCCCAGGTTGCTTTTAACCTCAAAGCATCCAGCACCTTGCCCCTGCTCACCTTCAGCTTTGTTGTCACTAAACGGGTCTCTGCCTTCAGAGGGGGCTTGACATCCATTGGTGGTCCTGGGGTCTAGGAGTTGGACTTCCATCATCCTTGTGGGTCCCCTCCAACTCAAGATATTCTGATTCATTGCCAAAGGGCTACCTTAGGTGTTCCTGCAGTGAAAATCTTGTTGGCACAGCTTTCCCATTCACTTTTAAGCAGAGGTGGGTGCTTCCCCAGGCTTGCTTCACTTGTCCAACAGCAGGGAAGAGCATAAGGATAAGTTACTGCCCCGGGGGCTTTGGCGGGACCAGGGGATTTGAGAGAGCAGCATTCGATCTGCTGTCAAGAAGGGCAGGAGAAGCACTGGTCCCTGGCAGGATGTGCTCTCTCTACCTGCCAGCAGTGAAGCCAGGCTTGTATTTCCCCAGCTGAGCCCTGGTTCCCTCTGCCCCCGCACACGGCAGGCTGCCCTGGAGCTGATTACAGGCTGTTCATTGACTCTTCAGGAGACCCAGCTGGGTTTTGCAGCCCTGCTACCAAGAGGTGTGAACTGCAGTTTTTTTACTGCGATTTGATTGTGTAGAAGATCCTGAATCCCAGAATGGAAGCGGCCCTTAAGCGTCATCAGTCCCACCCCCTGCCGTGGGCAGGGACACCTTCCACTGTCCCAGGGTGCTCCAAGCCACAATGTCCAGCCTGGCCTTGGGCACTGCCAGGGATCCAGGGACAGCCACAGCTGCTCTGGGCACCCTGGGCCAGGGCCTTACCCTTCTCACAGGGAAGAGTTTAGATGGTTGCAAAAGTCATTCATTGACTGGAGAATAGAGAGGGGCTTTGCCTTCTCACAGAGTCCATGTGGAGAATGTCTCAGTGCTGCAAAGCTTGGCTTTCCTTCTCCACCCTCTCCTACACACTATATCAGGTGATTTTTGCAAATATTTTTGGATTTGTGACCTGCGAATTTTCAAGAAGCATGAATTAAATGTATTTTTGGGCATTAGTGGCATAGAATAATCATATCAAACCAGAATGGTTTGTGTTGGAAGGAACCTTAAGAATCATCCAGTTTCAGCCCCCTCCCATGGGCAGGAACACTTTCCACTAGACCAGGTTGCTCAAGGAATCACAATATTGCTGCGCTTCACTTTAAATAATTTTTAGTAATTTGGAGGTATAAATTTACCCACAAGAAAAATTCCTGCATGTATGGATGGTTTGAAGTCACTCATGCCAGTGATGGGTAGTCTGGGAATACTTACTCTGAAGCCTCAGTCACAGAGAGATTTGAGTGCTTAAAATAAATTCAAAAACCCAGTGAGGAGGGAAATTTTAAATTATTTTTAATGGACAATGTAATGAATAGCAGAGATTATGTTGAAGATTACTGGTGCTAGAAACACCTTGCTTTGAAGGGCGGCGGTATTCTCCTGCAAGTCATTAGAGAGGTCTGGGTGTTTGTGGCCTGTTTCTCACCTTTCTTACATATTTTCTGAGGCAAATCCTTAATTCTGCCTGTAGCTGTCTGCTTTACAGGAGAGGCAGCTCTGCCAGG
The DNA here is from genome assembly GCA_013400515.1 of Erpornis zantholeuca. NCBI lineage: Eukaryota > Metazoa > Chordata > Aves > Passeriformes > Timaliidae > Erpornis > Erpornis zantholeuca. The sequence goes on along the minus strand of VZTN01031554.1, from coordinate 205,760 downwards.
TGTTCATGCACTGCATGATCCTGACAGGGAGATGGGAGAGCTGTGGAAGCTCTCCTCCCCTCTCCAGGGAAGCGATGCCGTGGGGTTGGCCTGACTCACGGTAGTGTACGTGGTAGAAAAAGCTGCTTAACCAAGAGCTGTACTCATTGATTTTATTTTCTTTTAACACATCCAGCAAGTGAAAATGGGGTCATTCATCCGCTCCTGGGAGGGCTCAGGACCAGAGTTCAATCCAGACTCTTCGTTTCTGCTCCTCTGATGGAACTGATGGGGGGCAATGAGCGAGGGACATCTGGGGCACGTCTTGACCCAGCACAAAGAGTGTTGGGTGGGAAGGGGAAAGTGGTGGGTTTGTCGTGGGTTGGAACTAGGGTCATTTTTAAGGTCCCTTCCAACCCCAGCCATTCTATGATTCTGTGATTTCTAGCTCATTTCTGAATGGTGAGAGAAGAGCAGCCATGTGATCCAGAGTGGTCACAGGATGTGGCTGATGCCTGGGATGCGGCTGGACACTTTAGTGTGATCCTATTGAGCCTGCCTTGAAAGGGTAAAGCTCCTTGTTTAAAACTACTCTGTCCAAAATCAGGAAGCATAACTGAACTGACTTCCAGGAAAATGGGTTTTGCTGTATTGCATCGGGGTCTCACAGACTGAATTAAAATGAAGATGCTGGTACTGTGTGGTCATCACAGGGAAGGTGTTGGGACAATGATACAGATTTGGAGGAACAAGCTGAGCCAGACTGTCCCCAGCAGTCCCTGCAGCTGTGAACCGAACTGCTGGATGGCAAGTCTGTATATCCGTCCCTAAAGGCACTTTGATCTCTTCAGAGGTTTCACAATGTGCAGAACTCCAAAAGCAGAGGTCTGATGTTGACAGGCTGAGCAAGGTGGGTGTGACCAGCCTGGAGACGAGAAAGTTGTGTGCAGACCATGTGACAGCCTTCCAGCGCCTGACAGGGGCCACAGGAAAACCAGAGAGGGACTCTTCATCAGGAGCTGCAGTGGTGGGAGAAGGGCAATGGCTTCACACTGAAAAGAGGAGACGTTCACGGTAGATATTGGGAAGGAATTGCTGTGTGTGAGGGTGGGCAGGCCCTGGCCCAGGGTGCCCAGAGCAGCTGTGGCTGCCCCTGGATCCCTGGCAGTGTCCAAGGCCAGGCTGGACATTGGGGCTTGGAGCAGCCTGGGATAGTGGGAGGTGTCCCTGGCCATGGCAGGGGGTGGAGCTCGATGAGCTTTACAGGTCCTTCCAACCCAAGCCATTCTGGATTTCTGTGATTCCATGTTGTGGAAGCACGTCTGGTAATTACCTGCTCGAGAGGTCCCATTTTGTTACCTGTTTAGCAAGATTTAGAATTAGTTCTGCTGTGATTTAGGTTCACTTTGGTTTAGTTGCAGGGTCTGGTGTCTGAGCCTGGAACAGCTGATTGAGAAATTGGGGTGGTTCCAAAGGCAAATATTGAACTACAGGGTGTTTTGTGTCCAAACAGGCTGCTCGGATCCAAAACAGCCCGGCACTGGCTGATAATTCAATCTGTGCTCAGCTGAAGTTACACTCACTGCAAGCTCATGCCCTGCAGTCTGTGTACTTGGGGAGAATATGAGCGAAAATGGGGTTCTGCTTTCTCCTCCTCAAGGTCTTGTTACCTCTCGTTACCAGAGGTGCATGAAGTTCTGTGATTGTGACGAACAGCAGCACCCTGCCCCCAAGGCAGGGGTTTAAGCATTAGAATTTGTAGGAATTGGGGCAGGATTCATTGCTTTGCACTGCTGTACAGTGTCTCTGTGAAGACATCCCAGAGTGCCGGCTTTTAGGGATGGGAAAATAACCTTGAAATTGAGGAACAGAAGAAGATGTCCTAAAACAACTCTTAATGTGGACATTAACTTAATATAACTTGAAAACAAGCCCACTACATTCAGAATCCCCTCTGAGTGTGTAGTTTTGCAGCATGTAAAAACTGCAAAATGTTGATTTGGGTTTGGGGTTTTTTTCTCCTGAAAGAGTAGGTTTTCAGAGCCCTTAGGCAGCTGCTCATTGTTTTCATTTGAGGAAGGAAAGGAAAAAGCAAGCGCTTCCCACCATAGCCCAGCAAGCAGCCCTGAGGTGTGTTTTGAAGGCAGGCTGAAACGTGCCCCGCAGCTGTACATCACAGCTGAATATCTAGGTGTAACATACTTTGAAGAGTCTGCTGGGGCTTAGTGCAAGTTGGCCCAGAACAGATGTCTCGGTTCTGTCTTACCTGTGTAGCTCATCTGAGGAAACTGTAATTTGAAGGTTTTAGTTTGAGGGTAATAAGTGCCATGAGATCAGCACAAATTCTCTCCTAGGGCTGTTGGAATCAAGGGCCACCTGGTAGGAGCTTGCAGCTTTGGTGATTTTTGCTCCAATCCAAAGACAGCTTGCTGAGTTTAGTGGTTTTTATTATTTTGTAAATCAGTGTTTTCACGACAGGAGGACCTGAGGGAATACAGCAAGTTTGTGTACTAACAGGAGACCCTGCCCTGCCTCCAGCCCTGAGCTCCAGCAGCACAAGGACCTGGAGCTGCTGGAGCCAGCCCAGAGGAGGCCACGGAGATGCTGCCAGGCCTGGAGCCTCTCTGCTCTGGAGCCAGCCTGGGAGAGCTGGGGCTGCTCACCTGCACAAGAGAAGGCTCCAGGGAGAGCTCCGAGCCCCTGGCAGGGCCTAAAGGGGCTCCAGGAGAGCTGCAGAGGGACTTGGGACAAGGCCTGGAGGGCCAGCACACAGGGAATGGCTTCCCAGTGCCAGAGGGCAGGGAGAGATGGGATCTTGGGAAGGAATTGCTGTGTGTGAGGGTGGGCAGGCCCTGGCCCAGGGTGCCCAGAGCAGCAGCTTTGGTCCTCTGAGACTGTTCTTGCCCGGATGATGCTGTATGAGCTCTCTCCTCAGTGGTGCCCAGTGACAGGACCAGTGAGCACAAGCTGAAGCATGGGATGGACCCTCTGAACATCAGAAACCCTTTTCACTGTGAGAGTGACCAAGCACTGTCACAGGCTGTTGTGAGAACACAAACGTGACCATACCAGAAATATCATTTTGAGAAATGAGAACCATAAGCAGGGTAGGAAATGGTAACTGAAGCCAGGAGATCCTTTCCAGCTGGCAGAGTTTTAAATCTAGGATGGGAAAAGGGAGAGAAAATTGTGCACATGGGATGGGAAGTGCTGAGTTGGGGTTACTCTCATGGTTGGGAGAGACCAACTTTGCCTCGTGCCAAGGGAGACCCTCAGGCCTGGGGAGTGCCTGGTCCGTGTGGTCTAAGGGGAGTTTTAAATTGGTTAAAATGAGCATTAACTGAGGAAGGCTTTCTCAAAAGTGCTCAGTGCCTTTCTTGTCCTGTGAAGTTGCTAGAATGCCTGTTGTCTCCATAAGAATCTAGTACTGCAGCAGCCAGGGAGGACTTGAAACTCTGGTACTGAACAGGAAGAATAAATCTTGTAGTACAATAAATCAGCAAGGGAGCCAGAAAGTGATTCCCCTTGCCGTGCAAGCTGGCTGTTGGGTAATAAAATATATTATTTATGGAGGAAATGTGCAAAACCTTTCGAGCAGAGGATTTACCTGTCAAGGTAAATCAAAACCACTTTTTGTACACAGAAAAAAACCCTAACAAAGATATGGAGTATCTTCTGTGTTAAAGAGAGGATGAGCAGCTGTAACTGAGACCAGTGTTGCTGGGGTCTGATTCTAGCTATGAGAGGCATGGGGGCAGTAATTGGAAAAGTAATCATTGAAGGTGACATATCCCACTCTGTCCTGTGGCAGATTGAAGCTGCTGAAAAGGTGATAGCACCCCAGTGAACATGGGTGTTGGATGGGAAGGCAAAACACCAGCATCAGGTGTTCCACGGGGTGCAGTGCCCTGACTATGCAAAGATACTGGTGAAAAAGGTGGGATTTGAGCCTTAAAATTAACTCACAGAGCTGCCTGTCTAATTACAGATTAGGTGGGAGTGGTTCAGAAAGGGTTTGTGTGGATATTCATAGTTCTTCCAGTTTGTATTTCCAGTAGTTTGCTGCAGAAGGCAACCGCTCTTACTGTGTCTGGAAAAATGGTATTATTTATCTTACCTGTCTTTGCCCATAAAAAGTTAATGACAGGGGACAAAGTCCAGCCAGCCTGAGTTTTGTGCTGTGATGGATATTGGTGCTGGCCCTGGGAAAGTCCCATTTGGCAAAGGAGAAATGTCTTTAGCCTCAATTTTTTAATGTATAGAGGCTGCATCTTGCTGGACACGTGGGGTGAATTTGGAATTCACTCTGTTCTTAAGCTTCTCCTTTTAACACTACAGCTTTGTTACTCTGTATTTTTAATTGTCCCGCATTTTGAAAAAAAGTTTTAAACCAGTTTCCAGTAAGAGACAAAGTCATAGAATCAGCTCTCTAAAATGGGAGGATGCTGGGAGAAACCTTTAAAAAGCTACCCCAAAACCTCCAACCAGCAGACACTGCCTTTAAAATTCATATTTGGTAGTTGGGCTCCTTTGCTGTACCTTATCTGGGCTTGGTGGGGGACAGAGAAGCCTCTGCTGATAACTGCAAACGAACACAAACCTCTGTTCTCAGCCATCTCATAAGGTTGGCTTATGAAAACAGAGAAGTAAAGGTGGAAAAGCACCTGTTCTGCCTCACTGATAGGAAAAAAATAGATAGATATAGATATATATAAATAAAAAATTTGCATCTAGTTCAGAACAGTGGTAGAGGAAGCTTTAAGCAGCCCCTTCTATGGCTGTAACTGATTAGGTGGCGTGAAGTATCTGCATGGCTGTAAGCCTACCAAAAAGGGCAGGGCCGTATGGTCATCAGCATATAAAAACTGTGAAACACAAAGTAAAAGGCTTGCTGTATTTTAAAATGTACATTAAATTACTGTTTTCCAACAGCTGTCCTGTTCTGCGTCAGTGAGACAGCCCAGGCTCGTGTTCCATGGGTAGGACTGAATATTCAGGCTGCTGTGTGTGTGACAGAGTCCCCCCCTTGTTGTGTATGTCCTCTGTGCACCTGCTCCCCTGGCTCAGCTGGCTCAGCTAAACGTCAAAGAGCTTGGTGAGCCCAGGCCCTGCCCAAACCTCAGCCTGGGAAAATCTGGCAACTGCCACAGCTTGGCTGTCTTCTCACTCAGCCCCAGGGAGTTCACTTTTCACGCTCAAATAGGTTTTCTGCTTTCTGTCAAGGGCGTGGGATCTGAAAACTTGAGTGATTCTGGCCTTGGGTCCTTGAAGGGTGCGAGCCGTGGTGGCTGAGGCAGCAGAGGGGGCTGCTGCTCTGCTGCCCAGCTGTGAAAAGGGGTTTTCTTGCAAAATTTCCTTTCACCTCATCTCGTCATCTTGTCTTAAGGAAGTCATCAGCATTGTAAAGAAACACCAGCAGTATCCTGGAACCCTGCTGGTGAGTCAGCTGGGGCTGCTTGGGGAGGACAGGGTCAGGTGTGGGTGTTGTGCTTGCTGTTGGTGGCCCAGGGGAGGTGGTTCTGCCGCATCCGCCTCTGGCTGCCCGCACTGGGGCTTGTGCCGGCTGCGCTGGGCCAGCGCTCATCCCGGCACCGTGTGAGCCTGCTGGCTCCCAACTTGGCTGACCCTAAGTGCCAAGCAGGACAGCGACAGAAAGTGTGAAGAACAATAACCATTCATAGTGTGAATTTCTTGGCATAATCCTAGCATCCTTGTCTTTAATTTACAGGGGTTTGAGAAGGTGGTTGACTAATAGTGAAAAAGGAGGTGTTTGATCTATTCCTTCTCAAAAGTGATCGCTCAAACTGGCCTTGGTGGGATTGTTTTTTTCATGAGATCCAATAGAAACCTAATCAGTCATAATCAGACATACTTTGAGATCCAACTTTTGCAATGCAAAGGACGTGTACTTCTAGAGAAGTACATCTTTGTTACATCGTAGTACATTTTCATCTTAGGTCTAGGAATGGGCTGTAGGTTTTGTATTGTTGGGGTGAAAAAATCCCTCCATCAGATTTCGAATTTGCCTTAAATTCTGGAAAGGCTTAAGGGAAGAGCTCCGATTTAAGTTCTGAAATACTTTTCATCTTTGCTTTCAAAACATGTCTCTGGGACTCACCTGCAAAAATAAATCAGGGAAGAGATTGTTAGCTGTGATGCCTTCTATTCTTGACCCTGCTCTTCAGGCTTCAGGATTCTTCCTGCTGAATTAAAAACCATGGATGAAGTGCAGTATCTGTTTGTGGGGGAAAATGCCATCTTCCTTTAAGCCAGATCTTTTCCCAAAGATTTCTATTTTTGCCTCATTGCACTTCCTTTTTCTGCTTGGAAGCAGAAGTTTGGAAATTTTAATAGACTTCTCGCTGTTTGTGTTTTGTCTCTGACCAGAAACGAGGCAATCCTGAGTATTGTAATAAAACCCACTGTGAAAGTGCTTTATATTTTATGTCTTTTAACTTAACATTGGACCTTCTGGTTTTGTCTTGCTGTCATGGAGCTTGGCTCATCCTGGTTGTAGGGGCCTTCTGTGAATTGGCTTCATAATTTATTTATTTTTTTCTTCATTTGTGGCAGCCTTTTACTTGCAGCAAGGTTTTTCTTAGCTCCCCACAGCTGGTCGTCTTTAGCATTTCCTGTGCTGCTTCCTTCCCACTGTGTGTTGAGCTGGAAATGGATGGAAAATGAAGAATGTTTCTCCACCATGGTGGAGAGGGACTTTGGACAAGACACTGGAGCAACAGGACAAGGGGGAATGGCTTCCCACTGCCAAAGGTCAGGGTGAGATGGGATATTGGGAAGGAAGTGTTCCCTGTGATGGTGGTGAGGCTCTGGCACAACTTTGCTTGCCTCTCCGTGACTGTCTTTGCCCAGATGATGAAGCTGTTTCAGAACAGAGAATAGGTGGATAGACAGTGCACCCAGCCTCCCAGGCCAGAAATACAGGATACAATATTTGAGTTGTGCACCTTCATTCTTTTTGTGCAACTGAAGGCAAAAGAGGACGGAGGTGACATGTGCCCACCTCCACCTTTAGTACTGCTGCCATTCCAAGGACCTTTCCTGTCCTACTTTCAGTTCAGGAACATAGGTTGGAGGAGAAGGTGGGGTTGCTCCTCCTCTAAACCCAACTCCTGTGGTGAAGCGAGAAGGCAGTGGTGTCCATTAAGATAAAGTGGTTTCATCCTTTCCCTGCATCACTAACAAGGAGTGGCAGGAAAAAGCCACAGTCACCCTACACCTGCAGACAGGGAAATAGAAAAGAGATTTCCTCAGTGAGAGGAAAACTGAAAGGAAGCTTTAGGAAACACTTTAGTCATTAGCACTCTCTGAAAACCCAGTGCATGTGGAGAAGAAAAACAATACCCTGTTGAAAATTGGTGATCCTATTCCTTTTCCTGACAACCCACTATGAAGAGGACCTGCTGTACCTGAGTCCTGGCACAGCAGAATCTTGCATGGCATGTGCTAAATGTCTCTGGCTTCATCACTTGGTGCTTCTGACCCCAGTAATTTTGAGGTACAGACAGCATCCAGGAATGTGAAATGATGGGATGGGAGCTGTCTGAAACAAAGGCTGTTCCTGCACTCAGAGGTAATTGAAGGGCAGGCGGCAGACCTGTCCAGAGGGAAAGAGCCAAACAAGGTAAAGGAATTAGCAAGTCCTAGCTCCAGCATGAGGAGTGTTTGATTTAATTAAAACGTACAGTGCTGAGGAAGTAACAAACTGCTCCAGACAGCCTGATGAAATCCTGCTGTGACCTGTTCAAAACAAACCGGCTGGTTTCCCTCAAGTTTCCGGAATGTGAATATGGAGGGTGCTTCACTTCACTTGTGCTGCAGGATTACAGAGGGTGGATAAGCCATCATGACTCTTAGGGAGATTTTTTTTATGCCATTGGTGAGGTTTGGGAGGGCATGGCTGAGTTTTTTGGTGTTGTTTCCAGGGCTGTACACAGTCCAGTGGATAAAAGTCTGTAGTCTCCAGGGCAGCTGCCACTGGTGCACTGTATGCTGGCCTCAATCAGCAAAATATCCTTCTGGGAGAGAGATTATTTCAGAGGTTGCAGAAATCTGTTTCCTCCAGGAAGAAGAGAGACTCTGTTTTGCTGAGACGAGGTACATTGGTGCCTGCCTTAGTGGTTAACGCTGTTGTGAGAGTGCAAAGGATGAGTTTTTTTCTCAAAAAAAGAAAGAAAAAAAAGCCCCAAACCAACAACTCATCCCTGTGGTGATCTGATTCCTGCAAATGCAGCCTTGGGTGGGATGTAGGTGACCCTGGGTGATCAGTGTGATCTTGGCATTCTGCAGAGACACTGATGCAGCTCTGTAGACTCCAGCCTTTCAGCTCAGCTCCGGTGGTGCCGTATTAGCAGGGAAGTGATACAGTGAGTTCTGTCTTCTCTGTGTTCAAGTTTGAGTGCGTGGCTAGGTTAGGTAATAGTTTCAAATGCAGCATGTTTTTCTTTTAGCTCTTTGCACACTGTAGCCATTATTTCTAAAATCACTATTAGAAAACAATCTGTGATTAGTTTCCAGGTCAGAGGCTTAATAAATAACTGCTAATCACCTTCCTTATTGCATTTCAGGCGGCAGCTGCAGGCCTCAGCTATGTTGGGGCGTACGTCATCAACACCTACAAGAGCTACGACAACTTTCTGCAGGACAAGTACGCCCTGCTGCCGGCTGTGATCATCATCTGCGTGGCCGTGGTGATGTTCATCATCGGGCTGATCGGCTGCTGCGCCACCTTCCGCGAGTCTCGGGTCGGCCTGGGGCTGGTGAGTGGCACGTCCGTGTGTGTCGTCTGCCTCCCCCTGGCAGGGGAGGTGCTAGGCTGGACCTCGGGAGGCGTGAAACAGAAAGTAAAAAGGTTACTGTGATGCGCACTGCGGAAGCACTGCTGGTTTGTGCGAGTCATGTACTGCTGTGGCGGTGCTCTGGTTCCTGGGGAGTGAGGCACAGGCTGGGGTGTCAGCGGCACTGCCTCGTACAGACAAACATTCCCTGCCATGGACGGTCTCGTGTTCTGCCTCAGCTGGCTCGATGAAGATGAGTGTGGGAAGTGGCAAGTTTTGAGGGGTGAGGTAGTGAAGGAACAGGAGGAAATACAAGTTTCTAAGCAACAAACCAGATGTGTATCTGTTTTTCTGCTGACTTTAGTCCTCTGAGTGCTGAAAGCATGCCTTGACTTCTCATGGAATTATTTTTAAAAACCCAGAAATGTTCACTTAGAGTAACTTCATGCCCCAGGTCATGCCCTGAAGGCAGTGTGAACTCAACAAGCAGTGCACAATGTAGCTAACTTAGCTGCTGGTTTATCTGTTCACTCTCCCCTTTGACATCTACCTCATGAAGTGTTTCATAGGCTCTTCACACAAGTCGTGTCATGGCAGTGTTCAGGATCGAGCACAGAGCCACAGTCATCATCCCAGCCACAAACAGTAATCCCAGAAAGGTTAGGGTTGGAAGGGACCTTAAAGCTCATCCAGGTTCCAACCCCTTTTCCATGGACAGGGGCAGCTTCCACTAGACCAGGTTGCTCCAAACCATTGTCCAGCTGTGAACAATTCCAATTGTCCTGGTGAGGCAGCCACAGCTTCTTCTATTCTAAATTATTTTCTAGGAACTGTTTTGATAGGAGAGGCAGTAAGAGGTAATGATCACTTACTGCTGTAAATTAACATGAAGTGTATTGTGCAATTAAATTCAAATACTGTGGGATTGTCTCTTACTGTCTCTCTCTTCTATTTTCAGTTCTTGGCCATTATCCTGGTTATCTTCATTGCAGAAGTGTCCGCTTTTGTCCTGGGATTTGTTTACAGGGAAAAGGTAAGAATTAGAATCTCTGTCCCAACCTAAAAGTAAGGAATACATATCACATTTTTTGATCATTCCAATTTATCTGCGTTTTTTTTTTAACTTCATCCACTGTCCTGCAGCCTGCAGAGCAAATGGGAATGGGTATGTCCTTGCTGGGAACATGGTGAATATGTAAAGCACCTGGCAGGCATCACAACAGTCTCTGAGTTGAATTAAACAGTTGTTGATGTTCCCAAAGGAGGGCTTTTCCATCAGGGGAGGCAAACTTCTACCCAGGAACGTTATTTCAGTTAAATGCCACCTGAATTTTGTGTAAAACATTGCTTCATTTTTCTTATTTTTTTATTTTCCCCCTCAACTCAGCTAGTTGGGTTACAGATCTTTTGCAGTTTCTACCAGATAAAATTTTCAGCTCTCACATTAAAACCATCTGCATTGTTTTTCCTGTCTAAACAGGTAAAAACTGATGTGCAAGGTACAATGCGCTCAGTCTTTGAGAAGTATGATGGGAAAAACCCAGAGTCAACAGTTGTGGATTACTTGCAAGAACAGGTAAGAAAATACTTAAGCATTATTTGGAAGAGAACCATTGGGTCCTAAATAAGGAATTTAGGCTGGGAGAGGAGGGGAGGGGATGAGTGGGGCAGTATCCTGGAACGCGGCTCTGTGCTTAGCATCTGATTCCCCAAGGCAGCTGAGGGTGCTCCCCACTTTGCAGAGCTGCTGTGTTCAGGCTCCAGGTGTGAAGTTCATGTAGTGAGGGATCTCCTTGATGGGAGTAACATTTGCATCAGAGCAAATAAGTACATATGAATAATTGCTGCTGGGAACACTGCACCATAAAATAGCAAGATGATGGAAGACCCTACCCTGGAACTTGTCACCTTCATATTGGAGCTTTCACAAAGAATAAACTAAGAAAGATGTAATAGTGTGTGAAGGAGGTTGATTTATTACATTTATGACTGTTTTCCTGAAGCACTGCTGCTTGTAAATCTGCTGCAAATTAGTGGGACCTCTGTTCCACTCTGCCTAAGAGAGGTTTAACTCAATGTGAGCATTCCCATATATGAACATATTTTATATATATATATATAGATAGATAAAGTAACAAGTAATACATACATATAATATTATGTAACTGTCCTGTGTTTGGTAGCTTCACTGCTGCGGAGTAAAGAACTACAGTGACTGGACAACCACCCAGTGGTTTAATTCCACTGGTAACAACAGTGTCCCCCAGAGCTGCTGCCAGCAAGAGGCAAAGAACTGCACGGGGCATCTGGATCAGCCACAGGAACTCAACACACGGGTGAGGTTTCACAGTTGGGCTGTGTTCATTTCCAGCCAGGTGGAACCATGAAGGGAAGCACGTCAGGTAGAGTTTAGGGATATGCCCATAGCTGTAGCTGTTTAAACAGATGTGGGGCAGGGGAAGACATATCTAGGACTGGTCATGCTGAATTTGGAGGAAGAAGATGCTCTGGAGCCAGGCTGAGAGAGCTGGGGGTGCTCACCTGGAGAAGGCTCCAGGGAGATGTCAGAACCCCTGCCAGTGCCTAAAGGTTGGCTGTAAGGAAGATGAGGCCAAACATTTTAGAAGGGCCTGTTGCAAGAGGACAAGGAGTGATGGTTTTAAGCTAAAAGAGGATCGGTGTAGATCAGATATGAGGATGGTGAGACCCAAGCACAGGTTGCCCACAGGAGCTGTGGATGCCCCTGGATCTCTGGAAATGTTTGAAACCAGTCTGGACGGGGTTTGGAGGAGGTGTCCCTGCCCATGGCAGGGGGTGAAACTGAATGATCTTTCAAGTCCCTTCCAACCCATATCATTCTGTGATTCTATTAACTCCATACTCCAGTCTGGGTCATAAGCCCCTAAATTGACTTTTATGGATACCATTGATGGCCTTCTGGCTCTGAGTTTTGGCCCTTGATTAAGTGGCCTGAGCTAGAGGAAACTCAGACACAGCAAATGTCAGTGAGTTGCAGTTTGTCAGTGCCTCTCCTCATGCAGGAGGAAATAAGCCATAGGGTCTGGAAGACAAGAATTGAGGTCCTCAGATCTGCAGCACTGGTTACACAGGCCTTATCAGGACCGGCTTCCTTGGGAGAGCTGGGGAGGAAATAATAAAAACTTCCAGCTGGATGAACACCTTTTAGCATGTTTTTACCTCTCTTTTCATGGCAGGGCTGTGCACAGGAGCTGGAGGCTGGGCTGCAGAGCGTTATCAGCTATGCCATGCTTGTGATCCTGGGGTTTGCCATCGTAAAGGTAAATGTTCCTGTCTTTTCCCTGATGGATTACAGTGCTGTTTGCCCTTGGATTTTGGCCTTTTTCCTCTTCACTGCCCTATTGCCTACAGCTTTCTAGTGCCTTCAGAAGAAAACTCAGTTTTACGTTCCTCACTTGTGTTTTTCCAACTGTCTCCATCTGCTTAACAATGATGGGAGGGATTCAAAAGATAGTAGGGAACTTGGGATGGAAATTCAGTGGGGAATCCATTTTGTCATAGAGTCACAAAATCCCAGGATGGTTTGGGTGGGAAAAGATGTTAAAGCTTATCCAATGCCACCCCTGCCATGGGCAGGGACACCTTCCACTATCCCAGGCTGCTCCAAGCCCCAGTGTCCAGCCTTGCCTTGGACACTGCTGGGGATCCAGGGACAGCCACAGCTGCTCTGGGCACCCTGGGCCAGGGCCTGCCCACCCTCACACACAGCAATTCCTTCCCAACATCTCATCTAACCCTGCCATCTAACCCATCAAAGGCATGCATAAATGTTTTGGAGACCTTATTTTTTTCGAGAATAATCCCACTGAAATTTTCCCCATGGCAAGATAACTAGTAATTAATGTGAATTTATTAATTAATGGGACAAGCCAGAGAGGAAGCACTCAATCTGGAACTATGAGTGGGAATTGATATGCAAAAATAGCACTTTCTGTAGACGTATCTTAAGTGACTTTTTTTCATGAGATGAAGTCATCTGATAAGTAGGTGTTTAGTCTGACAGCTGAAACAGAAATACTGCAGGACTAAGTCTCTTGCGCTCTCCCTCTTTTCCAGTTCTTCGGTATGCTGAGCGTCTGTGTGCTTACTTGCAAGAAAGAAGAAAGTGGATATCAGCCTCTTTACTCAGGGGTGTTTGCTTAATGAACTGAAGAGAACAATCTTGCTTCCTGATGATGAAATTGACTTGTGATACCACAGCTTTCTGAAATGTTATGCTAAGTTTGGACTTGTGACTTCAGGTAGCGCTGGGTGGTGTAGTAGGCTCCAGAAAGAAACTTTCTTCTGCCCTTCTTTCCTCTACCCTGAAAAACATGCAGCAGAAACTTTATGTTTTGATCAATAAACTGCTGGAGACCACAGGAGGGGTTTCAATTGTCTGCACAAACCTCAGATCATTTCCATGACGTGGTTTAAGCAGCGAAAGAAACTTCTGAATGCCAGGTTTAAATATTTTTCATAGGCACGGGGATCTGTAGTATGTTTTTTCTGTATCTGATTGTGCAGTTTGGGGGTTTCCCCCCCTCTTTTTACAGTTGTATGTTGTAATTCTGTTTACTGCAGAGGTTGTTAGTGCAAGACAACCCCATGTTTAAAGTCTAGAACAAGCATTTGTGTGGCTGTTGGGAGAAGCTAGCAAACATGAAAATGACCAGGTTTTGAGCTTTTGGGCTCAGAACTCTCTCTTTGGTTTGTTTTTAATCTCTTAATTACTGACATTAAAAATTCCTTATGAAGCAGGGCTTTTGAACATTTTCTTTCTCCTTTTTCTATGGTTTGCCTGGGGGAATTAGGGCCACATTTCCACCCTGACTGCGTTGCACCATAAAAACCTTAAAAATATGCATTCTTGTACAAAGCAATTCTGATAACCTGCTGTAGCACTATTTTTGCCTATTTTCTCTTTTCCTTAATTCTGCTGGACACAGTTACTTACTCCTTGGATTGCATCCGTGCTTTAACACAGTCCTTCTTTAACTGGTTTGTATGTTAATCTATTTATAAGCTCTTCAGGATTTTGGGGATAGAGAACAGAGGGAACTGTGAGCTTTTATGTCCCAGGGAATTACGGAAAAGCAACAGAGATTCTGCCGATTCCCCTATCGGAGAGATAAGCAGCCTGTTCTTAACAAAATAAACCTATATTTGTAGCTAACTAGAAAAAAAAAACAGTTTGAGGTCAGTGTAAGCTGTTTAATTATCTCCATCCTTACCCCAAGAGAAAGAGCAGTGGGTGACAACGTCCTGTAGGACACACACCAGCATGAACACGTGTATGCTGAAAACTGAATTTTTACTGAGAGCTTTGTCTTCTGTTAAATGCTGAAATAAATTGAATTTATACAACCAAGTAATAAATGGTGTGGCGGTTCTTGGTCGGTGCTCTTACAATTCCGTGGGGGAAGTAAGTCCTCAGGGGCAGAACCGGAGCGGGCGCCTGTCGGCACTGCTCAGCGATCCTGCCTTCCCTTCCCACTCCCTCCCTTCAGCAATCCCGCCTGCCTTCCCGCCCGGCTTCCCACAGAGATCCCGCTCTGCCTTCCCGCCCGGCTCCTTGCCCACTCCCCTCAGCGATCCCGCATTCCGCCCTTCCTTCCCGCTCTCCTCAGCAATCCCGCCTTCCTTCCCGCCAGGCTTCCCTCAGCCATCCCGCATTCCGCCCTTCCTTCCCGCCCGGCTCCCCTCAGCCATCCCGCATTCCGCCCTTCCTTCCCGCTCTCCTCAGCAATCCCGCCTTCCTTCCCGCCAGGCTCCCCTCAGCCATCCCGCATTCCGCCCTTCCTTCCCGCTCTCCTCAGCAATCCCGCCTTCCTTCCCGCCCGGCTCCCCTCAGCGATCCCGCATTCTGCCCCTCTTTCCCTCTCCCCTCGGTGATCCCGCCTCCCTTTCCCGCTCTTGTCTTTTCTGCCCCGCTTCCCTCAGCACTCCCCCACCGTCCGCCCTTCCCTTCCCGCTCCCCGCAGCCTTTCCGCCTTCCCCCTCGTCCCCCTTCCGCTGTCCTTGATGTCAGGTTTTTTTTTTCGCCTTTTGTAAACGTAATTTATGTGGGATTAGTTGTACAAGAGGAGTTTGCTTAGTGAAGAACCTGTTTCAAGCCGTGCGTTAAGATTACATCACCCAAATAAATGTGCACTAGGTGGGAGGAGACTATGCAGTAAGCGGGCGTGTTCATTTGAATTTTACTAACAGATGTAATTTTCTACGTCTTGGCGGGTTGATCAGTGAGAACGTCCTCCTTGCACGCTGCGCTGAATAAATGATATCTCCTTTCTAAGGTGAACTCTGTACACGGAGCTCCTAAAATCGGTAACACCCTCCGCGCTCCCGCCCTTCGCTCCCGCTCCCGTCAGAGCTCCCGCCTTATGCCCTTCCTCCCCACCCTCTCCACAAACTCACGGGATTAGTCAAAGGTTGGAAAAGACCTCCAACATCGAGTCTAACCTTTGACTGATCCCCGCTTTATCACCCAGACCAGAGCAGAGTGCCATGTCCAGGCGTTCCTTGGGCACCTCCAGGGATGGAGACTCCAAACCTTACTGGGCAGCCCCTCCCAACGCCTGAACCCCCTTTCCATGAAGAAATGCCTCCTGATGTCCAACCTGAGCCTCCCCTGCCTCAGCTTGAGACCATGTGTAAGAGACGGTCTGAAGATCCCTTTGTCTGCCTCACGTTCATCGCAAGACCCTCCAAAAACCTCCAGCAGACCCTGACTGGAGTGCTGGCCTGGCTGAGGTGGGATGTCTGCCAAAGTGTTGCCTGCAGGGTGTGCCTCACTGAGAACTGGTACGCATTCCTAAAGAAATTACTGCAGGTCGTCATGGGCTGCGTTTGTTCTGGCTCCCAAGGCGGAATGGGACTGCGCTGAAGCGAAAAGGACTGATTTTGTCCAGTACACCCGTCCTGTACCTCGCTATCTGTCCAGTACACCTGTCCTGCACAGAACGACAGACCTCTCACAACAATGGCAGTAGATTTCCTCACTTTTTGGCCAGCTGCCCCTCGCCTATGAAAAGACTATAAAGGGACTCTTTGCAGAAGCCACGACGAGATCTCCCCACGGAAGACAGACCTATTGGCTGGACCACGAGGGTTCTCGTCTCTCTGTTGGTAGCTATATTCCCCTTCCCCCTCTTTTTCCTCACTGTCCTTTTTACATCTTCTCTCTCTCTCCCCTCTATTGCATAAAACTGATGTTAGCACAATAAAAGTGCATTGCTGTTTTGAGCAAAACTTGTGTCCCATTGCTATTTGTCTTTTGCACCTGGGGACCAAAAGAACCTCATCACGAATCCTGCCTTGCGGATCGTGACACCGTGTCCCCTTGTTTTATCACTGTCTGCCTGGGAAAAGAAACCACCCTCACCCGGCCTACCAAACTTTCAGTGCTCTGCCTTCCGCCCTTCTGTTCCTTCAGCGCTCCCGCCTTCCGCCCTCTCTTCCCTCAGTGCTCCCCCCTTCCGCCCTTTCCGCCCTCTCTTCCCTCAGTGCTCCCCCCTTCCGCCCTTTCTGCCCTCTTTTCCCTCAGTGCTCCCTTTCCGCCCCGCTCCGCCCTTTCCGCCCATCCCCCGGCCTCCCCTCAGCGCACGCGCTGTCCCCGCCCTCCCCAACGCCCGCCTGAGCGCGCCGGATTCAAACGGGGCTCGAGCGGGGCTGCGGGAGCCGCGTCCTCCTCCCCCGGCCGAGCTTCCTCTTCCCCGGGCGAGCGGCTCCGACCCCTTCGGTTGACCGAGTGGAACCGGGGTACACTCGCCCTGCGTCCGGTGAAGCCTGAGGAGAGACGGGCGCTGCCGCCGCGCGCACGGGTGACCTCGATCCCCACAGGGTATTCCGATCCGCCTCGGGGTGTACTGGCTCCGCGCAGGTAGGGAGGGTGGGCAAGGCGGTAGGTCTCAAAGAAAGGATTTAATAATCGCGGCAGTTGATAGCATTTTAAGCCAAAAGCGAGATAAAGACTTGTTAAAAGTTTCCAAGTGTGAGCCGCGGGAGGGAGCTGTGTGAGCGCTCAGTGCCGGGCCACAGTGTTAAACCTGGAGGTTTGTTACATTGTATAATTTTTTCTTTTAATCAATTCCTGTCTATAATGCAGGTTAATAAATCTATTATTATAGACTATATAGTAGTCGATATAATGCTCTTTTTTGTGCCTCCAGACTTTGCTGATGACTCTCTTAACACTCTTTTTTGCTTAATTACGTTTTTTAAAAAAACAGCTCTTTAAACATCAGTCATTTGATATAATGGCCCTGAGAGAGCCTTCTAAAACTGCCTTATATAAACCAGGTATTTCTTGGGTTTTGCAGTAAATTTCCAACCCCTTTTTTAGTGGACACTTCAATATAATAAGGATGTTCCCGGTTTCATGAGGAATCGCTGCATGGTTATCACACTGCATTTATCTCCAGAGTTCTAGGAAATTTATTGGTTTGTCTAGTGCCAGTCCCTTTATGCTTCCTTTCCTGCCTTCAGTTTAGTAAGATAAAAGAGAATTACTCAATTTACTGTTTCATTTATTTTCCCTTTACTTCTTTGACAGATCAGGGACCTTCCAAAATTTCTACTTTTGCGCACAGTATTTGCAGGTTGGGTCTTTGTTTAAGTTCTGCCTTCATTTTTGTTCCCTCTCAGTGTGAAGATGAAGGATATGGTGTCCTCGGATCTGGAAGATTTATGCTTCCACATCAATGCGAAGATTTCAAGTATTAAAAAGTGTATCCTATTGAGAAACATAGGTAAACAAGAGCAACAGTAGAGTTTGGTTTGCACTTTATTCCAAGAAAGGCATGAAGCAGCTGGAGTGCGTCCAGGGCAGGGAATGGAGCTGGGAAGGGGCTGGAGCCCCAGGAGAGGCTGAGGGAGCTGGGAAAGGCTCAGGCTGGAGAAAAGGAGGCTCAGGGGGAACCTTGTGGCTCTGCACAGCTCCCTGACAGGAGGGGGCAGCCGGGGGGGGTCAGGCTCTGCTGGCAGGGAACAGGGACAGGATGAAATGGCCTTAAGCTATGGCGGGACAGGTTGGACATGAGGAAGAATTTCCCCATGGAAAGGGTGGTCAGGGAGGTGGTGGAGTCCCCATCCTTGGAGGGATTTAAAAACCATGTGTCATTTGGGACACAGGTTAGTGGTGACCTTGGGGGAATGGCTGGACCGGGTCTTAGGGGGCTTTTCCAAACTAAATTATTCCATGAATTCTGTTGGCTGTGCAGAGTCCAAGGCTAACAGTTTGGCTTGGTGCTTCTCCTGTGTGGTTATGGTGGCTGGGGAGCAGAGCATTTGATAATCACTGCTTGTGAAGGCGAGGAATATCAGATTTTGGATTTTGTTTTTTAATGTTCGCTCTTTGACAGGAGAAGATGAACGCCGCAAAGCTGCGCTCCACAAGATAGGGAATGAGGTGATCCTTATACATGAACTCCTAAATAAAATGGAAAATGAAGTTAAACAGCAAGAAAAACTGAAGGATTTGCTAAAAGTAATCCTTTTTCTTTTCCTGTTCATGAAATACTGAAACATTCAAAGAAATCTTTGATATGTATTTAGGGTTTTTTTCCCTAGATCCTTAGTGATGTTTGGATGCATATGCTTACAAGAGAAACTGAGGCTTGGAACAGGCTTGCTGATGGTTTATTAAGTTCTCCAGCACAATGAACATTAAAAATTGTATTTTTCAAAAGTTTCTATATAGAATCATAGAATTACTGAATGGTTTGGGTTGGGAAGGACCTCAAAGCCCATCCAGTCCCAGCCCCTGATATGGGCAGGGACACCTTCCACTATCCCAGGTTGCTCGAAGCCCCATCCAGCCCTGGGCCTTGGACACTTCCAGGGATCCTGGGTCAGCCACAGCTGCTCTGGGAAACTTGCGCCAGGGCCTCACCTACCTCACAGGGAAAAATTTATTCTTAATATCTAGTCTAAGTCTACCTTCCTTCATCTTAAGGCCATTAAAAGCAAGTCTTTGTCATTGGTGTTGAAAACATGTCTTTACCATAATAGATACTGTGATCTAAAGAGCAGTTCTACTTACATATCTTTGCAATAGTCATGAAAAGTATTCAGTTAGAATATTTGTCTATTATTCTACTGTGTGTTTGCACTGCCTTTATTTGTTAAGTCTTTTGTGGAAACGTTGTTTGGGGAGTGTAGGTGAGTTTACCATAGCATCTCATCTCCACTACCACTATTCTCCTGACCACACCTTGCTGCAGGTGTATTGCTAAAGTTCCTTTTGCCTGCTCAAACTTCTCTGACATTCTGAGGGCAAGGACAGATGCTCCTTGCTTTGAATCTTTACTAGTTTCCCTGGGGAAGTTATGGGGTAAGGAGGTAAGATGATGGGGAGAGAGTAAAGGACACCTCTTAATAAAGCTGAAAATTAATTTAGTATTGCCCTAATTTTACTTGCCTGATGCTAGTAGGTTCAGGTTTCTGATATAGTCTCATATTAATTTCAGGAGATCCAGAAGACTGCCGAGACAGATCAAAATGAAGCACAGCACCTCCTTGAACATATTCCACCCTATCTGCCCAAACAAACTCAGAGCTGGTATGTGGTACATGAGCCTGGAGGATTCAGGCTGCTCCTGTTAGTGTCCAGCTGCAGCGCTGTACAGCTTTGGTTCTTTCATTCCACATTAATTTGGGGAGACAAAGTTGTTGTGTGTCTTGTTTTGGAGGTGGCTCTTGTCCAGGCTTGGACCCAACAAATCTGTCAGGTCAAGTCTATAAATTACTAAGTTGTTGCAACAGGAGCATCTAGGGGTAGGTGTGATGTAGTAGAAAGCAAGTGCTTCTCTGGGTCTGAGAATCCCTTGCTTCAGAATCACAAACACACTGATTTTATAACTGTAATGCCTATGGATTAAAGGGTTAATGACCCAAATGCTGGGTCACTAGAAATGAAGTTCACCTCTGCCCTTCCAAATACAACTTAAGAAACAAAAATCCTCTAGCTCAGTCTTCTTGCTGTGGGACTTTGAATTGTGTTCGCAATACTTCTGTTCTCTTTTCCCTGCAGCAGCCTTGTATTTATTTCAGCTAGCTCTGACATCCCCTTGCTTTGGAGAGGGCTGTGGTAAGAAGCTTTTCAGAGTTAAGTAGCTCAAATGTGTGAAAATGACAAGTATGTGAAATAACAGCTGCTACTCAGAAAGCTTCAAAGACATTTTAGACATTTAACTCAGACTGAGTTTCTCATCTGTTTCTCTGGCCTGTTGGAGTGATGTTAGTGTATGCCAGTGGTCACTGGCAGAGTCTTAGTACCTGGGGATTCCCAAACTTCCTTCCCACCTCGTAGCCTGTCAAGCATTCAAAGACAATGCATTACTTTGAATTCAGTGCTTCCAGTATGTGCCCTAAATCTACTGGCTCTACTTGGTCTGGCTCCTAATGCCAGAGAAGCCTCAGTCTCAAAACATGACACACATATTCCAGCAAAGTAAAAGGTTAAATATGTGGAAAGAGGCTTCCAGAAGAGAAAAATGAACTGTGATTATAGTTAGTGTGTAGTAGTATTGTCATTGGTGTAGGTATTGTATTGAAACTGTTCTTAGCTGGTGAAGGAACGGCTTGTGCAGAAGCTTTATTCTTATTCCCACCCTTTAGAGATGCACCCTCGGTTTAGGAAAAGGTCTCTTAAAACATCTCTTGAGGTCTCTTGTTCCTTTTCAATTTAGATGTTGCTTTTTGTGTGTGTGTAAGAATTGAATTTTTTCAGAAATTACCACTTGGGTTCTGTCTTCCTGTCATAACTTACTTTCTTAATGTAGGAAAACCTTTGTCTTAACTTTGTGTTAGCTCCTGGAAATTGTTCAGATGTAAATGAGGCTTGTTTTGTTCTTGATTGTGCCACCTCTGATACCAAAAGGTTTTTTGGGATGTTTGTTTCCCTTGCCATCTCATCCTGCTTGTGATCAGGAAGTTGTGCTATGACTGGTTCTTTCCTTTCTAGAGAAAACCATGATGTGTAAAACAACCACTCTTTTCTTATAGTTGTCTGCAGATTGTGCTCTGCCAGCTCACAGCTGCTGTTCTGTCAGTGTCAGTTTGTTGCTGGTTTTTCTTGGGTAATAATACATTGTATGACAATGCCATTTGTCAGTGCACACTTTTGTCCCCCTTTTGTCACTTCTTGGTGTTTGCTGTGTTGTGCAGTGGATGGTCAAGGAAGTGTAAGAAGGGACATAATTGTTCAAAATCCACTGTATCACTGTAAATACATTTTCAGGCCTCTTCCCCAAACCTTCCTGAACTGACCTCCTCTGTGTTTCTGTTCATTCCCCTATGTCCCCAGATGTGTGGGGCTGTGAATACTAATTGGCTGTTGAGTGATTTTCATGAGATAATGCAGGAAGCAGAGGAGCACTTGAATGCTGGTAAGACAGGCCTTGAAGTCCCTGGGAGAATGAAAACACCCACACAGAGAAACTGAACGATTCATGGCTTTAGCTATTGTTTCTCTCCTGTGTTCTTGGGGTTTCTGTTCTTGTTTACCAGAGGCATCTCACTGAAATCAAAAGCAAGTTCAGTAACTCTCAAGCTCTTTGTATCTCACATGTTTGTTGAGAGCAGTTTCTCGTTCATGGTTCAGGTCAGTGGTGTCTGTACCACCTCACTGCACAGTGCAGGGGCAAGGGAGTGGGTGGGAACACAAAGAAGGGGTGCCTGCAGCTGGGGAATCATCTCAAAAAGGTTTGTTGCAGTGTGATAGGCAGCAGGAGACTGGAGTGTGGGAGGAATGAAGTTTCAAGATATGAACTTGCTTCCCTTAGTTCTTGTGTTTATCCTTTCGTTCCAAACCCACCTCTACCGCCACACAAAATCTGCCCCCCTTCCCTCCTGTTTGTCAGCATTCCCTGCTAGCTGCAGGGTGCCAGGATTCGTTTTGTTGTTGTTATTGTTCAGAAGCAAACAGATGTTTTTCAGATGATGACATCTGAGTAAGTTTAGCTGCAGATGTCCTGGGTTGCAGGGCTCTGTGTTGTGTCACAGTGCAGAGCAGAGCTGCTCCTGTCCCTGTGTCACCGACCAGGAGGTGTGGGAGCCCAGCAGGTGGCACTCGCTGTCCTCTCCATGGCACTTGTCTTCCTCGGGGATGGGACACTGGGCTTGGATACTCAGACCCTGGCCCTGGGGTCAACAGATGGGGCACTGCCGTGCCATTCACTGCTCGTGGGACCCCACCTTCAGCAAGGATCTCTTGTGGGAAAGTCAGATCCAAGCAGAGGGTCAGTTCCTTTTGCCAGGTCAGCTCTGTACTCCTTTAGTTCATCCCAGTGATGTTCCTGTGTTCTGAAGACAATGGATTTGGCCATATGCATCATCTTTGCTGTCTTGCTGAGGAGCAGCTGGGTGGGTGGCTGGCAAATCCCTTGGGGTTTGAGGCTCTAGCTGAGTGTTTAGAGAAAAGGTGAATTTATAAAAATAATGTTCTAATAATCAGGAATAAATCAGGAAATTCTTTCACCTTTGAGATCTCGCCTAAACATTTTTTTGAAGTCTGAAAAAAACCACAGTCTGGTAGGTGGTGTTGAATTTCTTTGCTTCAAAAGTTTAATGGATGAGTCAGGCTTCCCAAGATTTGAACCTATTTCAGAGAGCTGTGAAGTATTTCAAATCTGCCCGTTAAGGCTGCAGCTCTGTGCTATGTTTTATCTGATAAAAAGCCAGGCCTTGTGTGAAGTGTAATGGTACATTGAATTCTGAGCTGTGCCATGCCGCACTTGGACTGCTTCCAACTCACCTGCTAGCAGCCTCTGTAGCAGAGAAACCAAGAGCTGTGCTGAAGTCAGCTGAAGGATATGATTTGAAATGGAGTAGGCTTGCTTTACTGATGTTTCTTTTGTGAAATATCATTAACTGTGTTCATCCAGCCTAACAGACAGGCTGGAACTTAGGTCTGTGACTAAGCAGACTTAATTGGGTATGGAATTCTCCTTACTACTTACCTGCTGTTTATACACTGAATATTCCTTCATTTTACAGCATCACAGTGCCCACTGAGAAACATGAAGAGCAAACAAAGGCTGTAGAACCTGAATGTGCAAAGAAACCTGCAAAAGAGACAAAACTCATTAAAGAAGCAGCATTAATAACCGCAGAGGAGTTTGAAAGTGTTCCTGCGTAAGTAAGCGTGGCTTCCCTCACACTCTGGCATATCTATTTGGGTGGCACACGTAGGTTTGGGAGAGTGACCTCTTGCAGAACTGGGACTGACAGAGATGGTTTGAAATTTTTCATGGGGTGAAACATGATAATAGCTCCAAATAGTTTAAATGCAATGCTAGCAAACCTGAAAGTGGAATGAATTGAGTTAATTTAGCTCTTTTTTATGCTGGTATTGAGAAGATGAAAACCAATCCATTAAAGCCCAAACCTCTTATCTCAAAAGTTATTGTAATTGTATGAACAGAGATTTATTAGCTAACTGGTGAATCCTGATCTTGTTTTGAGAACTGATGTTAAAAAAGACAGAGCCATCATCTCATAAGATGAAAGGTTTGCTTACATATAGAAGGAAAAATAATGGTAAGTGCTGGTTTTATTTGACCCAACGATTGGTTTCTGGAAACTTCCAAGTCTTGATTTACCAGTCTGTTTTGAGACAGGAAAAGAAATCAAACTTGTTAAAAGCAAAAAACCACTTTGCACTGAAATTCCCAAATTTCTGGAATAGAAAGCTGTGTGTATTTTACCCTAATATCAGGATCTGATGAATGGATATCCTCGTCTGAAGTCTGCCATATAGGAATAACTCCTTAAATGGCAATCTGGGGGCATGGGTAAATATTTCTGCAAAAAGAAGAAATTTCTCTTGATGCCTAAGGCTAAATTGTTACTGAGACTCTAGATTCACTGTGTTCCCTGACGATATCTGGTTTCAACAAGAAATATGATTTTGAGTCTGTACTTTACTTGAGGCTTTCCAATAATTTTCTCTATAGCCTTCAAAATTTTCAGTAAGTAACGTCCATTTTCTTCCTTATCCAGAATGTTGAGCTAATGATAAAGGACTTCTGGTCACTTCTTAGATGAGCATGCACTTGGTATTTTTATTCTGCAGATCACCTCAGGCATTTTGTGGATTTACTCCCTTAGGTAGTTCTCTCCTGATAAAATTATGGGAGGATAAATGATAAAATTCCCAAATGGAGTATGGGAATTTTTGGTCTTTATCTCTGCCGTGGCAAGAGAAATAGACACAGACCATTGCAGCCACAGACTGTTTTAACTTCCAGTTAAAGCTATGCTCTTCCATATCACAGGACAGGTAGCTGTGACACTTGAAGGCATGGTTTAGTGGTGGCCTTGGCAGTGCTGGGGGAAACGTTGGACTCAATGGTCTCAGAAGGCTTTTCCAACCTAAAGGAGTCTATGATAATCCATCAAAGTGGAAGGTTTTTCACTGCTCTTCATGGGTGTGGAGGATGGAGACAGAGGCCTGACGGATCCTCTTCCTGTTCATTACAGACTCACAAAACCATGGAATAAGCTAAGTTGGAAGGCACCCATTGTGGAAAGGTTGCAGCTGTGTTGGAAAGCACCCATTATGGAAGGGCTTCAGCTTAGACTGTGCTGGTAGAGCTCTAGAAATAATTTAATTTTATTCAGATGGGAGAAGCATGTTTGTTCTGTGGAGGAAAATTTACATGAATTTACATAGATCTATTAATCTACCAGTATTTCTGTTGCCTGGCAATGTTGTAGTACAAGATTAAGGGAGTACTTGCAATTTCACATACTGATTGACCAAATCTAAGCAGCAAATATTTGTAACCCAAATTTTCTTACACTGAATGTATTCTCTTGGAAGAATGAGAATTTGGTTCAGGGCCCAGTTCTTCAGGTGAGCCCTGGGCGTGGGAAGTGGGCACTGAAAAATCGAGGTTGTTTTCACCTGCTTTGTGCTGAACATGCACGAAAATCTGTTCCTAACACCATCAGGCCACTAAAAGAGACACAGGCTTTAGTGACTTCATAGTCCTAGGACTGGGCAGCAGGTATTTAACAAAGGTACATGCTGTGTTAAGGGACAGATATGGAGCACCTTGATCAAACAGAACACTTTGCACAATAAGAAACTTGCAAATTATCTTACTGTTCAAATCTGGTCAGAAAGGCACTCTTTGGAGGAAGATAAAGGACATTTCACAGTACCTGTCTTTGTTAACTTTTGACTTTGAGGCAAAGGAAAATGCTTGCTTTATTCCAGTGTCTAGAATTCTTGCTGCTTTCTAAAATTTTTACTGCTTAAAGTATTTTAGAATCTGTGCATTCATTATGACTCTCAAGTCTCAGAAGATGGTGACTTGGGAGAATACATGGCTATTTTAGCCTAACCATTTTTGAGAGAGCAGGGGGTGACCATTACAAGGTTTATCTCTTTTAGAGTGGTATATATGTGATATACTGATGTTATTCTTTTCTCAGAGGAACACAGCACTGTGCTCCAGTTTTCATACCTATGGAAAAAAAGCTTTGAAAAAGGGCTTCTGTGGATTAAAAAAATAAACTGACTGGATTACTCTTTTTTTTTAAGAAGAGTTCTGAATTTTACTGCATTTGGAATAGTGAAGCAGATTTTGAAGTTATTTTAAATCTAAATTAAATGCCTCAATTTGGAACTTCTCAACTTTGTATTTTTATATTAGTGTTCGTATGGACTGAAGTAAATGTCAGCATTAACGGGTTTGCCAGCCATGGTTGGGTAGAAACATGAGAAGGGTGTGGGACAGCTGGAGTTTTTACAATCCTTAGTTATGCACAGAATAAAAATTCCGTTTGGTTTTGACAGAGTTTAATTTCAGATTAAAGCATCTTGGATGCCTGAGGACCTCTCAAAGAGCACTCGCTTCTTAGGTTTAGACAACCCAGTCCTGCCTCGCTGTTTCAGCTTCAGGATGAGCTGAGGTGCTCCCTTGGCTTTATTAAGTGTGTTCACTGTCTGTCTGTTGGCAGTAGGAGCACAGGAACTTAAATAAGGGTATTTTATACCCCTGGGCTTAGCCTCCCTCGCTCTGCTAATTCCCCTGTGGCGTAGGGAGGCAGAGAGAGCAAAACACAGCTTAATGCACACAGGCAAAGCCTTGCTGTGGTTACAGGCTGCGTTTGCGCTGTGGCTGCAATTCAGGGGTGGTAGATCTGCTTTTATTACTGTGCCAAGTAGACCGTTTTCATAACTACAAGATGGCTGCACCTCCAACACTGAATTAATCAAGGTATCAATAAAGTTGAAATCTGGCTGCAAGTAACTTTGTGGCTACTAAGTTTCAAGCTTGATTTGGAGGCAGAGCAATTGCATTGAATTCAGTTTTTACACACCAGGCCTGTCTCTGCCAGAGACTGGCTGCTGTTGCAATCTACAGCACTTACTTTTAGCTGGCAATTGCAGAATGCCTGCCTGAATTCTGGTTTGGAATACCGAACTTTCAATTGATTATCTACTGCTTTAAATTCTTTGTGTGTTCTCCAAAGATTGAGCTTGTCCATTCAGATTAAAATGAGGGACAAACTTGCAGTTCATTGATCTTTTCAGTCTTGCTGTCCCACAGCTTTTAGCCAGCTGCTCTACTGACCTAAAGCATTCGTTCTTAAAATTAATTGTAACACTTGTCTAATTCCTCACATCTACAAACTGAAAGAGCCAGGTTTGATTTGTTGTAGCAACTGAATGAAGGCCACAGGATGATGGAGGTTGTGAGGCTGGCCTGGCTCTTTCTCCTGTTTCTTTGATTGGGGGGGGAGTAGTGTTGTGTTGTATTTAGTTTACTGCTCATCATTTGAGTTTCAGATTTCATTTTTATATAATGACTTCTCAGTCTGCAGCACAGTTCCTTTTCCTTGAAGGCATGGCTTTACATCTATAAATACTGAATAGCCTTACTTGCAATATTCCAGTGTTCTAGTATTTCCACATCACTTTGTTCTTTATCTTCTGTGCTTCCTGTACCTCTAGGCTATTATCAACAGATCTTATTCTTCTAGTACTAGTATTATGAAATGCCCTGAAAATTCAGAAATGGATGCTGGTGGTGCAGAACAGTATCCATACAGCTCAGTAGGCTGCACAGCCAAATACAGAAGACAACACAAAACTAGTAGTTCTTAAAAAAACCCCAAATAAATGGCTGCAAGATCACAGGTTGTTTGTGGTGATAATATGAACCATAATGTGCTCCTAGGCAAACATTTCATTTCATGCTGTTTTCTGCAAAGTTACTTAATTTTTCTGCGTTTGTAGTTTAAGTGGTATGCTATAAAAATGACCTTTATTCCATTTTGAAAAGCTTTTTACAGCTTAAGCACTGAATATATTCTGCTTCTTAATTTAGCTTTCTAATATTTCATCTTTCATGGCCTTTCTACCTTCAAGATTGTTAAACAATCAAGGAAATGAACAGAATTAACTACTACATGTATTCATTAACACAAAGCAGGAGAAACTGCCTCTAACTAGGAATGGCTTGTTCAGTTAAGGCTGATGAAAGAGAAGAATAAACACGGAACATTGTGACTTTCTGGTTACTGATTCGTATTTTTCTTTGTAGGTATATGAAAGGCCGTCTCACATATGATCAGATTAACGCAGTTGTTCAAGAGATGAACAAGGCCACGGTGGCCAAGTACAAGATCTTGTATCAGCCTTTGAAATCTATGAGTGTACCAGTCAGGAATCTCTACGACAGGTTCATGGAAGAAGAAACTAAGGATACAAGAGGTATTTTTTTTTCCTTTGTTAGTACCAAACTCGTAACACTTGGATGTTGCAGGAGAAGTACAAAAATACTGGTCTTTTTCACAGTATTTTCGATTGAAGAGTTTCCCATACTGATTGGGTTGCTTTTTGAATGTTTTTGTTGAAAACATGTCCTTTGATGGTGAGTCATGGCAGAAACTTTGAGTGCACAAAGATTTCATTTGGCATCACTACAAGTTCTGGAAACTCTCAGTTTGATAACCAAACCATATAAATGTGGTTTCAGGTTTTAAACTGATTGGACATGAACTATTGAAAATTTGTTCTCTAGTTGGGAAATCTGGCTAATTAAGTGTGCTGCAGTGGCTTTGTGGAAGAGACAGGTCAGTCTGATAATCTTAAGAAGTTTTCTCTTAAAAGCGCAGAGGGGGTGAAAATCAAGCAAAATATCTTTCTTTCAATTGAAAAGCAAGCTGTACTTACAGGCTAGTTTTTCCAAAAATATGTGGCACGGTAAATCTCTGATATTAAAATCTTCTTTTTGGCATGCCTTTCCTCTTGAGAACAAGTATGTAATTATTCCTGGAGGGGTGTACTGCACATGTCAAGCTTGGTGATGTCTTTAAAATGCCCTCATGTTTCCAAGTTCAGGCAGAAAGAGTGGGGCAAACTCAATTCTGTTTCACAGAAAAAGAGCTTTCTCTGGCAACACCATGGCATCCACCTACTTTCCTGCCTTCCTTCCTTCCTTTTTGTTGTTCTTCAGTCTTCAAGATATTATGGTATGGTGATAACATCACTGACTTCTGGATTCTAAATGCAGCTTTTCTGTAGGGAGGGAATTCTGATCTGATGGGCATGCTGGCACTTTATTCTGAGACCAGTAAGATAAATACAGAATCACAGAATGGTTGGAAGTGGTCTTCAAGATCATCCAGTGCCACACCCTGCCATGGGCCAGGACACCTTCCACTATCCCAGAGTGCTCTGAGCTCTGTCCAGCCTTGGACACTGCCAGGGATCCAGGGACAGCCACAGCTGCTCTGGGCACCCTGGGCCAGGGCCTGCCCACCCTCACACACAGCAATTCCTTCCCAAGATCCCATCTCTCCCTGCCCTCTGCCACTGGGAAGCCATTCCCTGTGTGCTGGCCCTCCAGGCCTTGTCCCAAGTCCCTCTGCAGCTCTCCTGGAGCCCCTTTAGGCCCTGCCAGGGGCTCGGAGCTCTCCCTGGAGCCTTCTCTTGTGCAGGTGAGCAGCCCCAGCTCTCCCAGGCTGGCTCCAGAGCAGAGAGGCTCCAGGCCTGGCAGCATCTCCGTGGCCTCCTCTGGGCTGGTTCCAGCAGCTCCATGTTTTTCTCATGCTGGGGTTGCAGGGCTGGACACAGGACTGCAGGTGCAGTCTCAGTTGTCATACAGAGTTCATTGTTGTAAAGGCTTTATTAAAAGCATTCTAAACACATGCAGCTGGATAAATTCTTGTCACTGGCTTCTGGTTTGCACTGTGATTGTTTGGTTTTGCTCTAACCATGTTTTGCCTCAGTTGAACAGCAGCTTGTATTAATCTGGATATCTTAAAATACTGGCTTCATCACATTTAATTTACAACATGTTTTTGGTTTCACTGTTCCTATCCTTAGGACCGTAGTAAGGAGTTTGTGCCCACAGCTGTTCAGAGAGGCTGAGCACTGTAAGGACCCTCCTGGGCCTGGAGTGCTGCTCAGTCTGCACTGTGATCCACACTAGTCTTGGCTGCAGTGAAGAAGCCGTTCTAGCAACTTGTGAAAGCTACAGCTGGTCAGAGAATTTTCTGTCAGAAAGCTGGGGAGTTTAAGTCTGAAAAATCAAAGTGCTCAATTTCTGCAACTATCTGAGAGATGGTGTTTATTTCTTGTTTACCTTGGAAAGTTCAGTTAGTAAACTAGGACATTCAGAATCTGATAGAGTGTATGTACTTGTGTGGTAGATGGTTTTGTTCAGGTTTTTTTGTGACTAATCATCTAGAAAGTCTAGAGAAAACTCCTGGCAGGCCATCAGATGGTTCTTATCTGGCCAGCACAAAATGATTAAATGTCTTTATCCATTGCATTTTTCATGATGACGTTCTGCATTCATTGATTTGTTTGCTTAAATCTCTACTGTGAGTGTCTCTCTGCTTAGGATTCCCACTGGTTCTCAGCCTAGGCTGATTGCCAGCTGACCTCTTCTCTGATTCCAAGATGAGAGAAGATGCTGCCTGGTTTATCAGGGTCACTTCCAGCCACTCAGGTGATTAGCTGGTTGTTTAGCACATGGCCCAAAATACCACTTTTCATCCAGCTCTGACTTCTTCACAAAAAAGATCCTGCTGTGCTGAATGTTGCCACTCTGGATGGGGAGCAAATATAAGAAGGGATCTTGTTTCATCAAAATTCAGGACGTTCTGATGCTTCCCCCAGATGCAGCAGACTGTGAAGGCAGCATGCAGGTTATGCCTGGCTTCCCAACACTGTCTGGGTGTATTGGTGTTCCTGGAAGTTGTAAATGGTCTCTATCCTACAGTAGCTCTATTTTGAGCCATAATGCAGTTCTTTTCCTAGTAAACAAACTTCCTACTTCTCATCTGTATGTGGATTTGGTAGCATTACAAGTTCTGTGATTCCAGCATAGTTCCTCTCTGGGAAAGATCTCTAGATTTTTGCAGTTATTGTCTCTGGAAGATTCTACTCCCTGTGAGACATGTGTCACCAACACTCATGAGAGGCCCAGGCTGTAAGCAAACATGATCTGTCATTTCTCAGCTCTGTCTAAGCAAGATTTTGGGAGACATTACACTTATAATTCTTGGACCTTAGTTCTTTACTGGCAGCTTTGGCTTTCCAGCTTAGATCAGCTACTTCCCATTAAACTGGAAGGACTTAATAGGAGGAAGAGATGCTCCATCTTTTCTAAGATGTTACTGCCTCTGTGCTAAAGATAAAACAAGGAGGGAGAACGCTGTTTTCTTTTTCCAAGCTGGAACACTCCCACCCTTGTGTCCTCCTTCTCATTAGACTTGGCACCATGATACTGCACATCATTTAGGCTGGAAAAGGCCTCTAAGATCACAAATTCCAACTGCCAACCCAGCACCCTGTTCACCACTAAACCATGTCATCAGGGGGCACATTCACATGTTTTTTTAACGCTTCAGGGATGGTGACCCTATCACTGCCCTGGGCAGCCTGAATTTTAATGACAATTTGCTTATGGGAGTAATTAATCAACTACAAGAAGGGGTGGGCTCTCAGCTCTAATGCAGGACCTCCCTGAGCAATTTTCTTGGAGACGCAGGGATGATGCTGTTGCAAGTGGTTAATCTTTTTCTCTAATTTTCTTAAGTAATGATGAATTATTCTTTTCCACATCTGATATAAGTCAAGAGAATGGTGGGGTGCATAGCTCTGATGCATGCAGGGCTCTGTCTTTACAGCAAAGATCTAATTCCAAAACTTGAGTGCCTGCTGGGAGACAGAGCTCATGGAGCAGGGCCTGTGCATGATGCAGCGCCTGAACTTCATCGGAAGGCTGGCAATGCTCTTTCTGATGACAAATTTTACAAGTAGAACAAAGTTCCCCATATAGTGTGAGGCCATCCTACTGCTGACTGTACAATTATGAATTGTAGATTGTGGAATTATGAAGAAGAGGCTGTGCTGTTATTTGTGAAATGCTAACTGTATCCTACAACAGAGACATTTCTGTAACAAAATCATTGTTTGTTTTCCAGGACTGTTTTTTATTGTGGAGGCTGATATCAAGGAGTTCACTCAGCTGAAATTGGACAAGCGCTTCCACAGCATCCTCAACATCCTGAGGCACTGCCAGAGAGTGAGAGAGGTCCGCAGCTCGGGGCTCGTCCGCTACGTCATCTGCTAGCGAGCTCCCCGTGTCTGCCTGCCCAGGAGAGGACCTGCCCTGTGTTCTTGTCTCAAAGGCAGCAGTGAGGGCCAGGGAGTGGTTTTCAGGCATCTACCCTAAATCAGGAGAGGTGTTGAACTACTGTTTCTTGGTAAATTACAAACCCAGACCAGGAAGGCAACTGGGCACAGGGGCTTAATCACATTTTCAAGTGTCAGCACATGAAAAGTTCTCTGCGTGTTAACACTGCTCATTGCTCCTTGTGTGTTTATGAGTGTTGGAGGTTAGGATTTTTCCTTTTTTTTTTTTCCTCTCAGGGAATTTTTCTCCCATTTGTTACCCAAGAGATGGGAACAATGGATTCTTAAGAGAGACAAAAGAGGGGGGGGAGGAGGGGGTTAGGGTGCAGTTTGCTACCATCCCTTAGCGGAGGGGGTTCCTCTGGGGAAGTGCAGAGATACCTCAAGACTGGGCTGGGGGTCAGGGGCTGGGATAGGCCCTCGCTCGCTCTTGGGATCAGAGGGGAGACAGGTGGGGTTTTGGTGCTGGGCTGTTGCTGCTGTGGGGAGAATTCGCTGCCACTGCAGAGCTCTGTCCTGCACTGCTTCTCCTTGCCATGGGTGAGTCTTTGCTCATAACAGCAGNGGCGCGGGGCAATCACCGCCCCCACCCGGCCGGGAGCCACCAGCGCCCCTGGCGGCCGTGCCCGGAACTGCGCCAAGGGGAAGTGCCCGCGGGGAGGGGCTGGAACTGGTTCGGTTCTGCTCTGCTCTGCTCTCTGCTCTGCTCAGTTCTGCTCTGCTCAGTTCTGCTCTGCTCAGTTCTGCTCTGCTCTGTTCTGCTCTGCTCTGTTGTGTTCTGCTCTGTTCTCTTCTGTTCTGCTCAGTTCTGCTCTGCTCAGTTCTGCTNACTGCGCCAAGGGGAAGTGCCCGCGGGGAGGGGCTGGAACTGGTTCGGTTCTGCTCTGCTCTGCTCTCTGCTCTGCTCAGTTCTGCTCTGCTCAGTTCTGCTCTGCTCAGTTCTGCTCTGCTCTGTTCTGCTCTGCTCTGTTGTGTTCTGCTCTGTTCTCTTCTGTTCTGCTCAGTTCTGCTCTGCTCAGTTCTGCTCTATTCTGTTCTGTTCTGTTCTGCTCCATTCTGCTCTGCTCTGCTCCACTCTGCTCTGTTCTGCTCTGCTCTGTTGTGTTGTGTTCTGCTCTGTTCTCTTCTGTTCTGCTCCGTTCTGCTGCGCTCTGCTCTTCTCTGCTCTGTTCTGTTCTGCTCTGCTCTCTTCCATTCCATTCCGTTCCACTCCATTCTGCTCTGTTCTGTTCTGCTCTGCTCTGTTCTGTTCTGCTCTGTTCTGTTCTGTTCTGCTCTGCTCTGCACCGTTCAGTTCTGCTCTGCTCTGTTCTGTTCCATTCCGTTCCACTCCGTTCTGCTTTGCTCTGTTCTGCTCTGCTCTGCTCTCTTCCATTCCATTCCGTTCCACTCCATTCTGCTCTGCTCTGCACTGTTCAGTCCTGCTCTGCTCTGCTCTGTTCTGTTCTGTTCCATTCCGTTCCACTCTGCTCTGCTCTGCACTGTTCTGCTCTGCTCTGTTTGGTGCTGCTGCCCATGCTGCTGTTCGTTTGCCTTGTTGTCCCTACACATACTGGTAAAGAACTGTTACTTCTTTTCCTACACCTTTGCCTGAAAACCTCATAATTTCAAAGTTATAATAATATGGAGGGAAGGGTTGATATTTCCCAATTTCCTTGGCAGACACCTGTCTTTTAAACCAAGACAATGAGTTGGAGGCTGTGTTTAAGATTCTGTAGCTACTCAAAGGAAGCAATTGATTCTTTCATTTTTTTTCTTTCCAACACAATTTCAAACAAATTTCCAGATTTCTTTTTCTTAATCTTTCTTCTTATTCTAATTGTCTGTTTTGGAGTTTTCTGTATCACTTGAACAGGAAGATCTGAGGTGGTCCAAAGACTTCTAGACTGATGATTGGTAATTCTATTAGTCATGTGCTTTTCCAACTTCATCATGCAGCCAGATTTTTCCCTTTGATTCTCAAACTGGCCTGAAACAGTAGGGGTTTGAAGTGAAAACATTCACATTCATAATGAAAATTCAGGTCAAACTTGTCCTGCTTTTGTTATAAAAGTCTTTATTACAGCTTTTGTTATAAAAGCTTGTTTTCAAATGACTTAGTGTCTTAGTTTGAAAGACAGGTTTGCTAAGGAAGGCAGAAACCTCCCTTGGAATAGAAAATGCAACTCCCTCTCCTTCGAATTATTATTATTTTGAAATCAAGGGCTTTCAAGCAGAGATATGGGAAATGGGAATAACAGTTCTTTACTAATGATTATATAAACACATATATAAAACAAGGCAAACAAACAGCAGTAACCCTGGTGGTGATACCAAACAGCAGAGTCCGGTGCAGCCTCTCTGGGCTGTCAGGCAGCGATGTTCCCCCGCGGCTGCAGGGGGCGCTCCGGAGCGAGCTCGGCCCTCACAGGTAATGGCGGAGGCAGAGAGTAAACTCACAAACCCCTGGGGCAGCGGGGAAGGACCCTCGGGGACAGGAGGCTGGAGCAGGAGCGATGGATCCAAATCCCAGGCTGTAGATTGATGTAAATGAAGAGAGCAGGGAAAACAATCCCTTCTTCAAGGCCTTTATTAAGGATCAGCTCTGGGAGGGGGGCTCGTGGGGTCGCGTCGCGCCGGCCGCCACTGCTCCTGTTCTCGGCGTGGAGGAGGAGGCGTCTCGC
>VZTN01031554.1:151623-171588 GCA_013400515.1 Erpornis zantholeuca | reverse complement strand
TCACTTCCCCTCAGGCGGCTTGTCGGGAGCAGTGGGGGGGGCGGCACCGCCGATGCGGGAAGGGTGTTGGGACCAACTAATATATGTAATTGGGGTAAGTAATTAGGGAAAATGGGGGTTTACATTGGTGGTGTGGGCCCCTAACACAAGCGGGGATAACCGGGTACACAGCAGAACACTTTAACTTAAAATAAACGGCATGAAATAGAATCGGGGGAGAACTTAAACTACAACAATCACAAGAACAAGTAGGCTTAATTAACAAGGGGAGATCGGGGTACATCAAAGGTGACTAACAAAAACAAGGGTACAGTGAATGGGTGGGGTGCTTAACGAGGGTGATTAACTTGGACAATAGACTTTGATTAAAACGGTAAACAAGGCAACTCGGGTAGGCAAACAGCAAGGTTAACAGGAAAAAAAACCTCATAACTTTGTTCATAACAAAGATGAGATGTATCCAACTCCGGAGCTGCAGCGGGGTCTCAGGAGGTCTCAGCAGGCAGGGCGCCGGAGCTACAGTGTAGCAGAAAACGGCAGCGGCAGGAAAAGCCGAAACCGAAGCAGGAGTGATGGCTGCGCCAGAAAATGGCTGAAGCAGTGAAGGCGACCAGAGCAGCACAGGACTGGCAGAAAGAGCAGAGGAGCGGCAGAGCAGAGCAGCCTCTCTCTCCTTGAGATGCCAGCGAAAAAAAAACTACAGCCAGGCTGTATCTCGCTCCCTTTTGCCAGTTCCAGCCCCGCCCAGTTCTAGTTTTTTGCTTAATGAGAACAGCTCTAGGCAAAAAGGAGGGCCGGGCCCTTCTTTGTGGTCATGTCCCTTTGTTTCTCTTAAGTACCTAGCTATTTGTTTTCTAGCAACTAAATGTGGGGGAAAATTCCTTTAAGAGAGGAGAGGGGAAACAAAAAAAGAAAGAATGGGCAGCTTCTCAAACTCCAACACTTAGTAGTGTAGTAAGGTTCAGAGTAGATCTATTGTGATAAATATAAACTCTGCAAGTAATAAAAACAGTTTTGATAAGAAAAGCTGTGTTCCTTTACTTTCATGAGCCTATATCTGCTGTTATCCTAATATCTCATCTAAAATGCCTCCCCCTGTACCCTGCCATAATTAGCATGAACTTTAATGTGCAAAATACCCCAAATGTTCTTTGAACTTTGTCAATAAAGCAATTCTGCTGATTCCTTTTGTGTGTGTGTGTGTGGTGGTTGCATTTTGGGGGTTTGTTTTTTGGTCTTTTGCTCCAGAATGTTAAGATCGAAGCTGAAGTCTGTACTCTGCATTGTACTGGAATACATTTGAGGACTCTAGAGATTGTCTTTTGCTTCTGATGGGTATTAAAAACCAAGACCATATAGTATACAACATAACCCTGCTTTTGCTTACTCACTGTACAGTCCTGTCTGGTTTTTTTCTCTTCAGATGTTGCTAAACAGGTTTTTTTATTTTTATTTTCTTAGTACTTATTTTGGTCTCAGCAAGCTCCATTGCTGCATGAATTTTTTTTCCTCCTTTTCGTGTTTTGTTGTGGGGATTGCAGTTTTTGCTTAATTAGATGTTGGTTAACAGCTTTTGGTCTGTTACTATGGAGTTTTTAATTTTCTAAACTATTTTCCCTCAGGCAGATTCTCACAAATGTGCTCATAATTTTAATTCCCTGTCCTAACATTATGTTTTCCTTCTCCCAAGGAGCTCTCCCCATGGACTGTGGTCACCTACTGTGCCCTTCCTCTTTTCTTCCTCCGAAAGCTCTCGCCAACCTGGGAGCTGGAAAAGAGCAATTCCTTGGTGTCCCGGGGGTTCGGCAAGCACCTGGAAAAGAGCAATTCCTTGGTGTCCCGGGGGTTCGGCAAGCACCTGGAAAAGAGCAATTCCTTGGTGTCCCGGGGGTTCGGCAAGCACCTGCCTCCTGTCTTGGATGAGCTTTTCGGTATTGCCAAAGCGTTTTGGGGACAAAACGCTCACCTCTAGGAGCTGCCTCCAAAAGTGGCTATTTTCTGCAGGATGTGATGTGCACAGATTTCTGCCTGGCCAGCGCTCCCCGTCTCGCTGGCCAGCGGACCGTCCCTAGCCCTGGGTACCAGCCCGGGCTGAGACAGCCCTGCCAGATGGTTCGGGTTTAAACCCCTCCGGAGCCCATGTGCAGCCTCCCCGCTCTCCCTCACACCCTGCCAGCCTCGCTGGTGTCAGCTTCTGAAAACAAGGGAACGGAACTGAGGCAACACAAATCTAATTGCCTGGTGTGCGCGAAGGGAGCTGTAATCTTCCCACAGCCTTAATCCTTTCTCCTCAGTTTGTGGTTTCACCCCCGCGGCTCTCTGCCCCCCGGACGGACGGCGGTGGCTGTGAAGAACAGGAGGGGTGGTTGATGAATATGTATTCGGTGAGCGAAGTTGCCTCCTGGGCTGGTCTAGATAAACAGGGAGCCGGCAGTGCCGGCGATAATCTGATGTGGTAAATGTCTGGGGCAGAGATGAAGGAAGGGTCTGTTAAATTCTGCCTTGATGGTCAGAAATCAAACCGAGTCCTGTGCAGGGTGTGGGGGCTGGAGGAGCGGGGAGATGCTGTGTGACAGGGAGACAGCAGCACTGCCCGGCCGGAACAGGGCTGGTGAGCGGCTGGGCTGCGCTGCTTGCCACCAGAAAGGCACCACACAGACCCGGTCCCACAAAAGAGACCCATGCACACCTCCAAAAAGTTGAGACAAAACCAAGTTGCTTTTTAAAATGCTCTTCGTTCCTGCTGTTTTCCTGTCGGTTAAAAAAAAATAAAAAAGAATAGAACAATCTTTTTGTTCTCCTTAACTCCTCTTTTGAAGAGGCACTAATGGAAATAATTATCTGCAGAAATCAATGCTCGGAGCAGCTCGTACCCCTGAGTATTTGGTGCTGTGTGTTGTTTCAGGAGGCAGCGATTTCCATCTGTGACAGCACATGTTGCCTTTCATAGTGCCCACGAGGAGGAAAAGGAGCATTTCATGTCATTCATGGATCTTTGCTTGTAGGGAGCTGATACTGAGCAGAGCTGGCAAGAACTGTGTGAGGAAAAACCTTCGGTAAAGAAGGTGGTTGATACCGAGGACTATGACAGAGGAGCCTCTGAGCTGGAAAAGGTTCCTACCCCATACAAGGTTTTATCGAATCATTCTCTTAATTAAAAAAGAAAAAATTAAAATGTGTAAAACCTTTTGTCTAGGATGGTGCATGCTGTGCCTTGTGGGACTGAACAATCCAGACAAACCACAGAGATCTGCTTGCCTTCCCCTGCATGCAAAATTTGGAATCCATGTGTGTCACAACCAGGATAATATACAGTTAAGCAGTTGCAAAGTTTAATACCTCATAATTAGGCTAATAATTTTCCACAGTAAGGTACAAAAACAATGGTGCTTGCTTATTAAGCAGTTGATTTTAATTTTTTTTTAACCTAACTTCTGTGTCACACGGACCTTCCTAGGAATTGGGATGCAATTAAAATGCAGGAAAACTTGTTCAAACAAAACAGCTTTAAACACACTGGGGTTTATGTATAGGCAGAGGCACCTTAACATTTTATATGTACAGACAGAAACATGAAAGTTTATTTCTATGTGTTGCTTTCAAAGCTGAATAAAATTCAGAATTTTTGAAAGCTGGGATCGAAATCGATTAAGTGTATTTGTATTTCGATATATATTGGGTTCTAGTCTCAGTCTCCTGGGATGGAGAATTGCACAAGGATAATTGGTTTTCCCACTTCCTCAATCCTTCATGAACTTACTGAATCCAGATAAATCAGTGGAATATCATGGTCCTGAATAGCAGCACAATTTTTTTGTCTGTTTCAGTTCAGTAGTGTGTCTTATTTAATTGATGTGAGACTGGTAAGTGATGATGAGTCCAGGCCTTTTCATCACTTTGTGAGCTGAAGCTGCTTGGAGTTTCCTGGCATTATTTTAAGGCTGTTTCATGCTTAGTAGAAGTTTTGTGGATTGGTCCAAATCCAAGGTTTGCCTTGTTCTTCTCTTTTTTATTTTCCTTTTTCCCAAACTTAAGGAGGAAATAATTCCCGGGAGAAGCTCAGCTCCCGTTCCCACCTCCTTTCGCTTATCCCTGCTGATGCAGCTCCTCTTGCCCTGTGTCGAGCAGCAGCATTTCAGTCATGAGCTAATGTCTTGCGCTTGATATTTATGCAGCAGCTGAGAAACCTAAATAATTAAATTTCCCTGTGGCCCGAGCAGGAGTTGGATGAGCTGCGTCGTCGATGTGAGCTGCGCTGCCTTGTAGGATTTGCTGGCGTAGTGGTCGCTACCTGTGTGCTCATTCCTTAATAGAAACTGCCCCACCAATTATAAATAATTCAGCTGTGGCTCAGCACGTCAGGTTAACCTTTGGGGACACGCTGAGGCTGCTGCTACGTGCAACCTTTGTTCTTAAAGCAGCAAAATTTTTCTTTCTGAGTAGGGAGAGACATACACCTTCCATCTGGAGGGCTGGGACTGTGTGTGAGTTAGTCGTTGTGCAGGTCTGAGATTTATTCAAACCATTCAGATGTTTAATTTAATAATCCATATTATCCTAGTTGTTTTAGTAGCCTGGTTTTCTGTGATGCTTCCAGCTGCGTCACAGGTATGCAGGGATGTCAGGAAGGCTGAGAGTTGCTCCAATACCCACTGTGGGAGCATAAGAGTGCTAAATCCCTGTCTAGTTACTCATGGATTATATCTGGGCATCCTTTTCTTCTCAGTTACAAGCAGATGCAATGAATTATCCAGATGTTCAAGGTGCTGTGTTGGCAAAATTTGTTAAAATCCAGTACTCAGACATCCCTGCTTCCCTACCTCAGGCATCTAACACTGCCTCCCCTTCTCCTCATGCCACGTCCTGGGATGATGGCAGGCAGAGGTTCCCATGGGAAAGAGAAACTGCAGGCTGGCAATGAGTCACTTCACAGGTTGGGAATGGGCTGGGCAGCAGTGGTAGGTCACAGCAGACCACAGATTAAAGCAGGAATCCGTTCGCGTGGCTATTGCAAAGTAAGCCAGTAAATACAGATAAAATCTGGGTCCACCAAACTGTTAGAAATGGAAAGCAGTCAGTCAGCCTCCTGGTTAGAGGACTAGCCTTGGACTCTCTCTGTGAGGTCCTGGCTGCCTGGTAGGAGAAATTAAAAAGAAGCCATAAGATGGAAGTGAGGATGGCTAGAAAGGGATAAAAAGGAAAAGTAAGGAATCTGGTTTATTTGGTGTAGAGAGAGATGCAGAACCCTTAACAGTGGGTTCAGGTCTACCCTCATTCACCTTGAAGGTAATAAAACACGGGAAGGTGTGAATGCAGAGGAATGATGCTCGGAGCTGGCCGTGCTCTAGGTTGCACCAAGCCTGCAGCAGGACCTCAAAGAATTCATCATCCATCCTCTCAGACATGTAAATTCAGAGTCTGCTAGTTCAGGCTAATTGTTCCTTGAATGGGCTTGTTCCTGCCTTGCAGTGGCAGCAGCATTCCGGACGTCCTGCCCTTCCCTCTGCGAGATCTGGGGAATAATTGCAAAGGGAGAAAAAGGCCCATTAACCTTTACCGTCTGTCTTTTCTTGCTGCAATCCAGTTGGTGTTTGTCTTGATGACGATAATTACACAGAAGTATGTAATTGCAAGACAAATGTTTAATTAAGAGCAGGTTTGTTGCTAGTCTCTTGCCTGCTTCCATCTGGGAAGAGTGTGCTTGTGCTGGTCGTCTTGGCAGCCTGGATCGAAGGTCTGACGAGCCTGTTCTGCACCCTTGCTAAAGAGGAAGGAAATAAATGAAATTAAAGCATTAATGGGACCCTTCATTCCCTGCTGCTGCCATGAGAGTTTCTAATTTCTGTATAATACTTTGCTCGAGACTCACATCTTTTGATGACACCCATGGTGGATAAACCAGGTTCATTTTATTAAAATAATTCAGGATGGTGTGTCCTGCCCAGTCAGAGCTTCAGGAAAGCTTGTTAGGAAAACTGCTTTTCTAGATGCTGCAGTTATCTGCTTTCAGATGAGCTTAAATCAAAATTACATTTTCTAGCTCTTTAGCAGTGCCCAGTAATGTATTCCTGCAATATCCTAGGAGTCAGAAGGCTTTTAAACCCCCCCAAAAAAAACCTTGGGTTGAGAAGGTTACTTGTTTAAGCATGTCTGAATAAATGGGTTGTAAATTCTGAGCCTGTGCTGCCTCTTGGGAAAGCTCACGAACATGAAGGTGGCCCTGTAACCTGACTGCACAAAGAAATGGCATTAAAAATATTCCTGCTCTCAACACTCCTCGGTGCAGAGCATGTCTGGGGCAGAGCTGCCTCCCTGCCTTACACTAACAGCAGTGAGCATCAGCTGCTGAAATAATTTAAATATGTTTTCCCTCTGGGAATTCGCACTGATCTTAATAGAGTTTTTAATTAAGTAATGTGCTGACTGTCACAAGCTGGAAATACATTGGGGTTTCTGTTTATTCTTTGCAGCAGCGTTTCCTTCTGGTTGTCGCTCTGTTCCTTGAGGAGAGGAAGGCTCGGGGACTGCTTCCCGCTGGGAAACAGCCCCGGGAGCTGCCCAGAAGCTGCACCCAGAGCCTGGGAGACGGGAATACCCACACGAGCAGCTGGGGAAGTGCTGGCCCTGCGGTGAATTCCCGGAGGGTCCTGTCACAGGAGACATCTCCTGGCGAGCCAGCCCCACCGAGCCCCCCACTTCTCCCCTCCAAGCAACAGGGAAATTGGGGAAAGGCTTGGTGTTTCAGCGTTACTTTCCCCGGCTGATAAGGCAGCGGTCTCGCCGATGGTTTAACACGCAGCGAGCACAAACGCAGCGAGCCTGGCCCCGCTCGCTGCCGGGCGCGGATGCTCCGGGGCTGAGGCTGGGAGGTGCCATGGCAACACCGCAGGCAGGAGCTGGTTGGGTATGGATGTTCGCGCACACGCCAATTAAAATTTAAACAGCCTCTGATGCAGGAGCGAGCCCGCGGGGCGGGACCCCCGATGATGAATAAAATATAGGAGCATTGGAGGGATGTCTGTGCCGGTGGGCACAGCTCCACGGCTCCCCCGGCCCTGCCCGGCCCCATGGCTGCTTGTCCTTCCCTCCCTGTCTGGAGGTTTGAGGTGCTTCGGCAGCTCCATCACCTGCCGTGATGTGCTCGTGGGGCTTCTGCCTGTGTGGCAAGGAGCCGAGCTCTCTGTCAAGCTCCTGTGCCGGACACGCAGCAGTTCCCACCCCCAAACTGTCACAAATTACTGGAAGTCACTGATATTTTGTGTTTCAGTAGGAACCAGGAGGTGTTGGTTCTCTTGTGATTATGCCTCATTGTCCTGAGGGTTCCTAAGCATGGGTTAGAAGAATTATCCTTGTTGTACAAAAGGAAGATGAGTTGTTAAGGCATTTAAGTACTTCCCAAGGCCACACCATGAGCTGGGGGTTAAGGCTGCACACAAAGTGCTTCACCCCTGGCTGCCACCTCCCCACACTCCCCCGAGCTCCAGCCTTGCAAATCCCTGTCTGAGGCGTGATGCTTTTTGCCCACGGACTTGACAAGCTCCACATTAAAACCACTTGGCTTCACCTTTGCCCCTTCAGCTCAGGAGGTCCTCATGTTTCTGCCCTAATAGGAAGAAACCTTTCCCAATATCCAGCTTAAATCTGGCCATGGCTGAGAAAAACCCCTTGTCCTTGTGAGCCTTGGAGGCTGCCTAGTGCAAGCTCTGGCCCTGCATTTCTCCCTCTTCTCTAAGCCAGACCTGAGCTCCTTCCTTGTCCAGGTGTTTCCTCAGACAGGGATGCTGCTGCCAGGAATTGGCAGGAATCTGCCTTCCCACTTTGCTCTGTGGGATTTGGTGCTCTCATTTGAAGGGCCCAACATTACAAGCTCTCCTCATGGTCACGGACACCAGGCTGGAAGTGGTGAATTTTCCACCAGCGTCGCTCCATTTCCTGTGGTTTGCATCTTTTTATTTGGGTCCTTATCTGAGCACACAGATTGTGCATTTTCTGTGATTTGGGGTTTTTCTCCATGTTTGTACAGTTCCTCTGGTTCTTTTTTGATTGCAGCTCTGAGGTGTCTGTGCCTGGAAGTGGGGAAGAAATGGGAAGCAGGTGAAAAATGGGAAATTTCACCATCTCTGTAGCTCCTTGCCTCCAAACCCCATGCAGATGCTGCTGCAGGAGTTCTTCCCTGTGTGTAGCCATGTTCCTCTGTATTTCTCCCACCTGAGCTCCTCACTCCCTTGGATGTTGTTTTTCAGCCCCCAAATCAGATTTTTACAAGCCTTGGGAAGATCTCCTGGAAACAGAGCACAGGAGAGACACACTGCAAAATATTATCAGAAGCCTCGGAAAACAGCAAAACAGACTTTCTTTTAAAAGCTGGAAGCACGCAGTGCAGAGGTGGGGGTGGGATGCAAACCTGCAGAGCTTTGTAGAGCCAACTTTTGGAGCAGATCAAGCTTAAAGTGCAGGTTTTGGGAGGCTTTGCTCAGCTCAGCACAGCCGCGAGCTCTTTTGATGCTGGGTTCAGTCTTTGCATTCATCTGCCTTCAGTGGGGGTATTTTCATCCAGTCAAAGCTGAAATCCCAGCTTTTTGGCAGAATGGGAAGAAGGCAGGCTGCCTTGCATGAAGGATGGGGAGCCCATGCAGGGAATTCTTGCTTTGGTGGCTGGGGAAGACAATTCCTACTTTTTTCCTCCTCTACAAAGTGCCGCTGCGAGGCACAAAGAACACAGAGGGAGGTGAGAAAGGGATGATAAAATGGCTCGAGCAGCACTTCTTATCATTTGCGTTCCCGTGGTTTGATTCCCTATCACCTAACCCCGGTGTGGGGTGACACAAAGATCTTCCCACTTTGCTCTGTGGGATTTGGTGCTCTCATTTGTAGGGCCAAACATTACAAGCCCTGGTATCCTCATGGTCATGGACACAAGGCTGGAAGTGGTGAATTTTCCACCAGCGTTGCTCCGTTACCTGTGTTTTGCATGTTTTTATTTGGGTCCCTAGATCTAGCAAACGTTTTGTCATCCCAAAAGCAGTGAGGAAAGGGGCTGAAGCCCTGCCTCCTCTCTGCACCCACATCTGGGGGATGAGGCCTGGCAGGGGACCTGGGCAGTGGTGGCCGTGGTGGCCGCAGGGAGGGTTCTGGCACAGATGGTGAATTCTAATTCAGTCCTGTGTCTGACCTCAGAGGCAGGCGAGTCAACCCCAGCAACCACAAAAAGGGTGCTTAGAAATCTCCAGCTGAACCACTTCATTTAAAAATATGCACAAAGCTGCACCCCGGTCCAGGCACTGAAGGGTCCTTCTTGCTTGGGGTGGCCACCAAACCTTCTGTGCTCTGACCCTTGAGTGTGTCCTGGGCCTCCAGGCCCTTCGTCCCTCCTGTTTTCTGGCTTCCCACATGTGCCCACAGAAACCATTGGAAACCTGATCTGTGTTTTCAGGAGTCTTCTTTATTCTCCTAAAGCCTTAATTAATTTTCTCTGTCTGTTCTTGCTGGGCCTAACATCACTCGAATGGCTCACTTACATGAATTAGCTTGATTAATGGCAGCACCCAGACACAGAGCTCCTCAGCCTGCTCACCCTTTCCATGGGAGCATTTCCAATCTCTTATTCTCCTTTGCCAAGGCCAAGCTTTAGTCTCAGCTGGTGGGAGCAGCAACCCACAAACACGCAGAGAACATACAAATCGAGTTCCTCAGATGAGACAGAATTTCCCTGGCTGAAAACATCGAATTAAGGATTAATCTGTTGCACATTAAAAAACGCTGCAGTGCCTTCCTGCTCCTCAGGCCTTGGCATTGGTACTGTGCCCTTTAGTGACAGCCACGCTGAGGTGCTCAGGGT
Source organism: Erpornis zantholeuca (assembly GCA_013400515.1). Taxonomy (NCBI): domain Eukaryota; kingdom Metazoa; phylum Chordata; class Aves; order Passeriformes; family Timaliidae; genus Erpornis; species Erpornis zantholeuca. Next base: position 161,750 of record VZTN01031554.1, on the reverse strand, counting down.
CTTCTGCAGGCTGTCCTGCCTCTTCCACCACCAGCTGCCCAGGCTCCACCTGCTGTCCAAGGACTGGCTTTGGCAGAAACCCTCACAGCTGGAGTCTCCTCCAGCCCAAAGGCTCTGGCTGGCACCAGTGGCCCAGCTGGTTATGCTGGTTTGTCCTTCAGCTGGAAACATCTTGAAAGCTTGGGAGGACCAGAGAGGTGAAACCAGCACTCCCAGGGCTTGGAGCCACAGGCTGAGAGCATAGCCCCACATCAGCTTTGCCCCAGGAGACAGAGCCACAGGCTGAGGGCACAGCCCCACATCAGCTTTGCCCCAGGACAGTGGCACTGTATCTGCAGACAGGAAAGGAGAGGCTGGTAGGGACTTCCCAGGTGTCCCACACAGCAGGACCATTCCTGCAACCACCAGTGGGGACATATGAGGCTTGCTGGCTTGTTCCAGGTATGAAAGCAGTGGCTGGAGCCACCAGAAGACAGCAGGAGATGTGAGCAGGGCAGTGAGCAGTTGCCTCCACGTCCCTTTTTGGACAACTCCTCCACAGGGCCTGTGAGCAGGAGGTGACTGGAACAGCTGGGGACCCTCAGCCCAACCCTGCCCCGTGTACCATGCCTGATTTTGGGGCTCAAGCCCCCAGTGATGACCAGGGCTTGCCAGCCTTGCCCAGGCCCACGTGGCTAGTGGGGAAGGGCAGGCTCTCAGCTCGGTCATCATTAGCACCCCATCAGCAGCCAAATCTTCGTGTCACTCCTGCCAGGTGCCAGCAATCCACAGCATCACTGCTCACATCCCATCCTGGGGCTGCTGGATGTCCTGGAAGAGCAAGAACGCCTAAGGTTCGTAAATGTTCGTGGTTGAAAGGAACAAAATCAGAAAGTTCACAAAAACTTCTGATGTTTTACTAGTAAATCACATACTTGGCATGGAAATTGTTGTGTTAGTCCCTGGTCTCCCAGTGTAAGCACACAGTTGTGGGATTTGGGGTTGGATGTAAGCTATTCCCATGTTGTCAGCTGGGGGTAGAAGAGAGCAGCTCTGCATCGTTGCCTGCCTTGCCCTTGTGAACCCTCAGCTAAGAACCTCTGGAAAAGGCACAGTAGTATTAATTAAAAGCTCATTTCCCAAACTACCTTGGGCATTATCTCAAACGTTCTCCCCACGAGACATTTGGATGCTGTTTACAGTGTTGGGCTGGGAGGCTTCTCTGCAGGGAGGCTGTTGCCTGTGCCAGCTCCTTGACCCCTTGGCATCCCCAGCTTTGGAGTGTTTGGTGTCGAGCTGTGAATTCCCCCCTGTCAAAAGGCTAATGCAGATGGACAGTGCTCAGCTTCAGTGTGCCTTGGGATCAGAGAGGTTGGACAACTTCCATCGCTCCCAAAACAGGTTCTTAAGCTTCAAACCACAGTTTGCCATTAGAACAGCAGTGCAGGGAAATGGCCAGTCTTGGGGGAGTTAAAAAAAAAATTATCTGGCTGTGCAGTTGGTGATTTCTGACGCTGGAACACTCCCAAGGCGTTGGATCTGAAGCACAGAGGGCCAGAGGATGCCTCATCTTGGCTGTTCTGGGAGGAGATAGCATCTCCTGGCACATGCAGTGCAGCCTGCCCAGAACAGGCTGCTGAAGGTCACTGGAGAGCTCCGCTTGCACATGTTCAGGCAGCTCCTCCACTGCTGCCATCCGTCAGCCCCTCTGCCCCAGCCCGGCCCCTCAGATACCCACTGAGGCTGGTGCAAAGACATCCTGCTTAATTGGGACCTCAGGGAGGCAGTTCCCATTCTGAAGCAGGCTCTGTTTTAATTAATGGACAACATAATTATGAATAAATAGGAAGACCATGACTAACTCCCATTTTTATTTCTCTTCTGCTTCCCATGCTTCTTCCAGAGAATTTGGAGCAACGCCCCATGAAAGTCCATGCAAAGGACAGCCTGGCTGCTTGTTTTCTGCAGGCTCAGTCCTGCAAACAATCAGGAATGCAAATGCTGGGAGCTGGTAAAGCAGGAGAATACCCAGGTGAGCTGTTCCTGGGATAGCTTCTTTGTTAAAGGTCAGCTAGGATCCAGGTATTGCAAGGGATTTATTGCAAAGGGTGGGGGAACAGCAGTTTTGAGGTGGTGCTGTTTGATCTGGACATCATCTGCATCTGACACATTGGGGACAGCCATGGCAAAAGGCCTCTGCCTTTAGAATGAAAAACATCAATTTTGAAATAATGCCATCCATTTCCCTTGTGGTTGGAATTCTGCAGTGGGCACAGCAGGGAGTGCAGCTGATCTGGGCACCTGTACCCAGAACTGCAGACCCATGTGGTGCCTGCCCTCTCCCTGTCCCTCACAGCTCCAGCATCCAGGGCTAAACCAGGAACTCTGGGGGCTTTGAGCAGGCAGAGACTGTGCTTTTAATTAGAACCTTTATTAATGAGCGAGGTGCCAGGCTGAAGGGTTTGTGTGGCGAGTGGGGAAGGGTGCAGGGTGAGGGAGGGGTTGCTGTGGTGTGAGGAAGCTCGTCCCTCTCAGGCACGCTGGTGCCAGCCCTAACTGCTCATGGCACCGTCTCTGGGCTGGGACAGTGGCAACATCCAGGCTCTCCAGGGCCATCCCTGGAGCTCCCAGCACATGGAGCTGGGAACTGTCACCTCAGGGGTGTTCTGCCTCTGCTCCCGAGCGTTCTGAGTGCGTAAAGGCTGGTGACAGTGCACGTAAAAAATAACAGCAGGAGGTGAAAATCTATGTGGAATGTGGGTGGGCAGAGAATAGCTGCTCTAGCGGCTTCCCCCAGTGCCAGGAAGTTGTGACAAGCTCCTTCCCAAGGATTTACAAAGGTGGCTGCCTACGACGTGAGAGAGACTTCATCCTTTTTCCTCGCCTTGGCAGTTTTAGGTCAGTCTAATAGAAGAGAAGGAAAAGGAAACCTTCAAGGAAGTTGATACTAAATTGATGACATTTTGGGAAATCAAAAGCTCTGCTCTAGAATGGTTTTGCTGCCAGTGAGGTGTAAGGAGCAGGCTGGGATCCCTTGCAGCTGGTGAGGGGCAGTGCTCACCACTCTCGCCCTGGCTTGGTGGTGGGTGGGTGCTCTGATACCATCACTAAATCAAACGTGATGTGGGAAAGTGGAGGGAGAAGTGAACTAGCTGTTGTTGCAGGGTGCTGGGAGGCCTGGGTGCAGCTGTGGAACCGGGAGGAGGGCCGCAGGGACAGGCTGTGCCGGCACAAAGCGTGAACAAGAATTTGCAATGAATAAGAAGTGCATGGGTTGTGCTGTGACACCCCTTTCCCCACACAGAGCCAGGGCCAGGAGCTCCGTGTCTGGACACCACACCTGCTCACCACTCCATTGTTCTTCACAGCAACTGCTCTGTGCTGTCCTCTGCCACAGCCTCCAGCCCTGGGTGTGCTGCTGCTCTGGAGTGTCTCCTGGCCTCCCCGCTCCATGTAGCTCTCTGTTCCTCGCAGAGCGCTGGAGGAGCCGGCAGGGCTGAGGGTCATTCTTCACTCGTGCCCGGCAGATTTTGTGCGCTGGCATTTCCTCCTCTAAGCACTCCCATTTCCAAGAGGCGGACTTTGTTAGGAGCTGTTTCCCTAGAGGACAGCTGATGCCTTAGGTTTTAACTTGTACATTTTTCAGATTCTGTACTGCTAGTGTAACTGTAGCTTGCTAGGTGCTGTGATGCTGTTCTCTTGTGCTGTTCTCTGTGTGAAGATAGACATAACAAAACCTCTAACTTGCCCTCCAAGGACATCCCGAAACAAGAACTGTAAACCATCATCTTGGGAAGAGGGGGCAGGCTTGGGGGGAGTCACATCATTTGCTGGATTCTGGTTAGTGAATTGATATTGTTATAAAAGTGTGAAGCACTTGTGACCAGGGACGCCCATTTTGGGATCCACTGAGGTAACCACTTTAAGGCATCACAGCCCAGAGGAGTGCCTTGGCTCGTGTCCTGGTGTCCAGCAGTGCTCTGAGCCCAGAGCCAGCCTCTCCCCGCTGCTGTGGGCAGGGCAGGGGGGCCCTCATGGACTGCCAGCTTTGCTGCACCAGCCCCAAGCTGAGCCAGGCCTGCAGCAGCAGCTCAGCCCTTCTGAGAGACACAGCTCACACCTGTCCTCGGTGCTCTAAAGGTGAGGAAACAGAGGAAGGCGTGATGCCTGCCCCGAAGGCGGGGTTTGGTGGCGATGGCCTCGGTCCCGTGGGACAGGGAAGGGGGCTGGCAGCACCACGAGCTGATGGGTGCAGGAGTGGGGCTGCTTCACTCCATGCACAGGGCCCCATCAGCCAGGATTCACCTGCACAGCCGCTTTGTAGACACCGACATTTAAGTATCAATCTGATTTATAACGTGTAGGGGAGAAATCAGAGTGTGCATGAAAGATTGAACAGTGCACGTGGCGAGTCAGAACGGTTTTATTTCCCTGGATGGACACTCACAGCATTTTCCTGTTCAGCTGTTTTTAATTTCCACTTTATTCTTCTATATTAGTGCTACTCTGGGGCCGTTGATCACACATTGCTGTCACACATTCCCCTGGAGAATTCCTCTTTTCCTGATGGCAGCAGTGCAAAGGCAGAGCAGTTTCAGAGGAAACTGAAACTAACCCAGGGCTAATGCAACTGTGCCACTCAGGTGGAGCTTTACACTGATGTGAAACCCCCCCAAGCTGTGCCAGAGCTCTGCTGAGCAATGCACCTCTGAGTAACAGGTGGGTCAGAAAAGGTATATGCATTTATTAAATGGCATTTTTGTTCTGTGTGCTAGAAATATGCTGACCTTTGTGGAGGCTTGAATGTGAAACCTGGGCATGGGAGGCTCGCTCTGGTCCAGCCATCCATCAGCCTCTCCTTTGGTATTCTTGTACGTCCTTTTCCTGCGTGAAAGGTTAGGAAGTCAAAAGAGCTCTTTAAATATTTCACATTGTCCTTTTTTCCCAGCCTCTGTTTAGAGAGCTGCTCACTCAGAGCAGTTTGAGGTTGAGGCAATGACTGAGGCAAGTGCTGTGCCCGGCTCTCTGCGTAGTTCTGTGTGGCAGCCGGGCTGAAATCAAAGTATCACAGAATCGTTTGGGTTGGAAAGGCCCTCAGGCCACAGAGTCCAACCCTGCCCCCAGCACTGCCAACAACCACTAACACATGTCCCCAAGTGCCACATCCACATGGGTTTTAAACCCTCCCAGGGATGGGGACTCCAGTATGGGCAGCTGTGCCAGGGCTGGACAAACCTTTCCATGGAGGAATATTTCCCAGTGTCTGCCCTGAGCCTCCCCTGGCCCAGCCTGAGGCTGTTCCCTCTCCTCCTGTCCCTGTTCCCTGCGAGCAGAGCCTGACCCCCCCCGGCTGCCCCCTCCTGTCAGGGACTTGTGCAGAGCCACAAGGTTCCCCCTGAGCCTCCTTTTCTCCAGCCTGAGCTCCTTTCCCAGCTCCCTCAGCTGCTCCTGGGGCTCCAGCCCCTTCCCAGCTCCGTTCCCTGCCCTGGACACACTCCAGCCCCTCGGTGTCTCTCCTAAAGTGGGGGGTGGGCAGGGGCTGTTTGGGGCCTTCCAACCCAGTTGCACAGAACAAGAGTGACCTCAGGAGAGGAAGGGGAGGGAGGTGATCTCAGGGTGTGTTTGCTGCCCAAAAGGGCCTGTCTGGACAACCACTCCACAGACCATCTCAGTGCTGACACGGGGTCCAGCCTAGACAGGGTGGTTCTCCATGGGCTCCCATCTGTCCTGGCCCCAGGTCCCCCACAGCTCCCTTTGCTCCGCCGTGTGCCGCTCCCAGAAAGCTGGGATTTGTTTACTATGCACCAATTTATTTCATTTTCAGTTTAAAGTATAAAAAGTACGTGGGTTACAGCAACATAATTTGCAGCCTGCTGATTAATAATACAGCTGACGGAACAAAATTGGGCTGCGAGCTTGAAGTGCTGAGGAAAGCTAAAACCGAGTGAGCAGTGTGTGGATGTGGGGTAGCCGCCTGCAGCTGGGAGAGGACGCTGCCGAGACCAGAAACGCTGCTTTCTTTTTCAGCTGCCTCACACACAAAACCTGGCTCTTACACCCCCCTCACCCTACCCCACCATACACCCCTTCCATCCTTGGAGACGGTCAGCACTAAACTGGAAAACTCTGGGAAGGTGATCCAAGGAGAGAAATTTCTAGGGGTTCCCCATCAATGTAGAGAGAAGGCAACTTGCACAGCATTGATCTATAATGTGTTTTTTTCCCCCAAGGGTACTGAGATGCTTCTTAGCAGCCAGACCTCTGGAAATGTGGCCCCTTTCATACCAGTTCTTCATTTTATAGAATTCGTTATCAAGAAAAGAGTCTTTATTCCCTGCCTGCTGTGTCTGTGAAAGCATTCGTGATCTATCCCAGGGTGTGCTGCTGCAGGTGGGACCAGCTCTGCACCGTGTTCCCGAGGGCTGATAAAGCACCAGGGATGTGTCACGGGCGTGGAGGAGGAGGATGTGCTGAGTGTGCTGTAGCCCGTGGGAAGCGACAGTGCCAGGCTGACTGGTGTCACTTCACTGGTGTCAGCACGCCCAGATCTGGCAGGGGATGTCTGAAACTTGTTCCTGATGAGACACTCAGGTCCCTTTCATTTTGGCAGCCAACGATTAACCCCCAAAAGTTTTTGAAGGCGTCCTGTAATGGGACACAGAGTGATATTATGCAAGACAAACATTTTGCAGTGAGCCTTTTTATAAGAGCATGGTGGAATCCACGCCCGGCTAGGGCACGAGCCCCACAGAACAGCCTGAATGTCACCCCCTTGCGTTGTGGCTTCTGTGCCTGTGAGAGGGGTGAGTCTCAGGCTCCACGGGCTGTGATCAGATGACAAAAATGTTCGCTTTGTTCATGAAAATAAGTGTCAGAAATGGAGGTAGCGGAGAGAAGCACCCTGTCCCTGAAGGCATCCGATAGCCCGTGCCTGGGAGGGCAGGACTAAGGCCACGCCTTCCACATTTGCCTCACCTGTGCTTGTGGCTGTCATGCAGCGGAGGGAGAGAGCCTGGATTAAAATCCACACCGTGCCAGGGTGAGAACAAGAGATGGTCACGGCTCCCGTTACTGACACACACTCCAGGCACCAGCGCTGCCTCTCTGATCGAGTATGCTGGGGCCCTCCTCACCAATCACCAGGAAATTGATGTAAACACTCAGGCAGCTTCTTGAGAGCTTTGCTTCCTCCTGCTTGAAAAGAGACACAATCCCTCATGCTTGAGGATGCAGCACAGATTATCTAGTCAGGGGCCGCGAGTATCTAGTCAAGCTCCACGGTGGTTAATTAAGTTGTTTATAGTGCTATCATGCTGTCTGTCTTCATCCTGCCTGGAAACATCCTGCCCTGGCACCCAGCTCACACCGGGAAGCAGCGGCTCCTGCTCCCAGCGAGGAACAGGGCACGGCCACAGGTGCCAGAGCCTGTGGGTCATGGCACGGGTGGAGTGGCACCGAGGATGCTCGGCGGTGATGAGGGGTTAATCCCCCACTCTGCACAGAGCCCCTTTGTGTCCCTGGGGCGCTGGGGACTGATCCTGCCAAGCTGCCTTGCTGTTGCCAGGGCGGTGTGGGAGCCAGGGGCACTGCCAGGGTTTGTTGTTCACAGCGCTGGGGATGGCTGCCAAGGTCCTGCGAGGTGCTGCCCTGCTTTCCTGCAGCGCTGGTGACAAACACCCGGCCCCTTCACCCAAACCGAGCTCGTACCAACCAAACCAGCACCCACCCCTGAAAGGAAAATATAGGTGTGTTTCTGTGCTGTTGCTGCTAATTGCAAGAGGGAATCAGAGAGGTGCTAATGGTTGGGGTTAGAAGGGGCCTTGAAGTCCACCTTGTTCCACCCCCTGCCAGGGGCAGGGACACCTCCCACTATCCCAGGCTGCTCCAAGTCTGTCCAGCCTGGCCTTGGACACTGCCAGGGATCCAGGGGCAGCCACAGCTGCTCTGGGAACCCTGTGCCAGGGCCTGCCCACCCTCACAGACAGCAATTCCTTCCCAACACTTCATCCAATTCTGCCCTCTTTCAATTTGAATGCATTCCCCTTGTCCTGTCCTTCCATGCCTTGTAAGTGGTCTTTCTCCATCTTTCTCATCAGCCCCTTCAGGTCCTGGAAGGCCACAATTAGGTCACCCCAAATCTTCTCCCCTCCAGGCTGAATGATGCCAGTTGTCTCAGCCTTTCCTCATGGGAGAAGTGCTCCAGCCCTCTGATCATCTTGGTGGCTCCTCAGGCCTTGCTACAGAACTCATTGGCCAAGGTGCTCACACAGAAGAGCCCCTGGCAGTGCCCCAGGCAGTGCCACCCTGAAGGGTTCAAGCGGTGGAGGGAGAGCCCTCAAATCCCTGTCCCACTGCCAGCCAGGGCAGGTGCAGGGAGTGTTCCCACAGCACGGGGTCTGTGCACTTCGGCCTCACCCTGCGGCTGGGATTGTGAGTTATTTTCTATTTCCACCTGGCCCTTTGCTGGGCCACTCCGGTGGTGGAACCCTCTGTGCTGACCACTGGCCCAGAGCAGGGAGCCGGAGCCGGGCGTGTCACCGGTGTTGGGCCGCGGTGGCACCTTGGAGCACAATGCAGCACCAGTCCTGTTTGAGAACACCTTGCCCAAACACCCCTGCATTCCAGCAGGGAGCTCTGCCGGGAGGGCCCCAGGGTGCCCTAAGTGTCCCTGGCTGTGTGTTTGTCACCTGGGAACAAACAGCAATGGGAATAACCTCCACTCTTTGCACAGAGAGCACACAGGGTCAGTTTTAACAATGACTTTAACAATAACTGCTAATGCACCTATTCCTCTTCCTGGTCTGTTTCCACCATTACATCCAAGGGCACAAGCCCCTATTAAATACCTTCCTGCTCACAGGGTAAGCGGATGGGAACATTCATCTTAATCCTAGACAGCAAAACATCAGAGTTACAGATTACTATACCACCAAAAACTGCTTACACACCTTTGTTTCCTCCCATGTAATTCCCTGGGAGTTTTAATTTACCAGACCATTTTTTATTTTTTCTCGCCACTTCCCTTGCATCAGGCAGGGTTCCATCAGCTCCAACAAAGCAGCGTGCCTGTCTGGAGGGGATCAATAACTATTGAGCTATCACGCTTCCTCCACTTAGACTGTTGAAGCAGCTTCCTTTAATTGTTCTTTCACACTGTAAATACAGCGTACAGTGATTTTTTTTCCTTTGAGGCTGCTCAGTGGGTGAAGGCACCCTCGGGGAGGAAGAGCTCAGCTGCCTCACCTGTGCTCCATCACACCTCCTCTCTTGGGAACGCCTCGGGAGCGGACGGACACGAGGACACCGCCATGCCCCGGGGGCCAAAGCCGGCTCCAGAATGGTGCCACGGGGACGATGGCTTGGTGCAGACCCGGAAACCCACAGGTTAAAAGTGATAATGCACGTTGGGCACGGGGAGGCAAAAGGGCAGAAAGCCCAGCCAGGAGGGTCTGGGTGCTCAGCACCCTCCGCTGGGAGGTATGCCCCGAGGTGGGGGCCGGGCGGGGTCCCCCTCCCTCGGCTTCTCACAGGGGCTGTGGCAGAAGGGGGGAACCAGATCCCTGCCGGCGGCTCCTCCAGGGAACGAGGAGAGGAGAGTGGATCCCCCGGGGCGGCTCCTCCCGGGGATGGCCAGGGATGACCGGACTCGTTGGGCTCCTCCCGAGGATGGCGAGGGAGGAGCGGGAGGCACTGGATCGCCTTCAGCGGCTCCCCCAGGGGATGGCGAGGGGGACCGGAGCGCTCCGTGCCACCGCCCCCGGGGATGGCGAGGGGAACCGGAGCGTTCCGTGCCACCCCCCCGGGGATGGCGACGGGGACCGGACCCCTGGGGCGGTTTTTCCCGGGAATGACGAGGGATGACTGGACGGACCCCGGGGTGGTTCTTCCCGGGGATGGCGACAGTGGTTCGCAACCCTCCGGCGGCTTTTCCCGGGGATGGCGAGGACCCTCGGGCGGTTCCTCCCCGGAATGGGTGGGGGGGACCCGATTCGTGGGGCGGCTTTTCCCAGGGATGGTGAGGGAGGAGGGGACCCCCGGGCGGCTCCTCCCGCGGATGGCGACGGGGGAGCCGACCTCTCCGGCGGCTTTTCCCGGGGATGGCGAGGGATGCCCGGCGGTCCCTCCCGGGGAAGGGGGGCTCGCGGCCG
>VZTN01031554.1:123147-151297 GCA_013400515.1 Erpornis zantholeuca | reverse complement strand
TGTGCCCTGTCCGTCTGTCCGTGCCCCGCGGCTCTGTACGGGCAGTGTGTGTCTGTTTGTGCCCTGTCCGTCTGTCCGTGCCCCGCGGCTCTGTACAGGCAGTGTGTGTCTGTATGTGCCCTGTCCGTCTGTCCGTGCCCCGCGGCTCTGTACGGGCAGTGTGTGTCTGTCTGTGCCCTGTCCGTCTGTCCGTGCCCCGCGGCTCTGTACGGGCGGTGTGTGTCTGTCTGTGCCCTGTCCGTCTGTCCGTGCCCCGCGACTCTATACGAGTTGTATGTGCCCTGTCTGTGTGTCTGTCTGTGCCCTGTCCGTCTGTCCGTGCCCTCTGTGTCCATACGTGCCCTGCGAGTCTGTACGTGCTGTATTTGCCCGTGGTCCCTATGGGTCTGTACATGCCCCGCGAGTCTGTCCGTACGTGTCCCCCCGAGTGTCTCGGTGAGCTGTATCTATCTATAGGTGCCGTGTTGGGCTGTACCTGCCCTGTGAGTCTGCACATCCCCCGTGGCTCTGTACAGGTTCTGTGGGTCTATACGTGCCCGGTGTGTCCATACGTGCCCCATGGGTGTGCAGGTCCGGTGTGTGCCCACACGAGCTCCGCGTGTCCCTACACACAGACCCGTGAGTTTTGCAGAGGCAAACCTGGAGCCAAGCATGCCTGGCAGGTCGGTCCCTGGACCCCTTCCCTGTGTCCAGAGAGAGAAAATTGCTTTTTTCCCTGTCCCCTGCTCCAAGGCAGGCTGTGTTTGCTTTCAGCCGCGTTTATTTCCTCCCACCTGAGCCAGACTCCTGGGTGGAGGTGGCCGGTGGTGACGGTCCAGGCTGTAATGGCATCGGAGGTGCCTGGCGTGTGGGGAAGGTGTGTTTGGCTGGGGAGACTGTGACTACCAGAAAGGGGCAGGAAAGCCCAGCCCTGGTGTGGGCTCCAATAGCCTGTCCATGGCTGGTTAGGGAAGAGGGTCCCCAGGCTCTGGTGTGAGTCCAGAACTCAGCCTTTTCAGGGTGTCACAGGTGTTGGGGTACCTCTGCCTGTCTGGGCTGTATGCTTGGAGAATGTCGTGGCCACAGGAGGGGATGTGCAGTGTGTCCAGGTTTCTCTTGTCCAGGCAGCTAGCTGGTAGTGAACACACAGAGGCTGGTTGCTGCCGAGGGGGTCTCGGTCTCTGCATTCTGCTCTGTATTGCTTGTTCCTCACAGTTAATTAGCCACGACTAATCCTATCTGGCGCTGGGAACTTCCCAGACACCAGAGTGCTTTTCTCTCTCCTGTCTGCGGCAGGATCCCAGCCTCCCGCAGAAGGAGGCCTGGGGACAGTGACATCTTTTTCACCCCCTTGGACACAATCGGGGTTGCAGCTCAGACTCGCAGTGCCCTGTCTTCGTTGTGGCTGGACAGTGTCCGTCGGGTGGAGGGTGATGAGCCCCATGGAGGTGTGTGGGCGAAGGATTGCAGGGAAAGGGAGGTCAGGACTGTAAGGAGGATATTGCAGGAATAAGGACTTGAGTTGAACTAAGTATTTTGAGGATAAATCTCACACCCAGCAGGTGAGCATCAGCATTCCCCATCCCTATGAAAGCAGAGGGCAAAGGGACGTGATAATCCATGTTCCACTGATTCCCTTGTGCTTGGGAGAACCATCTGTGTGAGCCCTGCCGTGGCCTTGGAGCCAAAGCAGAGAGGAGTCGGGTTCGCTTGGGGATGTGGGTTTGTCAGTGCAGGGTTAATGGTCGGTGATCTTGGAGGGCTTTTCCAACCTAAACGGGTTTATGTCTGTGGTTCATTCAGTCCTTTCCCTGCTGCAGCTGAGCCCAGCCTGCTAGTAAGGACTGATAAAACCTGAAATCCCAATCAAATAACCCGCGTTCGGAAGGAATGACATTGATCTGGGAGCATCTCGACCAACCTCACACTCTCCAGGCCGAGTCCTCCGTGCCGAGGGCCGTGATTGTCTCTGCACGCCTAGAACAAAGTCGTGACGACCTGCGTCCAGGAGCTGCGTTAGCGCCTCACCCTGCTCCTGCCCCCTGGTGCTGGGCTGCAAGGCAAAATCTCCGGAATTGGCATTCTGGCCTGAAATTACCTCTCAGCTTTGCAGGTCTCGTGACCCAACTCGCTTGCAGCTGGAGTCGCTTTGGTGGGTGCTGTTTGTTTTGCCCTGGTTTGGGCGTCTAAAAGCGTCTGTTCTTAGCTGCCCCCCACCAAATGGGGGGCACAGGCACCTCCAAATGCGGTTTGTTTCCCTCTCTGCAAAGCCTCATACGCAGGCCAGGCAAATGCCTTTCAGGGTGCTGGTTCGGATTTGGGTATCTGAGCTGGAGAGGTCTAAATTTAAGCGAGATGAATCGCACCCGACGCTTGCAAACCTTGGTTTTTAGACTTTTCGCCTTGATCTTTTCCTTTTTTTAGCATGACCCTGCTGTTCTCCTACCACTCAGGACTCTCTTCCGAAGCATACAAAATGCTTCTGAAACTTTCCACCCCCCCAGGTGGGAGGTGTTGCAGAAATGCAACTGCAGGGAAGCATTTGCAGCTCATCCTCCTTGCAGACACAGAAGCCCGGGTTAAAAAAACAGCCTGTTAATTTTGTGTTAATGGCTCTGAGCAATGGCGAGTCCCCCCGCCCCCTTCCTCCCTACCTTGTGCCAACATTTAATTGCTCTCACTCTGGAGAGATGCTATCTCATTTCAAGGTTGAACTTGTCTCGTTTTGACTTGCAGGGGGGGATGTTGTTGTGTCCTTGTCACAGAGGTGACTCGTCACTCCCTGCTCCTTGCCTGCAGTGCCCGGGTGACCTCTACACCTGCTCCTCGGGAGCCTGCAGGTGCTGTCCCCTCACACCGAGGGGTTCCTGCTCCTCCCCGCGTGGTTTTTGTGGCCCCCTCGGGATGTCGCTGGTGTGGCCGTGTTGCCCAGGTGCCCACCTGGGCTCACCCGTGGTGTGAGCTCGCTTTTTGACTCCCTACGGGTGCGTTTCCCACTTTGGCTTTGCGCTGACGCCTTATGCAAGCGATGCTCTGTGCTCGTCCCAAACCCTCCTCTGGCTCGGCAGAGATCTCTGACCTGGCCTCGTGTGTCACCCTGCAACACGAAAACCTGGTCTCTTGGACTGTGGCCTCTCTGAGGTGATTTGGGTCATCGACCAGCCATCCGTGAGTTACTGCGGTTTCTCGTGTTACAGATTTACATTTAATACCGTCCCCCGGGAGGAGCCACGGATGAGACCGGGCACTGACAAAACCTCCCGAGGAAGGTGCCTGGATGCTGTTTTCCCCCCGCTGGCCTCACTCGGCAGCGGCCGCGCCGGGGGCTGGCTCAGCTCACACGGAATGTGTGCGGAGTTGGTCACACCTGCTGTGAGATTCATCCTCAGAATATTATGTGCTCTGGAGAAATGTGGGCAAACACTGTGTCGAGGCAACAATAATGTCTTTAGATAGATAATAAGTCTTCTAAATAGGTCTAATTCCAGGAAACTCAGCTGGCTGATTGGAATTGTATTTTTAGTCTCCGGTTCGTTATTTACCTGAAATTTCTGTCCTGCTGTTCTAGCTGGAGCTGACCTCAGGTTGCCTGCTGCTCCTGCCTTTTACCCAAATACTGTGACTACACAAAGTTTCTGAGTTCCACCAGTTGGTCTAGAAATGCTTTATTTTGGCAGATGTCTGGCAATACTGAAATTTCTGCTATTAAGGGGCTTTAAGGGGTTTTGAGGCAGATTGCACAGGAGGTTGGTGGGAAAATCCCTGCTTTGGCACGATGAGGTGCACATGGTTGATCTGTGGATTTCTCTCGTCCCCTTTGGTGACTGCTTCATGCCACCTCAGCACAGCACTTGCTTCCAGTGTTACTGATGGTACCTAATAGTGAATCTGGCAGCTATCTAATTCTCTATTCCTAGCATGCTTTAAAAGTGCCTTATTTTTCAATTAATTCTCTTGGCTGTACAGATTTAATGGATTCCTTCAGAGGTCCCCATCAGTCACCGACACTGGACGTTGCTTTTTCAGTGCCATTTCTCTCCCCTTTCCTGTGCCGAGAAAGATCCCATTTCCATGCCTCATTTTTGCCAGAATGGCTTTTTCTTGATTTAAACCCTGCTGCTTTTCCAGGTTTGTGACTTTTAGGGTCTTTAGTAGAAGCTTTAAGCAGGTTCCTTGCTTTCATTCCAGCAACTGCTCTGGGCTTTTTAAAATTTGCCCTTTTAAAGTCATACACTGCTGCCGTTATTTTGGGCTCGCCATTCCTGCGAGCAGCAGAGACACAGAAAGAAACTGTAATAGAAGAAGACTTGCATTAGACATGGCAGTTCATTCTGGACTCATCCTTGTCACGCAGACCTGCCACCACTCCACAGACAATTAACGCTGCGACGTGGCCTGTTCCTTGTGCCAGCAGCAGCTTCTCATCCCAAAGATTTACGTGCTCCCTGCGTCTGGTATTGGTTATCCATGAGTTGTTTGCATTGTGGCATTTTTATCTGCCCCCCTGGGTGCGTGGATGTGATGGATGGTGGCAAGATGTCCTTGTGCACGCCTAAGAGAAACTCGGTGCTTATGGTGTTTGAGTGTCTCTCACACCGCCGTGGAAGGAAATCACATACTCCACGTGGCTGGATTATTTTGGCACACTGAACTCTTGTGCCTCGATGTCCTCCTGCTGCTCTCCCGAGTGATCCCAGGACCCCTCGCACCTCCCCAGGTGCTTCCCAGGCAGGCGCGGTGCTGGCTGGTGCAGCCCAGGCTTGGCTCCCCCTGCCCAGCGCCAGGCTGAGATTAAACAGTGATCTGCTTCCAGGGCTTTCCAGGCAGGATTGCATGTGAGGATTTACAGGAGCCGATTTCAGCCCAGCGGAAAGGTGCCAGGGTGACCTTGCCATCGCTCCCGGTCCCTGGGGCTGGATCAGGAACGGGACGAGCTCCCAAATCTCCCTGCTGAAAGCTTCCCCTGGCTTGGGGGCGGTGGGGGGAATTAACGCTGCTTGCTCCTGCAGCGTTTTCCACCCGAGCTGAGCCTGTCTTTAAAAAGCAGCCGGCGTGGTTGTGCTTGGAACAGGCAGCTCAGTTTCTATATTATACACAACATTCATCTCCGTAGGAAGCCGGCCAGCCCACGCCGCTGCCGCAGCCCGGAGCCGCCGGCTCTTCCCTGCTCCTCGGGGCGTTCCTGGGAGGCAGGGAAGGAGCAGGGAGCTGGGCAGGGAGCCCTCCTCCGAGCGCTGCGTGTGTGCCCACCGCGGGTCCCTGCGCTCCTTGGGGCAGAGCTGTCCCCTCCCGGGTCCTGCCCCTGTGTCCTGAGCCCTGCACCCCGAGCGGCCGCGCCTCACCTGCCGTGACCCGCCGCCGATAATCATTCACCTTCTGCCGCCCCGAGCCCTGGCTCCGCTCCCGGGAGAGCGGTGGGAGGCTCCGAGGCCCTCCGATCTCCCAGCGAAGTGGCTTGGCCGTGTCTCAGCGTCGCGTTACGACCCCTCCGAATTCGGGGAACAGCAAACAGTCCCCTGGGCTGAGTCCTGTCGGCGTCCGTCTGTCCCAGCTGCTCGGATTATTTGCACAATTTAATTCTTGGCTACACCTGATTTTACAACAGGATTAATTTCACGGTAACTGATACACCTGCGACAATTAGCTATGTAAACTAAGATAAAAGGCCAAATTGCATGTTTTGAAGCGCAGGCTGCTTCCAACTGGAGGCTTCCTAAACCCTTCTCCGGAAATCCCTTCCCAAAGGAAGCTCTGCGGGTCATCCCCAGCCCCCGAGAGAAGCTGGTTCTCGTGTGTGAGTGGGATGGGGCTGGGGGAATGCAGCACTGAGCTACGGGGGCGTGAGCCTTTGGGAAGCTGTTTCCCTTCCCCACCTCTCCCTCCGGTGTCTGCGGTCCCTCCGAAGGAGCCGGGCGTGTTCCCAGCCCCGTGCGCTCCCGCAGCTCTGGGGGCCTGAGGAGGAGAGAGGTTGGAAATGCCCTCGTGCCTGCACCACAGCGCCGGAGCTCTGTGCTCCATTAACTCCCCCTGCCCCGTCCTGTGCCCCACGGAAAGTTCCGAACCATCACAAAGCGCCTTTGGGTAAAGGTAAATTAAACCCTTTGCCAGCTGCGAGGGGGCAGGGCTGGAAAAGCGAATGTGGAAATAGGTCCCGGCTTAGAATGATTTCAAGGACAGAGGGTAGGTGCTGGGCTTCTCGGGATCTGATCCAGCTGGGACTGGCTCCAATTAAAATGAGATCAAGGAGAATGGGACGAGGGAAAAAAAGAAGTTATCTTTGCATTTCTGTCAGTACTGCAGCTTGAAGTGTTGGGGTCGAGTCCAGAGCTGGGCTCCTCTCCCCCCTCTCCACGGGTGTCCTGTAGGGTTGGTGTGGCCGTGACTCCCACCCTGCATCCAAGCAGTGGTGCTGAGATGGGCAGTGAGGAAGGGGGGCACCCACGGGGAGTGGGGGTGAGTCAGAGCTGCGATCCCGGGACCTGAGCTGGGCCCCAGGCACCATGGAGCTGCCTCAGATCATGGATGTGTGGGAGCTCCTCCACTGAACAGGAGTAAGTCCTCTGTGAGAAGAGAGCCACAAAAATTATCAGAGTCAGCCTGGGAGAGCTGGGGCTGCTCACCTGCACAAGAGAAGGCTCCAGGGAGAGCTCAGAGCCCCTGGCAGGGCCTAAAGGGGCTCCAGGAGAGCTGCAGAGGGACTTGGGACAAGGCCTGGAGGGCCAGCACACAGGGAATGGCTTCCCAGTGGCAGAGGGCAGGGAGAGATGGGATCTTGGGAAGGAATTGCTGTGTGTGAGGGTGGGCAGGCCCTGGCCCAGGGTGCCCAGAGCAGCTGTGGCTGCCCCTGGATCCCTAGCAGTGTCCGAGGCCAGGCTGGACGCGCTTGGAGCAACCTGAGACAGTGGAAGGTGTCCCAGCCCCTGGCAGGGGATGGGACTGGATGGGCTTAAAGGTCCCTTCCAGCCTAAGCCATTCTGGGATCCTGTCAATGGTTTGCATCTCTCTTACAAGAGATCTGACCTGTACTTGAGCGCCTGTACACAGGAGAGTATTTCAGATAATTTAGAGAGCAGTTCCTTTGCTCTCTGGGAATTCTGCATTCTCCGTCGCTTTTTGTTTGTTTGTGTGTTTTTATTTGTTCAATGTGAAGTTGTATCAGCTTGAGAAAGGCTTTATCCAGAGCTTGAAATGAGCAGGCCAGGCTTAGT
Source organism: Erpornis zantholeuca (assembly GCA_013400515.1). Classification (NCBI taxonomy): domain Eukaryota; kingdom Metazoa; phylum Chordata; class Aves; order Passeriformes; family Timaliidae; genus Erpornis; species Erpornis zantholeuca. The sequence continues at coordinate 144,110 of VZTN01031554.1, read as the reverse complement.
TCTCTTCCACATAATCTACCAGGCTGAACATGACCACAGGTGCAGAAATGCCATAAATTAGAAATAATGATGTGTTTTCAGTAAGGCAGTGAGCAGGCAAAGCTCATCGTCTTGCTCAGGGAAGCTGGGAGCAGGGAATGGTGGCCAGGGAGCTGTTTCTGGGGAGCCAAAAAAGGAAGTCTTGTAAAGCAGAAATGCTGATGGGATGGAGATGGATCTCGTAGCTCCTGGAGTTCCTGCTGGGTTGAAAGGGATGCTGCAGCACTGGGGCCACATGTGCATTCAGCTGTGCTAGCACAGGAGCTGGGACGGGTTCCTCTCTCCCTCCCTCATGCCTGTGCCGCCATTTCCTAAACTTCAGTGGGCTACATCTTAGTGCAAAATTGAAGTTTCTCTTTTTCCCCCCTGATGTCTGTTTGGGGCTCTGTGGTAGAAGAGTCAAGGAAATGTGAAATTTGATGAGACTCCTTCAGGAAAACAAAGTTGGAGCCTGAAGTGGTGGCCATGAAGGGATCAAAAGGTGCACGGTGCCACCTCTGAGTCATCTCCTTCTGCTTGGATAAGGGGCAGGGAAACCACAAAAGGCATCTCAATGGGCCAGAAAATGTCATTGTTTGATATTACTGACTTGGCTTGTCTCACATTCCGAGCCTCGTCTGCCCTTGTTATTAGGCAGGGGCTTCTCCTGCTTATTTGAAAGGACAGAAAACTGCTGAGGGTGACGAGGTGGCTGCACCTGCTCCCAAAATCCCTGCTGGATGCAGGGCAGGACAGGTGCCTGTGCCATCTGTGTGTCCCTGCGGCTCCACAGGCGCCGCTGCACCCCTGCCCTGCTCGGAGGGGACACGGCATGGTTTGGTAAATACCGAGCGCTCAGCCGAGTGAGAGTGCTGCGGGGAGCGCTCTGAGCACGGTGCAGGCACAGGGAGAGCTGGAGTTTGATCACACCACTTGAAGAGCCTCCTTATCTCGTGTGTTTTCAGAGCGTGGAGGCAAATCTGCTTTTGGGAAAGGCTTTTAGAGCCTTCGTCTCTTTGAGTCATTAGGAGTGCCCCGATCTCCTCTCCTAAAGATTGGGTCTAAGGTTAAAAAAAAATCACGTATCTCTGAGCTGGGAAGCTGATTGCTGTCTGCTTCAAACGCAGGGCGTAGTGTGGAAAAGGAGAAGGAGCTGGGAGGAAATCCTGATTATAATACTCGCAAGATCTTTGGAAATGCAGTGTTCCAGCAGACCCCAGGGCAGTCGCAGGATTAACGCTGCAGCTGAGCAGAGAGGGGGGAAAACGCCACGGCAAAGTTTGGAAAGCTCTTGCTCCCTTTGGAGGGGCCTGGGTCAGTGCCTCTGCTCGTCTCACCTATCTCCCTTCACCGTGAGGCTGAGGAGGGCAGGCAGCTCTGCAGACCCAGGGAGGGCGTGGGGTGATGCCAACACAGGACACTCCCTGCTGGGGGTGCAGAGTGCCTGTCGCCCTGTGGGCATGCCAAATCTCCCGGTGATTTGGACTCACAGCCTGGAATCTAAGCTCATTTCCGACTCTGACCTCCTTTATCTGGATAAATCTCACGTGCCTGCTACTACTCAGACAGCAGAAATAATCTTTATTGCCGTAATATGTGTGTCAGCTTTTCTTTATCCCAGCAAAGTACTGTAAGAGCTGCAAAATGCTTTGGAAACATGAGAATTTGGTGAGCAACAGAGACTGAAGGGGGAAGAAAAAAAAGCGAGTCTCTGGGACTTAGAAACCAAAGCCCTCAGCCAGGTTTCCTTGGCATGATTCCTTTTGCAAAGTGGTCATCCTGCTGCCCACTGGAGCCAAAAATGAAGGAAGGGATTAAGGCTGTGAAACTGCTCCATCCTGACGGCTCTTTCACAGTACTGGGCAGAGCAGAAGGGATGTTTCAGAGCAATATTTAGCTAAATAAATGCTGAGCACAGGGCATCTGCACAGAGCCCCAGGTGGTATAGAGGACCCTAAACCCAATGAGACCCTGATTGCTCTCCTCAGCGAGGTTGTGCCTTAACCCTGCATTTAACTATCAGTTTTGGAAACAGAGCAGAGCAGCCCAAACCACCAGCAAGCTCCCAGTTGTGCTGCTGGAGCTGCTGCCCCGCTCCCTCCTCCCTTCTGGGCACCCTGCTCTGGGTGGGGAGCAGGACCATGCCGGGATCAGCTGATCCTTGTGCAGCAGGTAGCACTGGGCTGTGATCCCCTGAGGCACCCTTTGGGCTCTGAGACCTCTGCTCTCCTCCTGATTGTGACTTTCTCTTCACCAGAGGTGTGGGCATGGAACGTTTCTCCTCCTGAGCCGTGATCACCATGGACACAAAGTGCTGGGTGTGCTGTCCCACCCCTGGGGAGGGGGGAGCACCCAGGATTCACAGGTTGAAAGGAACAGCAAAAGCTCACAAGGTTTTTTAGTGGTTTACACACTTGGCACGGAAATTGGTGTGTCAGTCCTTGATCTCCCAGTGTAAGCACACGGCAGCAGAGTTTGGATAAAGGAGTAGGGCGAAAAGGAAGAGAGAAAGAAAGAGATGAATTAAAGAAGAAAAGAGAGAGAGGGAAGAAGAAAAAGAGATCACCAATCCTGGCTCCAGTGTCAATCCAGCTGCTGGGATGTGCAGGGTCCTGGGGCCTTGGGCTTTGTGGGGCACCTTTTAAGGCCTGGAGAGAAGTTTGTCACTTCTTGTGCAAATCAATTCTCATTCACAGTCGGTTCTTTCAGACCTTTCTGGAAATGGGTTGGAGGCTTTGGGGTCTTGGATGGTCTCCTTCCCCCCTACAGTCCCTGGCCCTTCTCGGCCTCATCCCAGTGCCTGTGCTGAGCCAGGCTGTGCTTTTCTGTGGGAGCCACAACCAGGAGGTTTGTCCCAGAAAAGCTGCCCTTCCTCCATATGGCCCTTTCTGCAGCCACATCGTGGTCTTTCTCACTTGTGTTTTTACCGACAATCCTTGGCTGTTATTCCCAAAAATCCTTGGTTGGCTCCATGGCCATCCAGCTGTTGGTGTTTGGGACATGCATGTGAGCCCTTGATCCTCCAGGATTCTGCTCTGGGCAGTGGCTGAGGAGCACGAGCCACATGTGGAACACAGCAGAACTTCCCAGGGCTCTGGGGAACTCTGGTGCAGGGTTCAATCCCAACATTTTGTTGTCATGGTGAAGGCTCTCTTGGCTTGAGGAGTGTGAACTTGGGGTCTGCCTGAGCTGTGCCTGGCAGCAGCCTGGTGCTGTGTCCCAGGGCAGCCTGCACAGGGGCCCGTGGTGGAGCAAACCCAGCAGAACCGAGCCTGGCCCTCATTGCAGGGGAGCTGGAGGCCTGGCTGGGTGTGCTTCCTCCCTCACCACAACCCCATTAAAATTTAAGGGTAAAAGTGGGAGTAATGAAAGAGAATTTTCTGTTTAAGGCTTTTAATTCATTTTTACCTCCAGCGTTAGCTGGAGTTTGTGCAAACCACTGGCAAGGCAATTAAAGTGACTTTTTAATGGGTTATTTTTGTCGCTTCACCATGGTGGGAGCTAAAGATCGCAGGCTGTGAGCTGCCTGGGGTAGGGGCCATCTCTTTGCTGTGCTGCTCTGATGTTTAATCCCTAATTGGGTTTTATTCACGGGCCCTGGCTGAGTCACGACGAGAAGGAGAAGGTGCGGGGTTACAGCTGGGTGGAAGGTGGGGAGAGCAGAATATCCAGGCTGCAGTTCCCCAAGGCTTCCAGGTTGGATCCGTGCTGGAAAGGAAGAGTGAAGGGCTTTGGAAAATGAAGTGCACAGTTTGTTTTGGAGGGTTGATGGGTATTTTGTAGGAGTAAGCTCCAAGGACAAAAAGCAGGGAAAAAAACAGATAGTCTGAGAGTTCCTCTTAAATCCTGAGGGCTGCTGAGAGAAGATGAGGGTGGGTAGGTGAGTGTGGGATTTCCTGAGTGAGAATGCAATGCCTGCAGAGCAGACCTGTTCCTCCAGGTGCTGGGGAGGTTGTGTGGACGTGGACATCCCCGCCCTGCATGGGGCAGAACTGAGGTCCCACATGCTGACGGATGCCATGGTGTCCGGGAAGTCTAATTCCAGACTCATTTTTGGGGGAATTTTCCTGGGAACTACCCGGTGTGCAGCCAGAGAGAGGGCTTGGGGGTTTGTCAACTCCGTGGGAGTGCAGGTGCCCTGAGGGCACCAGGCACCAGTCCCAGCACATTCATCCTGGGTCAGGCTGGCCTCGGTGCTCCTCGCTCAGCACAGTGTGTGCTGTGTTCCTGCTCCCTCCAACCCCTGGGTCCGTTTCTCAGCGCAGCACGGCAGGAATGCGAGCTTGGGTCCGGCTCAATTAATTTCTTGTGCAGCGCGGCCAGGGGAAGGCAGGAATGTCTCTGTCTCCCTCTGCGGCGTTCATTCATTCGGCTGCTGCCCGCATCACACACCTCTGCTGCCGTGTGAGCTCCCTCTGCCCGGGTTATTTGGAGAAATGCTTTCTAAAAATAGCCTCCTGGTTTTTCCGGTATTACTCTGCGCAGCTCTGAAAACCTGCCTGGAAAGGCTGTCCGGCTCATTGATGTTTCCTTAAAATACAGCTAATCCGTGTAATCTCATTATAGCAGTAGGTGATTATACTGACAGCAAGCTTTAGCAGTGGTCCAGCAAAGCCCTTTATTCCCTCTCTCTTATGGGGGTGGCTGAAAGTCACTGGGAGTGCATTTTGGGTTTGGCGGGTTGATTTTAGGAGCAGGACTTTGTGATATTTTTGTTTTAATTCCGTAGAAAATGTCCTGCATTATCTGTGACAATGCCTGCGCATTTTTGCTGCTGTCTCTCACCTTCGCTGGCTGCCGGCATCCTGTGGCTGTGCAACCGGGGCTCCCAAAATCACTGGGAAGCATTAAAGCAGCAGAGATTTGGGGTTTTTTCCCAGAGTAGATGAGGGGGAGCTTTGCCATGTGTAGTGTGGGATTCGTGGTGTCCCTGTTGGCAGGTGTGGGATGGCCCCGCTCTCCAGGGAGTCAGCCCAAGGAAAAGGCAGATTTTGGGGTGCTAAGTGATCCCTCCCAGCGCTGGGAGGACCTGCCTTGCTTCCCCAGGCAGGCTGGAGGTGTGGATCAGACACACGGAAATCTGGCTGGGCGAGGAGCAGCAGAGCAGTTTGGGCTGGAAAGCAGCTCCAGCCCGCCCTGAGAGGGGCTCATCCCAGGAGAGGCTTTCTCCTGAGCTGCTGTGTACTTGGATCAAGGACTGGCTGGACAGTGGCCAAATACCGGAGTGGTCACTGTGCCCCGCTGCATCTGGGCAGGCCGCTGGAGGTCCTGCTGATTCTCCCCAAGGCCTGGGCAGCCTTGGCTGGGTAGGGTGGGTTACTGGGTTCTGTGTGCTCACTTCTGGCTCTGCTCACTTCTGGCTCTGCTTGGTGGCCTTGCCCCACTGTCACAGAATCACAGAATCTCCTGAGCTGGAAGGGACCCACAAGGATCATCCAGTCCCGTCTCTGGCCCTGCACAGACACCCCAACAACCCCACCCTGGGCATCCCTGGCAGTGCTGTCCAAGCACTCCTGGAGCTCTGGCAGCCTCAGGGCTGTGCCCATTCCCTGGGGAGCCTGGGCAGTGCCCAGCACCCTCTGGGGAAAGAGCCTTTCCCTGATATCCAACCTAAATCTCCCTGGCACAGCTCCAGGCATTTCCTGGTTCCTGTCCCTGTCACAGAGAGCAGAGATCAGTGCCTGACCCTGCTCCTGCCCTCATGAGGAGCTGTAACTGCAATGATGTCTCCTCTTGGGCTCCTCCACTTAAACAGACCAAGTGCCCTCAGCCACTCCTCAAGTGGCCCCTCCAGACCCTTCCCCATCCCGGTGTGGAGGACTGTCCCCACTTTGGACACTCTCCGACAGCTTTAGATCTCTCTTACATTGTGGCAGCCCCAGTGCAGAGCAGGACAGTCCCCTCCCTCCATGGTGTCCCCGATGCCCACAGGACAGGGATGTCCCTCCTGTCTCTGGGGCACTGCGGCCTCAGGTCCAGCTGGCCATTGACAGGACCTCAGCTCCCTTTCCATGGCCGGGCTGTCCAGCAGTGGCCCGGCAGCCCCATGGCCTCGGTGGAGCATCCCTTTTGCTGCAGCTGGCCAGAGGGCTGTCTGCAGCTGGGTGTCTCCGATCTCTTCCTCTCTCCAGGCAGTGGAGGCACAGATACGGGGCTGGGGCTGGAACTGCAGCTCCCCAAGCCCTGGTGCTGCTGCCTGGGAGAGCAGGGAGCACCACGGGTGTTTCTGGTGGGGGCACAGCCCAGGTCTCCTCCCCACACAGTTATTCCCATTTCCATCGCTGAGGGAGACTCTCTCCTCTGTGCTGGGGCTTCAGCAGCCTGGGGCCATGGCCGTGGGGCCTTTGCCTCATGCCATCACCATGGAGCCATCGCTGTGGGGCCTTCACCTTGCATGATCACCATGGGGCCATTGCTGTGAGGCCATTGCCATGGGGCCATCACTGTGGGGCCATCGCTGTGGGGTCATCACTGTGGGACCATTGCCATGGGGCCATTGCCATGGGGCCATCACTGTGCAGCCATCGCTGTGGTGCCATCACCATGGGTTCATTGCTTTGGGGCCTTCGCTATGGGGCCATCACCATGGGGCCATTACTGTGGGGCCATCACTGTGGGGTGATCGCTGTGGGGCCATCACCATGGGGCCACTGCTGTGGGGCCATTGCCATGGGGTCATCGCTGTGAGGCCTTCACTGTGGGATCATCGCTGTGGGGCCATTGCCATGGGGCCATCACTGTGCAGCCATCGCTGTGGTGCCATCACCATGGGTTCATTGCTTTGGGGCCTTCGCTATGGGGCCATCACCATGGGGCCATTACTGTGGGGCCATCACTGTGGGGTGATCGCTGTGGGGCCATCACCATGGGGCCACTGCTGTGGGGCCATTGCCATGGGGTCATCGCTGTGAGGCCTTCACTGTGGGATCATCGCTGTGGGGCCATTGCCATGGGGTCATTGCTGTGGGGCCTTCACTGTGGGGCCATCACCATGGGATCACTGCCATGAGGCCTTCACCATGGGGCCATTGCTGTGGGGCTATCACCATGGGACCATCGCTGTGGGGCTGCAGGAGTGCGGGTGGAAACCTTTTGCCAAATGGTTTGTGCAGACAAATGCAGGTTTTTTCCCTCTCCACAAAGCCTGTCTTCGTTGTTTGCCCAAGCCAAGCACACAGATCTGCGAGCAGTCCGGCCCCAGCCCCAAAATAAACGGGATGGGATTTGTCAGTGAGCAGGAGGATTAAAGGGAAGGCCGCAGCCCAGCTCTGTGCAAGCACTTTGTGAAATCCAGGGCAGTGTTGTGAGAGGACACCAGGCTGTGTCTCGCAGAGATACCTATCTCTGGGGCCCGTGGAGGGTTGGAGAGCTGCTCTGCCATCTCTCTGCCTGCTGGCACATGCTGCACATACCTCCTTTGGGGCAAATTCCTGGCGCAGGCTTCTCAGAGACAATAAAAATCTTCTAGGGCTGTTTCTGTAATTTTTGTGAAATTATTTTTTTAATAACCATCCTGCTTTTGCTTATCTTCGTCCAGCCCCTCCAGTGATAACACAGGCAAAGCCCTGACCCGTGGCGTCCCGGGGAGGAAAGGCTCAGCTCTGACAAAGTGCTGGCTCAGAGTGGATTTCTGATCTATTTTTTTCTGGAGGAAAAGGCTGTAGGTGCCAAACCAAAAGGGCAAAGTGATTTGCCCCAGTGAGGTATCCTGTTTCTGCTCTGATTTATGGTGAGGGGAGAGGCTTCTGAGTCATCCCTTCCAGGAACTGCTTTATTTTGGTAATGGAGATAATTCTGCTAGTTTTAAATCAGCGTGGTGTCAGTCAGCAAAAGCTCGTGCGGGATGGAAACCGCAGCTGGCCGGACCAGGGCTGACCAGGGAGAGGAGCTGTGACTGACCAGAGTGGGGCTCACCGGGGAGAGGGACTGGGACTGACCAGGGAGAGGGATGGGGCTGACCAGGGAGAGGGACTGGGACTGACCAGGGAGAGGGGACTGGGACTGACCAGGGAGAGGGACTGGGGCTGACCAGAGTGGGGCTGATCAGGGAAAGGGACTGGGGCTGACCAGAGAGTGGGACTGGGACTGACCAGGGAGAGGACTGAATTACAGGTGCAGCACCCCGTGGGGGTGCCCCACAGGATGGAGCTGTGCTCTCCCAGCGCAGTGCTGTGCCCCAGGGCGGTGGAGGCCGTGGGGCATGGTGGGTGCGTGGCACAGGTGGGTGCCCCACAGGATGGAGCTGTGCTCTCCCAGCACAGTGCCATGCCCCAGGGCGGTGGAGGCCGTGGGCATGGTGGGTGCGTGGCACAGGTGGGTGCCCCACAGGATGGAGCTGTGCTCTCCCAGCACAGTGCCATGCCCCAGGGCGGTGGAGGCCGTGGGGCATGGTGGGTGCGTGGCACAGGTGGGTGCCCCACAGGATGGAGCTGTGCTCTCCCGGCGCGGTGCCGTGCCCCAGGGCGGTGGAGGCCGTGGGCATGGTGGGTGCGTGGCACAGGTGGGTGCCCCACAGGATGGAGCTGTGCTCTCCCGGCGCGGTGCCGTGCCCCAGGGCGGTGGAGGCCGTGGGGCACTGCTGGCCCTGGGCACGCAGGCCCGGCTGTGTTTGTTCAGGCACTGTCTGGTCTCTGGTCGCTGTCTGGCTGCAGACAGCCGAGCCCAGAGCGGTTTCACGTGCTGGGTCCCTCTGGGAAACGAGGCCTGTCCCCGCGTCTGGGCTCTGCTCGGCCACTCACAGCCCCTCCACGGCTGACTGACCAGGGCCAGCTGCCTGCTCAGGGACAGATGGGTGGCTTTCCCACACTGCCTAAAGCCCCTGTGAGTGTCAGCAAGTTCTCCTTTGTTTTCTGTTCTTTCTGTGAGCTAATGAGCGTTGTCTGATTTTTCTTTCTCCTTTTATGTTTTTTTTTTTTCGGAGTGTAATTTGGCCTGCTCACAGTTGTCCTAGCTGTTAAGGTGGAGAATTCCTGTTTTCCTGAGTGAGATTTGGGCAGCAGAGGTGGCTTTGCAGTGCTGGGTGATGCTGCTCTTCATGTTTACAGTGCATGGGAAAACTCTGTTTTACTCCTGGTCACACCAGGGCTTTGGGGTCATTTTGTGCTGTTTCCCTTTGGTTTGCGTTTTCCCTCTGGCTTCTCCCACAGGCTCACGAAAGATTTTGCCCTCCTTCTGTGACAGTGCTGCTTGATCCCTTCTGGCTTTTAGCTGGCAGCACACATGCTCCTTGTGTTAGTGGGTTTCTGCTTGGTTCCTGGCGTTAAAGGCATCTCGGTAAGTCATGTTTTCAGGGGAACAGGAACATGATCCACTCCTGAGCAGGCCACCTGGCTGTTGTTCGGTACAGCTAGGTTGTCAGAGGAGCGGAGAGACCCCAGGAAAACAGGCTCTGGGAGAAACAGGCTGCTCAGATGGCCGAGGGCACTGGATGTGCAGTGCAGCCACAGCTCCGGCAAGGCTGAGAGGATGGAATCCGTGTCCAGAAGCCTCAGGTGTCACTGCTTTGATGGGCAGTCTCTGTTTCTTTGCTGTAACCAGCTCTGGTGTGAGAGGGGCTGATTTTGCCCCGGGGGGGGCATTATGCCAGTGGTGGTCAGCAGGAGCTTCCCTCGGACCCTTCAGCTTGCTCCCACATCGGTCCCAGGCTTGCCGGTGTGTGCAGGGTTTCTGGGGTACCAGGGGTCCTGGTGGAGACCCCAGAGCAGAGGACGCACAGCACAGGAGCATCCCTTGCTCTCCAGCATCCTTCAGAGGAGCAGTTCGCTGGCTGTGCTTGCCAGGAGGTTTGGAGAACCTGGAAGTGTTCTGAGGGCCTGTGGATGTGGCATTTGGGGCCGTGGCGTGGTGGTGCAAGGTTAATCTTTGGGCTCAGTGATCTGAGAGGCCTTTTCCGACCTTAATGATTCTGTGAACAGCTTCTTCCTCTGAGGCCAGGCTGGTTTTGCTGGGTGGGTTCCTGCCCCACGATTTCCCTGTTTTCCCTGGGATTTCCTGTGCCACATCTGGTGTCACCATGTGCCACTGCTGCTGGTGCCAGTGCAGAGCACAGCCCATCCATGCTGGGGTGTGAGGGTCACAGGAGGGGTGGGACAGGAGCCCCAGCACTGTGACAGACCCCTGGAGCTCCTGGGCGAGGCAGGAGGGCACAAAGCAGGGAACAGGCCCCGTGGTTCGCAGCCTGAGCTGCAGCAGGGGAGGGAGGAAGGAGGCTGCTTTGCCAGGAGGGGAGCGGAGCTGTGCCCCCGCCGTCCCCAGGGCTCTCTGTGGGATGCTCTGCAGAGCTGAGTGCCAGGAGCCGTGTTTATTGATGGGCAGGGCTAATTAAATTTCAGCCTGGGAGCAGCCGCTGGCATGGGAGCAAAGAGCAACAGGAGCCTTGTCCTTGTTTCCTGCTGCTTTGGTAGCTCCAGTTCTGTGACTAGGGCTTGGAGAGATTTCCTGAAGACAGACGGGTCTTTAGCAAGTCTGAAGGCACTGCGAGGGCACTGGGACAGGGATAAAGGATGTCTGAGAGGCTTTTGCTGTGAGAGGAGCCATGCTGGGGCGAAGAGAAGTAAGGAAAAAGTGAATCTCATTGTGCTCTCGCCCGATACGAGGTGTAATGGCCTGTGGGGTCTGGCCCTGTATGAGGAGTGCAAGCCAGAGAGCGCTGTTACCCTGCTCTAATTAGCACCCATGGTGCCCTGTTAATGACAGACATCCTGCTCAGACTCCTGAGCTTTAGTGAATTCAGCCAGCTGGAGCGATCACTACCCCTCGGAGTGGGCTTGATGACAGGGAACAGCTCACTGAGGTCTCACCCTTGGGCTTATGCTGGGACGTGCTGGGAGCTCACTGGGATATGGCAGCAGAGCCCCCCAAGCCCATCTGAGAGCACCCAGAGCCCCCCAAGCCCCTGTGAGAGCCCCTCAAGTCTCCATGAGGTCATCCAGGGCCCCCTGAGCCCCTGTGAGGGCACCCCGACCTCCCTGAGCCTGCAGAGGAGTGAGGGGAGCAGAAAGATCAGTGCGAATCCCAGCAGCATCATCAGGGAAAACGCTTCCCTTGCGCAGAGGAGTGTGGGAGAGAGAGAGGAAGAACGGGAGAATAAAAGAAAACTTCTCAATTCTTCCCTCACCTTTGTATTTTATGGCACTAGGGATACCAATTATAAGAACTCTGTGTCTGTGCATAGGCAGCTGCTGCAGCTGCCCCTGGTGAGAAAGCAAGTGAGAGGTAGATTGAAACTGTAAACTACGGTCAATGTTCATCAGGAGGGAATATCTCTACATTTCCTGCATTATTCTTAAAAACAGAGTGGTTTTTTTCGGCGTTTAGTGGTTTAACTCTCTGTATAAGCACCCCCATCTTCTTCTGGTCACTTCTCGATGTCCATCTGTTTGCAGGTGGCTGCAGGGCAGGCCGGTGGCACCACGGGGGCTCCTGACCCTTCCCTCAGGCACTGCTGCAGGTTTGAGTGATGACTTCGACACACATTTATCAAATTGAGGGGATTCCTGGTCTGCACTACGGGAGACCCATTGGTGGGTGCCTTCTGGAAGCACCCAAAACTTCCCTACCTTTGAGGCAGGGTTGATAGCAAGTAGGAAGGGGGCTGGGAATAAAGTTACCTCTCAGATCCCTTAGAGCTGGCGTCCCTTTGTTTTCCTGGTTTCCAGCACCCAGCGAAGCCCTCTGTCAAGGGCATGGGCAGCAGGCTGGGGTGCTTCCACCAGTAGAAAGAAGTCAGGTGTATTTTCCCTGCACGCTGCTTTGGTGTAGCTACAAATTCTGTTACCCTGGTCTCGGCCCCTTGTGGTGCTGCAGGACCTGCAGGCCGTGTTCTGCCACAGCTCTTCTGGGGCTCCCACTGTGGGGAGGAGGATGTCAGATCCTGGCCTGATCAGCCTGAGCAGCCGCTGGGACTCTGCTCTGTAGGTCCATAAAAGCTGACCACATTTTGCATCCTCCACAGCCGGGTTTGTGGGCTGGGATCGGCGGTGATTCTTGTCAGGCCGCTGAAATAACACCTCTTCACTACAACAGCCACGGAGAGCCATGGCACTGGGAAGCCATTCCCTGTGTGCTGGCCCTCCAGGCCTTGTCCCAAGTCCCTCTGCAGCTCTCCTGGAGCCCCTTTAGGCCCTGCCAGGGGCTCGGAGCTCTCCCTGGAGCCTTCTCTTGTGCAGGTGAGCAGCCCCAGCTCTCCCAGGCTGGCTCCAGAGCAGAGAGGCTCCAGGCCTGGCAGCATCTCCGTGGCCTCCTCTGGGCTGGCTCCAGCAGCTCCAGCTCCTTGTGCTGTTGGAGCCCAGGGCTGGGGCAGCTCTGCAGGTGGGACAGAGGGGCAGAATCCCCCGGTGACCTCCCTCTCTCCCACTCCTGTGGGACCCTGCTCTCTGCTGGCTCCTTGGCCATGGAACATCTCCCTGTATTTGCCAGCAGCTTTTCCCTGGATATTCAGTGAGAGAGATGCAGCCACAGGATTCAGGACAGGGGCATGACTTGCTAGGCTTCAGGGCCATCCTTTTTGAGTGGTTTTGCCTCAGTCCCTCCAATTGCAGAAGCTGCAGCAGGGCCACTGCTCAGCTGGGCAGTGAGACATTGCCAGGAGCACCACACAGGCCATCACTTAGCTTCTGAGAAAAAATAGGGCTCTTTCTTCCCTTTTTTCTCCTCATGAGCTGCGTTTTCCTTTTCAGTGCTTCTGGAGCTCTACTAATTATTAATAATTAAGCTGACGAGGCAAAGCTTGGTTTCTTTCCATTGCATCTAGAGTAAGCTAAGAAGCTTGGCATGGGAGCTTGCACTGGATCCCACCCACCCCTACCTGGGCTCGGCACCCCATGGGGTTTGGCTCACGGAATCACAGGATATTTTGGGTTGAAGGGACCCTAAGGACTACCCAGTCCCAACCCCTTGGGCAGGGACACCCCCACGAGACTGGAGTGCCAGAGAGCTGAGCAGTGCAGGGGTGCTGGGGGGTGGCTGAGGGGAGGCACAGAGGTGGCTCTCAAAGCTGGCACCACGTGGAAGCGTGTTGATCCAAACCCTGTTTCACAGAGTTCCCTTTCCCAGCTGGAAATGTTGTGGGGGTTTTTTTGTTTTCTTTCCTTGTCAGACAGCCAGGAGACCTGTGCAGGGACCGAGGTCTCCAGCTCAGGCTTAGGAAGCTCAGGTGATTCCCCACTAGTGGGAAAGCCCCACTCCTGCTGAGCCCCCTGGTTGCTCACCAGCTCCCAGGCTGCCCTTGAGCCTTCTGGCAGTGCTCAGAGCCCCTGAAGCCTTAAATGGCATCCTAGAAACAGAGCCCAGACAGGAATAAAGGAATAAAGGAGGGATTGATTGGAAAGGCCTTCAGAGGCACACTCTGGGCTCCAGAGGCTCCTACCTCAGTGCATCCCAACATGGACAAGGACAGCTCCCGAGTTCTTCCCACTTGGATCTCAGCATCAATTGCCCAAGCAGAAGCCAGGCAAGGATGGAATTTGCCCAAGCTTGCCCCCCTGTCCCCAAGATTGTGGTTTGCAGTTGTTGGGCCTAGGAGGGTCTGGGTGTCCTTGGAGAGCTGGGGAGGCTTTGTTGTGTGTGTGTGAGCATGAGAGAACAGCACTGAACGAGCTCCAGGGAGCTGCAGAGTGACACTGGGCAGGGCAGGGTTGGAAAAATAAAAAAGTTAAAACCCAAGGCATCACCCCCAGCAGCTCCTGGGGGTTTGAGCAACACGAGCTCCCTTTCCATGGCCTCACAGCTGGGTTACCCTGCTGGGGAACCTTCCTGCACAGGGCACTCTTTCCTTTCAGAGCCTCGGGATTTATTCACCTCCCTTTTCCCCTTCTCCCCTTGCTCCTATCTGGTTTTGTCCCCCTGCTCTGACTGTGGACCGAGGCACCTCTCTGGCCATGCCTGCGCCGCTTTCCTGATGGCACGAGCAGCTTTCTCTGTTCAGTGCTTGCGTGCAGAAGCCAGCATTAGATAATTGCTGGATTGAAAAGAGGCTGTAATTATTTTTGCTTCCCAACTAGAGAAGCAGGCAGCGCTTGCCAAACGGCTCGGTAGCTGCTGGCAGATGCTCTTCAGAGGGTATCCCTGCCCTGCCTACATCCTCCTGCCATCAGATGCTCCGTATGTCTTCATCTTAACTGTGAACCAGCTCCCTCCTCAAATCGCTGCTCCCCGTTGCCCTGGAGCGTTGCGTTTCTCATCCACCTTCGGCAGTGGGTGGTTGCTCAGCATTTAATATTTTCCCTGGTATTTTGTTATTCCTGGTAACTTCTGCCAGGGAGCAGGAGGGTCCCACCAGCGGGGCTTGGGGAGCACAGAGCACAGGACCAGGCTGTGAACCCACTGCCAGGTTAATGGAGCAGCTCTGGTGATGAAGGTCTCTGCCAGAGGCATCGTTCTGGTGTGAAGAGCACAACGGGAGCAGATCCACGGTTATTCTATTTTATTTTATTTTGTTTTCCTCCTCTGCGCAGAGCTGGACCAGCTGGTAACCTGGGACCTCCCTGTGCAAGGTCACTGCCCCTGTGCAGCTGGGTGGTCCCTGCAGGTTTCCTGGGCTCAGAGGGACCCTCAGTGGGTGGCACAGGGCATTGGTCTGCACAGGGGCAAAGGTGGGCTGCAGCAATATGAAGTGTTGGGGGGTGTTTGGGAGCAGGTTGGGGGCCACACTCAGGCAGGAGAGGTGTTCTTGCTTCTCTGAGCTACACAAACAGCTGCAGGGAGATGTGGTAGGTCAGAAACCTTGAGCTGATCATCTGAAAGAAAAAACCCAGCTGTTTCCAGGCGCTGCACGCCTTCTCTTCCATTCTGTTTCCAAGTGAAGTATCTGCAGGTAAAAACCACAGTGGAAAACCTGCGATGCTTTGGGGGTCTTGAACTGTGTTTGCACAGCTGAAACAGCTGTGAGAAGTGGTCCCTTGCCCATGGCCACCCCTGCGCGGGCACCTGCCAACTGGAAATGACATTTTGTCAGGAAGATCTCCCAGATACTGGGATCCTCTGGCTGAATGCACATCCTCATCCCCAGCAGATGCTGGTATTTGCCCACTGTGCCTCTCTCATCAGGGGGCTGAGGGTCTGCCGTGGTGCCAGCGCATTTCTCTGGCGCTTGTCTTTCCTTTAGAAGCCATTGCACCTTGGTGAGAGGCTCCTGCATTGCTCAGGGGAGCGCGCTGGCACAGCCAAAAGGCAGAGAGACTCTGAGATCCAGGGCTGTGCTCTGGAGGTGCCTCAGCATGCTGCCATTGCTCACCCAGCTCGTGTGGGGTGCACATCCATCAGTTCCAGCTTCTTAATGCCATAGCGGGTGAGAAAACAAATTATATATCCTTCATATATGAATATATATATATATATATATTTACCTGTTCAGCTGCAATTTCAGAGAGAACCAGGGATGACAGCCCCAGGTGCTGCCAATGTTTGCTGTGGGATCCTGAGTTCAGGGGGTGTCACATCCTCATGGCAGTTCAGAAAAAAATTGCCTTTTTTTTGCAAAAATTGCCTCATTTGTCTGAGCAGTTTTGTTTGTTATAAGCTGAAAAGCTCTGTGGCCCTCTCAGGTGCTCGGCAGGGAGGGTTTGCACCCTCATTTCTCGTTTGTACCCTTGTTTCCATGCTTTTTTTGCCACATGGTTCCCACGGACAGTTGCAGACGTGGCTTGCTGTTGAGCCTCTGCAAATTGCTCTGTAACGTTTTCAAGCAAATTTAAAAAAAAATTTTAAAAAGGCAACAGAGGGGAAAGGGAGAGTTACAGTTCTCTGCATCTTACAAATGGAGAAGGGAAAATTAGGCAGCTGAAAAATGGTGATGGTGCTTGCGTTGGGAGGGGGTAAGTAATGATCCTCCGAAAGGTCACGGTTTCGCTCACGGTTAACCTTCAGCGAGCTGTTACATGGGCAGGGCACAGGCATCTAATGGATCCCTCTCTTCTCTTCCAGGAGTGAGGCTGGGCCTGCTGGGGTGACAGGACTGTGCAGGAGCACAGGGAGCTCCCCAGGACGCTGTAGCCGTCAGAAGGCACTCAGCTCCACCAGGGAAAGGCGTGCAGTGGGAAGGAGCTGCAAACGTGGAAATTGTGCTGAAGGCAGCCAGAAAACTGAGTTTTGGCCTGCAAAACCCCTGCCCCCATTGGCTCTGTGCGTGCAGGTGAGGAGGATGGGGCCTGCCCGTGCCAAAAAAGGGAGCCACAGGAAGGGCAAAGCTCTGCAGACTGCTGGGGAGCCCAGCCAGTGCCTGGGTGCACCTCACTGGTGGGGAAAACAGTGTCAGGGCTTGTGGGCAGGGAGGGTTTGGGGCAGGGCAGGGCCATGGGGCTGCTCTGGGCTCTGCCCCACGGCACACCGGCTGGCTGCCCTGGCACTGAGACATCAGGGACACGGGGCTGTGCCACCAGCCCTGCGCTTCAGCATGGTCTGCAGGACACTGGAGAAGGGAAGCAAGGCAGGGGCCAAAAAATGTATCAGTGCTGATTTTTTAGTCTTGAGAAAAATAACCTTTCTGCTTTGCCCAAGATGTCTGGGCTGCATTTCTGTACGCTGCTTGGAAAGCCTCTTGATTCCTTACCCAGTTTAGAACATTTTATTTCCCTCTCTGTGTGTGTGTGTGTGTGTATGTCCTCAGATTGATTTTCACCACGCATCGTTTGAAGTGATGGGCTCAGAGCGAAACCCCTCCCCAGGCATCTGTCAGTAATAATGAGGGGCTTGACTTCCAACTGCGTTTTTGACCTGGAGGCCCTGGGACTCTCCCAGCTTTTCGAGTGACGAAGGGGAAGCAGCGGCAGGAGCGCGCGATGGCAGAGAAGTGCGACTGCATCGCCAGCATGTACGGGTACGACCTGGGCTGTCACTTCGTGAACTTCCGCCCGCTGGGCTTCGGGGCCAACGGGCTGGTGCTGTCGGCGCTGGACAGCCGCAGCTGCCGCAAGGTGGCCGTGAAGAAGCTGATGCTGGGCGACGCGCGCAGCATGAAGCACGCCTTCCGCGAGATCAAGATCATCCGCCGCCTCGACCACGAGAACATCGTCAAGGTCTACGAGGTGCTGGGCCCCAAGGGCGCCAACCTCCGCGGGGACTTCTTCAAGTTCAACATGGTGTACATCGTGCAGGAGTACATGGAGACGGACCTGGCGCGGCTGCTGGAGCAGGGCAAGCTGGCCGAGGAGCACGCCAAGCTCTTCATGTACCAGCTGCTGCGCGGGCTCAAGTACATCCACTCGGCCAACGTCCTGCACCGCGACCTCAAGCCGGCCAACATCTTCATCAGCACGGAGGACCTGGTGCTGAAGATCGGCGACTTCGGCCTGGCCAGGATCGTGGACCAGCACTACTCGCACAAGGTAGGCAGAGCCGGGCTGGCCGGCCCAGGGAGGCGTCAAACGCTCGCAGGGTGATGTGGTTGGGCATGGTGGATCTCCCTGGGGAACTGCTCCTTGAGCCTGTTGGGCAGAGCCAAGCCCTGCTGGGGTGACCACTGCTGCTGACCACTCTTGCCTAAGCTGTTCCATTCCATTCATGGCATCACAGCTTGGGTGGGCAGGGACTCATTCAGTCCAACCCCCCAGCAATGAGCAGGGACACATTCCCCTAGATGGGGTTGCTCAGAGCCCTGTTCAGCCTGGCCTTCAGGGTTTTCTTGGCACAGCCCATGCACTCAGCTCTGCCAAATGTCCCTAGGGCTCTGCAGTGCTTCAAAGCTGCAGAGAGGGCACAGGAAGGGCTCGAGGGCCCTTCAGCTGCCTTTCACTGCTTTACATTGTGTGTATCAAACACATGCTCAGGTATTCCATTCTGTCTCAGCAGTGGACTGCAGGGAGGCGTGTGTTTGCTTGCTGTACTCAAATGACTAAGCTCTGTGTTCCTCGCTCTGCTGCTGCTAAAAAGCACAAGCTGCTGGAAGCACGTGGAGCGGGGACCTGGCATGTCCACACCCACTCTGCCAGGCTTTGTCCTCACTTCCAACCTCACTGGTGCCAACCAGCTTCTTAAAAACCCACTTTTGTTTTAATTACATTCATTTAACATAGGGGGAGAGGGGTGGGTCTTTGAGACTCAGTCAAATGCTTTCATCTGAGGTCAAGATCCAAGTAACAAATGAAGTTCTTGGCTGTTTGGTACTTAGTGTATCATAAAGCAGTAATAATGTGAGTGACCGGGGCAGCCTGCTGTGTTGACAGCGGGCAGGCAGCGTGGGAGGGAGGGAGGGAGGCCGGGATAATGGGTGAGAAGACTCTGTGACACACAGTCCTGATGCTAATGGATCTTGAGCAGAGCTGCAGATGTATAATGCAGGTTGCCTTCCAGGCCGGAGCTCTTGAGCAGTGGAGGAACGTGGCGGAGGCTCCATCAGCCCGTGGGTCCACGTGTTCCTGGGAGAAAGCAGAGTCACTGCTTGGTCTGCAGCTGGCCTCTGGTTAAAGCCACTGTTGGGGGTTGTGAGAGGAGATAAAATCTGTTTCCTTGAGCTGGGTGTGTCTGTGGTGAGGTTGGGGTCCCCTATGGATCTGTTGTGCCTGTGCTGAGGCTTAAATGCACTTTGCATTTAGCAGTGGGTTCCTGCCCGTTGCTCTGTGAAGGGAGGCAGGGAACGGGAGGCAGCAGAGGATGGCAAAAAGACAGTTTCATTGTCCTGAACTGATTTATTCTGGATGCAAGTCTGGACTGTGGGGAGAAACAGAGCCTGGGGAAAAGGAGTAAGGTTGCAGGGGAACAGCCACAGGGTCACTGTCGCTGCTGCCTGCCCTCTCTGTGCTCCCTTCCTCACTCATTATTTATGGCCCTGCTCAGGAGGAGGCTCCTGGCTTTTCAAATGTGTGGTTTGTTTGTTTAAAGTCAGGGAACTCCCAGAGAAAACCCCTGCAAACAAGGCAGGCTGCATGAACACAGTCTCTGATTTAGGGAACATCGTGTTGTCAAGGACTGCGGGATCAGGGTAGGAGTCATCTGTTCATGTCTGCTGCAGAATTATTGTTATTTCTAAGCAATTCTCTGTAGCCTCAATAACAGCCAGTGCAGTGGAAGGAGCTGTCAAGGGCTGCATCTTCGTGTTGGTATTTAACTCTGCCAGATGCCATTGCGTGAGCATCCTCCAATTCCTCACGGGGTGGGAGGCTGGAGCATCAGTGCAAAAAAACCCATCCGAGTGTGCAGAGAAAGCTGGATACTGCTCCCGAGCAGAGCTGAAAATAGCAGAAAATGCCAGTTATTGGTGACTCCTGGCAGTGGGCAGGACTGTGTTTGCCAGAGCCGGGTGCCAGGCCCGGCAGAGGCTGAGGGACAGCAGGAGGGCTTGGGCGGGGTGTGGGTCCGTCCTGCCTTTGATGTCTGAGATGACTCAGAGAAATCGACTCCTTCCCATCTTTCTCTCCCAGGCCCCTCTCTCCCGCAAGGCTCACACAGATTTATGAGCTCCGTGGCCGTGCTCTGGCAGGAAGCAGCAGCAGGAGGCAGAGCAGCTGAGCATCACCAGCCCGGGGCTGCTGGGGCAGAGCAGGGATCCTCACAGCCCTGGCCGTGGTGCTGCCAGCCCGGGCTCAGGCACAGCTGCCCAAGAGCCGATGAAATCCTGCACCCTGCGTGATTAATTGCCAAAGACGCCATATATCCGACCCCCCGAGGGCAGGGCAGAGCTGCCCCTCTGTCGCAATGGTTCTCTGTGAGCCTCTGAGGCGAGGAAGGGTCATCTTGAGCATGTGGATTTTTCTTCTCTTGGCATGTTTTGTATCTGGAACGTGCTTACACTGATGGCTGGGCTCTGCTAACACCAAAGATTGCAGGTTTTGTGGTGTTACTGGTCTCAAAGGTCACATCTCTCCTGACCTGATGCTTCTCAAACCCCAAACCATCCTGCTGAGTGTTAAAATGGCAAATAAGAACCATGGTAGGTGGTTAGCAGAATCTTAAACACAGCTTAGAACACACACACCACCTGAATAACAGCCCTTGCCTGGCAAGGTATCTCGTTTGTGTGACTTTCAGCAGGCAGGCGTTGAATTGGGATAATGGGGTGGGAAGGGGAGAGCTCCCACCTCTAGGAGATGCTGAGCTGGGATAATGAAGGGGAGGGCTACAGCTGTGGGAGATTCTGAGCTGGGATAACAGGATGGGAAGGGGAGAGCTCCCAGCTCTGGGAGATGCCTCAAAGCACAGCGAGGAGCTGGCCTCCCCCAGTGGAAGCAGAGCAGCTCTGGCTGTGTTTCCCCCACCACTTGGCTCTTATTGCTGCTCAAATTCCTCCCTCCATGTGGTTAGAGCAGCATGGGGACATCTCTTGGTCTGAAACTTCTCCACAGCGAACAAAATTAATTTCCAGCTGCCAAGGTCACATACAGATGTCAGTCTGCACATAGACAGGCTGCTGAGACCTGACAGATTTTATCCCTGTCTCAGATGAATGAGCGTCTAAGCTCAAGCACTTACAGACACCTCTTTAGGGCACAGAGGGCCAGGTGCAGCAGGAGATGCCCCTCAGCAGATAATCCTGTGCATCCACGTCTCTCTCATCCTGTCACTTCACCAAAGCTCTCACCATCCAGCTGTACAGGCTCCTTTCTTTTCCATCTCACTGCTCTTCATCCCTGGGTGCTTATCCCTCTAGAACATCTCCACTTTATCGCCTTTCTCCTTGGCCACTGCTCTTTGTGGTTTGAACACTTCACACCTTGGTGCCCAAATGGTGAGAGAGGGAGGGTTGGAGATGAGGGGAAGAGCATTCCCAGCCTCCATGAGGTTCCTGTCCTCATGCTGGACAGGCAAAGCTGACTATTTCCTCTTTCATAACCCTTCATCCCTTTGGTGGATGCAGGATCTCGTCTTCCCCACTGGAATGCTCTGCCATGGCCCCTCTATCTGCAGACCCTATGGCCCAGTCCCTGTCTGGGTGTCTGCAGAGGCTCCCTGGGCCTGCTGCCCATTCATCCATCCATCCATCCATCCATCCATCCATCCATCCATCCATCCATCCA